>JAMJFZ010000402.1:0-85769 GCA_026225945.1 Cricetomys ansorgei | reverse complement strand
GCAAGGAAGTTGATTTACCTCAGACATCTGTATGTGACAGAAACCAGGGATGTGCTGGTCCTCACACAACCTGAGTTGCACATTGTGAAGAATTGCTATAGCAGGGGCAGTTCTCCCTTTGTATAGTTAAATTCTTGAAGAGTCTTGAACTCTAAAATTTTTAGACTCTATCTTACCTGTCATGCCTCTGTGGGCAAAGTGTATGTAACACAGTAATCTTACTGGTTACCACCCTG
Source organism: Cricetomys ansorgei (assembly GCA_026225945.1). Classification (NCBI taxonomy): domain Eukaryota; kingdom Metazoa; phylum Chordata; class Mammalia; order Rodentia; family Nesomyidae; genus Cricetomys; species Cricetomys ansorgei. The sequence continues at coordinate 85,533 of JAMJFZ010000402.1, read as the reverse complement.
TTCCCACCAATGATTCAGTTCTTGAGTCTTGGCTCTATAGTAAGGTCTAAACAGTCATTGTGCTTTTGCAAATAATAGTTCTTAAATTTTGTTCTCTTTTACCTGTCTGCCCATTCCTTTATATGAGATCAGGGAAGGTATGAGTATTTGAGTATATGAGTATTTTGTGAATGTATCTGGTTGGTCTTACATACATCCATCAAAAGAAATCGAAACACAAATTTCCTTGTCAGTTTTTAATATTGATTTTCCACTGGATGACCAATACCTCTTATCAGCATTTTGTTTCCACCAATCACTTCTATGTTTCCCTTTTTTGGAGCTTCTGACAGGGAAAGAATTTAGGATAAGAACTGATGGTCAGTTGAGATACAGTGCAATTCAACATTCAACAAAGTTCAATTAGCAATGCAGTTATTTCCTCACCTAGCATACCAGAGGGAGAAGTTTGTCAGCATTACAGAATAATACATTGGTAAGTACATCCAGTTAAGTTTAGACTCAGATGATATGGAGAAATACATAGAGGTGAAGGTGAGAGACATAGAAAAAGAGAAGAAAGAGCAAGTTAAGGGTTGAGGGTGATAGGTTAAGATTAAAGATTATACCTTTATTGGTATAAAGAACTCAAAGGCTTCTATTCCATAAAAGCCTGGGAATTGAAAAGCGCAGAGTGAAAACATTTTAAAAAATGACTGAAATATACTAAGTTCTGGTCTGCTGACAATCTAGCTGATTTAAAGGTTATGGTGTAAAATGTTAATTGATCGTAGTGCTGTCAGTACTGAAACTCATTTTCACAATATAGAATTTGAAACCAATCTCTACTATCTGAATGAAGTTATCGCATGAAATTGAGCTGATTTCCCATTTTACTAATAGAGGGTTGTATATAGATGTTCAATACCCAAAGTTATTTAGTGATAATAAATTCGTATTCTTCTGATATTCCATCTAAAGCATTACAACTGTAGTAAAACACACTGTCTAGTAAAACACAGATATCAGAAAGAAAAATTTAAAAATGATGCTTTGAACATAAATCAATATTCTCTAACAATAGAAAAAATTGAACTTTAAACTTTTGTACATGTAGTTAGTAGTTCATATATGATTATCTTTATTCTATCAAAATGGCCAAGGTTTTATTTGGAATTATGTTTCTGTGTGAAGTGTAAGAGAGCATTTCGTAATCTAGTTCATTTTCATATATATCCTGGCAGTCTCAGCTTATTTTTTGAGTTTTATTTTGGCATTCCTTGAATAAATACACTGCTACTTGACTTAATTTCTGAGCAGTTATTGTTAAGATTCATACTGGAATGTTTACATGCATATTACTTTTGTGCTTGTAGTTTTAGGTATGCATTAATTACATTTATCCCAATGTTGTTCTAACACCATATGACACGTACTTCTGATACAGAGTTTCACTGTGCTGCGTACTGGGGTCTCAAACTCATCTCTGAAACTCTGCTTCCCCTCAGCATCATGAGAAGTTCACAGAGGAGATGCAGACTGCACAGCTCAGCTGATGGTATTGTAAAACCATGTGCTTTCCAACTTCAGTTTTGAGTTTTGATTTCTTTGCAAATGAAATTCTATTTTAAACTCGTATTTTGTCAGTTTTGCTAAAATTATGTTTAGAGTTACACATAATTCATGTTCTTTGTTATTATATATACTTAGATTGTGTCCTATACACAATTTTGCAGATTTTTTGTTTCTCTCCTCAAAACAATAATGAAAAAAAAAACAACAACAAAAAAGAAAATTGAAACTAACAACCATTGGAACAATAAATAAGCAATGAGGCAATAACAAAATTGTATCCTTTATGACAGTCCTGCAGACCTGCATATGCAGCCTCCTCTGGAGTGTGGTTGGTATAACCAAGTACACTCACAAAAATTGTTTTTCCTTTCTTCCTAGCATATAACAATTGCGAATTGCCTCTAGATTACTTTGTGTTACAGTTTTTCTCTACTCTTTCTTATTGGTGCTGGTATTTTTATTGGTTTGAACATGTGCTGATCTTGTGTGTGCTGCCAGTTTTGGTGAGACTATAGGATGTCAGTAAGTTGTGTCAGGAAAAGATTATTTCCCTGGAGTCATCCACTACCTGTGGCTCTTTCATAGTCTTTCTACCTCCTTTTCCACATAGATCTATGCGGCTTGAAGAGGGGAGTGTTTTGACAAAGACATCCCACTTAGACCCTAGTCCAAACTCTCTCATTGCTCACACACAGACCACCTGAGCATTTTTGAGTTACTTCCCGTCACATATGAGAAGAGACATCTCAGACGAAGGCTAAGTGAGTGATACACAGATCTATGGAATAGCAATGTCATTAGGACTCATTTTATTTCTATGCTCTTTAGCAGAAAAAAAAAGAGGTAGGTTTTTGTAGAGAGCTGTGACCAATATAGTTTCTGATTCTTGGTCTGTTTGGCAGCATGAGGATTACTGGAGGAGCCAGTAATATGTAGCTTACTTTTCAGCACCATTATAATAGTCAATAGCAGTAGAACTTCAAATTGGGCAACAGATGAGTTTTACCTTTTCAATGACATAAGTGAGTAGTATCTTCAGCAATAAGGTCTTACCATCAGGGTGATGAGATTTAAGCATAGCTTTGGAAATAGGTGTGATGTTTGAGCGTAGGACTATAGGACAATAACTCTAAAAAAAAACTCTCAGTACTGGCACCTGAATTATCCTGATATGCCATCACAGCGTAAGTTATATAGTTGTAGCAGTAATCTCTCCCCAAATATATGACAATTCTACTAAAATATCTTTCCAACATATGTATTTATACATATGTATTTACACATATGTATTTATATACTTATAAATATATACTTATAAATACATATGTGTATAAGTACATAAGTATTTATACACACACACACAGGCTCACATGCATGCACGTGTGTGTGTGTATGCACATGATTTAACCTTTCTTGATTTTTTGAGAATGTCATACAAGATAACAGTATTTACATTACTTCCACACTCCTTTCTTCTGCCAACTTCCAGTACCATGTCTGATCCTATAAATACAAAAATAATTACTGCTTCTTACTGTTTATTACTCTTTCATATCAAAAATATATACAACTACTCCATGCAATGTTCATTAGGTTTTGATTGTGTGTAAATGTGTTTAGTTGAAGGACAGACTTCTTTATATATAGTAAGATATCCAGGGCCTTGTTCGTGGCAAAGACTGGTGCTCCCTCTCTTAGCACCCATCACTTGCCTGTAGCGTTTCTTTTAAGTGATTTTCCTATTAGTGTTAGCATTACAATTTGTGATATCACTGTGCTAAATTTTATTAGTTACTCGTGTTTTGTGATTTTATGTGTGCATCTTTCCTATCCTTTTTAAAAGACGCTTTCCTCACTGCAGAAATCCTGCCCCCTAGAATCTTATAATTGTCTACCTTTTTCTGCCATATATTCTGAGTATTTGAATTTTATGAAGATGTCACTTGTGGTGGGATACACCACTGTCTTTTTTACTTATGGTTTGAGAAATTGTGGAATTTTGTAATGGTATCTGTGTGCTGCTAAATGAAGGGTTTTTCCCCCCTGAGGGTGATAGCTAAACATGTCTGTGGGTCTAAAAATGCATATTTAGAACAGAGTTAGAAATTATAATGCCTCAATAAATGAACCAGATGAAGGTTTTCTTGAGGCTCCATGATCACACGTACTATGTGTAGTAGGCTACAGTTACTGTATTTGGCATAAATTCTCTCTCACCATGATATTTGTGAGCATTGCTTAAACCAAAAAATACAGTGAAAAATTCATACGTGTCTCTGAGCACCAAGTCACTAAAACCCTTCTACAGGTCATGTTTCGCCAAACTATTACACTTTTAAAAGTTGGTGAAATCATGACGTCCACCTTTTTGTTTTGTAGTACTGTTAGCTGCAATGTTTACATTAACACACCATGGTGCTAAGGTGTATAAATAATATTATTAATGGCATAGAGGACTATCTCTAATACCGTAATATTGTTAGAAATTCTGAATGGAACTTACTGGAAAGGAGAATGAAGAAAGGTGTATATTTTGACCTAATTGTAAGATAGAGTATGTATGTGAGAGCTCTGTGTTTCATTTCTCTTTACCATTGTATGTGTAGTTATCACAGAAGAACAGCAAAGATCCCTGCGTCTTTTGTATGAATTCAGTTCAGTGTTCAGGAAAAAAAAAAAACCTTGAAACTGGAAGTAGTCAGCTTTTGTCAGAGATGCTAAGTTTGTCATGCTACCCATGTTCCACTAGATGGTACCATACCCATGTGCACACAGCTGTCTTCAATGGACTTAGGAGTTATTAAAGTGAGAACATACATGAAATTCAGGTGGAATAGTGAGGGTGGAGGACGGTGGCATATTCTAGTTAGGGAATGGTGTGCATATTTCCATCTGAGAAATGTAAATGAAGGCTGCCTGCATTAAAACAGTGCATAAACACTGTTACTTACACACAGAGAGAATTGTTGACAAAATAAAATACATATATTTTAAGCATTTAGCCCTTTTTTGGAAGACCACATTGAAGTTTATTTCTATAATATACATGATTTTAAATGTGATCGCATTAAAGCAATATAAACAACTTAAATAACTGGTAACCCTATTATGAGTTAACATCAAATTCCCAAAGGTAGTATATAATACAGCAAATTATTTATCATATGCACATGTGAAATAATTAAGCCATATGCTATTTATGAGAACGTATTGATGCACTAAAACACTCATTATACTGTATATGTTAGTGTATTCATATCTATGGAATAAAAAATGAATAAACAAAATAGAAGAACAAGGGCAAATTATATGATTGATACACCTCAGATACAAAGAAGTAAAAGGAAAAAAACCTCAAGAACATCAATTTCACAGTTGTTATTTTGCAGGAATAAATTCATCATACATTGAGTGAGGAACCAAAAAAAAAAATACCTTGGGTATAGGAAACTTACTTAAAACCCATTTTTTGAAGGCAGGGTCTTACATGATAGCAACTTTCCTCTCTAGCCTTTTTTTCCACTTCATTCATTCATTCATTCATTCATTCATTTGTATATATATTTTTCTCCTCTCATATAATACAGCCCACCACCCCTTCTCCCCTCCCTCCACTCCTTCCAGCTCTCCCTGTCTCGCCTCTCCTCCCGATCTACCTATCAAAATTGGGTATTATTGGAGCAGGGCTAGAAAGCAACATTTATTTTTTTTCTATCCAAGCAGCTTTTGGGTAGGACACGCTAATCGATATAAGTGATTTATATAGTGTTATAACTCAAGCACATAGTTGTAGCAATGGAAAACTGACATAGGGTGATCACAAAGAATCAACAGCCAGCTGCACTTGCAGCCCAGAGTCACAGTCAGAAAGGTGCAGACAGAGTGGAGGCTTTTTCTAGAGGGTAATAACCTAGGTCCAAGCAGCCAGATACATGGTCAGACTGCAGGCACCACAGTCTGGTTTTGGGTATTGTTAATTGGAGCCAGAGCGCAGGGAAAATTACATTTTTCCTTTCTTCCTTTTTCACTTCCGCTGTTGCAGCTACAGCACACAGGGAGGAGGGGGAGGTAGATGAATCAGCAGCTGCGATAGAGATCTCCATGGTTACTGCAAATACTGCTTTCCTTTCCTAGGTTTGAGATCTCTCTCCTGATTGGTTCTTAATCCAATCTCTATGTGAATTCACATACTCCTCCAACCAGAGGCAAAAAGAGGTAATAAAAATCTCTGCACCCAGGGTTTCTGCCAGTCAGGCTCCTGGCTAGATCCCAGGTACCAGCTGGTACCTGATCTAGCCAAAGCCTGACAATAAACTGCTCGAGAGAAGGAACACTGCTCCTGCCGCCTGCAGCTGCAGGAGACACAGGCAGTGGGATTTAGCATAGGTGGGGACTGTTTCCTGCTCAGGAAATGTGTTCGTGTCTCTGATATCACTGATTGTGCTTTAAGATTTGTAGTCTCTGCCTCATTCTTGCAATTCTCCATCATATTCAAGAAGGAGGACATAATTGTTTAATCAGTTTCTGCCAGAGACCATGTATGTGCTGTTCTTTATCCTCCCATAGGGAATACACCTTGAAGAACTGCTCTTGCAGGGACAGTGCTCACATGAGCCCCCTGAGACTCCCTGAGAGCCTCATCCTTTAATAGTTGCAGACATTGTCTTATCTCTGGTTGTCTGGAGGCAAGGAATTATAATGTTGTCAATATTACTTGTTACCATCCTTCAGCCTTCAAGGTTCACAAAGGCTTAACTTTCCAATCAGAGATCTACATCTGGTTTAATTATCATTATGCTTTAGGAGGAGTAAAGTGAAGGCAGTGGCCCATCCTGGGTTTGGAGATCTTGATAGGAGGCTGACAGCCAACAGGAAACAGACTTCCCCAGAGACAGTGTCAGTGTTTACAACTCTGGTTATTGAAGCAAGGGGAATAACATTTATAGGGTAGAGAGGGAGCAGTTATTAAGTTAAGGCAGTGGTACTAAGGTAAATCCGTTTGCTTGTGTGGGAAGGACTCACAACCAGTCTTGGGTGGTCATATTGTCACTGGGTGGGGTTAAAGTCCTGAGGAAGCCTCCTTTTCATAGCCAGAGGTCTCACAGGGGCTAGAGTAAGAGACCTTACAAGGAGAGGGGCAGTCCAGACCAAGGCACTCCAACTGCAATGGTCAGATAAACATTAACCAGGCTGCATGCGTTGGGGAGGCAGTTTCTTAACAGTGACTAGTGACCTAATTTATATCAGCACCCAAAGGAGGTTTACTAGCTTTTAGAGTAAGAAAAAGGGGAGCAGCCAAATTATTTTTACTATGAGTGAGAATTCCTAGGTTCAAAGCATGCTTCAAACCTCTTTTTGCTCAAAGCTAGCTCCTTTTTTTAAATAAGGGGAGGTATCATCATCATCATCATCAGTCTCTATTCGTGAGACTTTCTGGCACTGAGCTAGAATCTGTAAAGTGGAAATTTTGTTAAAGCAGTTTATCTGCCATTGCAAACTGAATGAGACAAGGGGCTAGGACAAGATGAGTTCCAACTGCAGGATAGGACCCAGCAGGCGAAGTAAGCAAGCAATTGGAGGGGGGTGTAGTTGAATACCTGAGTATAAGGGTGTTAAGAGTGGCATGGACCTCTAGATTCTAGTGGAAGTTTTTGAGTCTTTGTATGTTTTGTTCTACCAGCCCAAACTCATTAATGTAAAAACAGCATTCTACCCCCAGTACAGCACAGGGCTGGAGTTTTTATGGAAATCTCTTATGAGTTTAGGCATCTAGCCTGATGTAACTCTCTTTTGGCTGACTATGAATAAGGACTTCCAGGGCTTCCAGGATATATCTCTCCAGAAGATTAGTGTCAGTGTTAGCTATGAGGGGATATAGCATGCCAGTGGATGCCTTGGGTCTTTCCATTTATAGGCTTTTTTGTGGTAAAGACATGGGAGCAGCCCATCTGTTGAGGCCCTTTGATTAGTTCCCAGACTTGCAGGACCTCCGGGAGCCTTAGGATTGTTTCATCTGCTGTAGCATCAATCAGGCATTTAATGGTTTGCCACCTATTTTCATAGTAATTTTATCATGGGAGCTTTCTGAAATGTGAGACGCATAGGGTTCCTATTGGTGTGGATTTTCCTCTTACTGTTGGTTGCTGAAAATTAAGGCTCCAGTGGCTTTCCATCTTCATCATAGCGAGAGTGACAATTTATTTTCAGGTGGAAACCTTTGTAACATTGGGAATGGATTGTTTGGGTGTGGTGTCTCCAGCAGGGGAAGCCTCTTTATGGCATTCTCCCTTCAGGTACCCTTTCTTGCCACATTTAAAGTAGGTTCCCCTTGTTTTAATAGTTGTGGCAAAGACTTCAGCCATTGAAGCAGACATTCCAATGTCCTGGGTAGCTACAATCCATCGGTGAGTATGTTCATCTTTTAACCCTTGGTGGGCAAGCCTAGAGTTGAAAGTCATGGCTTCCAAAATGAAACTTTTAAGGAGGAGGTCCCTGGCTGTGGGTTCAATAAATTTTCTTTCCAGGCTTGAGTTAGTTCTGAGAATGTAGTCAGAGAGGGTGCCGTTGGGCTAGTGACAGAGAAGGAGCAGAGAAGTGATGTCCTGTGAGTTAGAGGAAGGGGGTAATTCTGTCCAGATCCTGTAGTGTGCATATCCATACTTGGTTGTAATACCCAGGAAAGAGTGTTACCTGTTGGGCTCTGGTGGAGAAGGATCCCTGGCCAAGAAGTTCACCATAGCCACATGTGATCTCATTTTAGAACTGATTTCACTTAATCTGGTGGAGACCCTCATCCAAGTATAGGCCTTCCCGCTGTAGGAAGCGGGGTACAATTAAAGGTGAGCGGAAGATGTCTTGGACAGTGTTTAAAGTGCCAATCTGGTGGTGGAGGAAAGGTTTAGTTCAAGGAGCATGGATATCGTCCTCTCTGACTGCCTTTCTCAGCTCCTTGGCTCCCCAGCCTTATAGGGATACCAATTTAAAGGCTTTTTTAGTGGGCAACATGATTACCAGTAGCACCTGGATATTTAAATTGGAATCTCAGGGAGTTCATAGCTGTTGAGTTATAGAGGGCAGAGTCTCAGGCAATTGTTGAAGACCTGTGTGGAGGGGTGTGGTGGTTAGAGTGGTCTTTGATGAGCATTTGGATTGGAGGCTTCCCTTCTTGGGTCTCAGAGTGGTGGACTAGAGAGATGACTCCAGTCCATTTATCAGAGTCATCTAGGTCAATGGTTGCCGTCCAGAGGGCTGCCTCAAGAACTTCCTTCCAGAGACATTGGCTTCCTTTTAAGTGAATTTTAAGTCATGAGCTTTAAGGATTGCCTGCAATACCCTAATTTTGGTCTCACTTTGGTGTGATGAGATGTTTCCCATGAAGGAAAAGGTGAAGAGGAACCGAATACATAGGAGAACATTCCCATGGTCACATGGCCACTTGGGATTTTCTCAGAAGCATGCCCGATCACAGATTTAAGAAACTGGCAGCAATCCTGGTAACTTTAACTGGTTGCAACATTACCAGGTTTATGTTGAAAAGAGGGGTGAAGATAGAGGTTTGTTGCCAACTCTTGGTTTGACTGTCAGGAGTCCAGGCAGAGCTTGAGAAGCCTTTGACCTATGCCAAGGAGTCACCCTGGCCAGAAGGTTTTCAGTTGCCTCTCAGCAGTATCTGGGAATTTGTCTCCTCTCAATGGTTTAAGCTAATATCAAATTAGGAGAGAAGAATCTGCTAGCCCTCAGAGTGGGGAAATTGGACCAATGGCTGATATACCTTTAGGGGCCTCGCAGCTATCCTCTCTGTATCTCAACGACACTCTTGCCCACATTGAGCACCAGATGTGGTTCCTGTTCCCTTACCACCTCCAGTTCTCAGGGGAAAGGCACGACTTGCACAACACAAGCTTAGCCTCAAGGAGGAAAGAGCAGGCAAGCCACATCCTGGGTTCAAAGGTCTTGAGCAAAGGCCGAGGGTCTGTTTCCTGTTGAAGAAACAGACTTCTGGGGAGAGTGTCAGTATTTACAGTTCAGTTTATTGAAGCAAGGGGAATAACATTTAAAGAGTAGAGAAGGAAGGGTCATTGGTTAAGACAGTGGTACTAGGGTAGCTCTTTTGTATGTGGGGGGGCTCATAACCAGACCTGGGTTGTTGTACTTTCATTGGCTGTGGCCAAAGCCCTGAGGAAGCCTGCCTTGCATAGGTCACACAGTGCCTAGACCTTATGAGGAAATGGGTGGTCCAGTCCCAGGGCCTCCAACTGCAATGGTCAGATAAACATCAACCAGGCCACATACCTTGGAGAGGCAGGATGTTATCAGTGACTGGTGACCTAAGGCATGTCCATATCCGTAGAAGCTTTGCTAGCTGTTAGAATAAGAAAAGGGTATCAGCCAAATATCTTCTACTCTCAGGGTAAGAATTCTCCGGTTCTAAGCACACTTCAACCCCTCTTAGTTCTAGGCTAAACCCATACCTCTTTCTATTGTTGTTCTCCAATATTCTGGCCTTGGCTTGATGGTCAAAAATTTAGATTCATCAAATGGTGTTGGACTCAACATTTTACCGTTCTTTGCATTTTTAACAGTTTAAACATTCTATAATGGTTACCGTCTGCTTCAAAATGAAGCTCAATTGCCAAGGATAACAGTGAAATTGTCTGTTGGTATAAGAATATGTATTTAGAACACAATTAGAAATTATACTATTTCAAAAATTTGGCAGAAGTAGGTTCTTCTCCAGTGTCTATGATGTTCTCAGCCATGGCTACTTGCCTGGGTTATAGTATCAACATAAATTCTCTCTGTGATAATAATATAGCTCTCAATTATTTACTAGAGATACCTTGACTTACTCATGTGTGGTTTGTGACAGCAAGCCACTAATACTCTAATAAGGGTTAAATGATTTTGGAAATCATGACACTTGAATAATTGGCAAAATCATGATGTTTACCTTGGTGTTTTGCAGCACTATTATAAGCAGTTTTAACATTTACAGTCTGTGGTGATATGGAGTTGAGGAAATACAACCCAAAATCATAGAGGAAACTGTTTTTTACTTGGCAGATTCCATTCTGTGATCTTACCCTTTCTCTAAAGAGGCGGAGATAGTAGATATCTGCATCAAAAATTATTTAGTGTTTATTTCAGTACAATTGGACACACAGACTTCCAAAATGTGGGGTTGCATTCTCAATTCTTATGCCAGATTAGTCTAGCAAATATCATAGTATGGAATGTGGAAGAACTCATAAATTCCAACCCTTATATACATAACTATTGGCATTTAATGGGTTATGGAGGAGAGGAGGTCAGGTTTCTTCAGGGATGCTTGCTGTGAGATGCCACCTACGTATGAATAGGTATTTCCAAATCCAATCATGAACAAGAACCTTAAATTAACTCAGTTTGTATTAAATTTTGAGAAGAAATGTTGTACAATTGTACATCTTATCATAAGAGATTATAGATCAGATCTTATTGGAAAGTGGAAAGCACAGGAGTAAGGTTTTATTCAGAAGTGTGTAATGGAGTGTATGGGATAGTCCTCTGTTATAGTACCTATTTTATTATAAGCATGCAATTGAAAGTCAGGTTTCTCAATTAGGAAAGCCCAGGCAGAAATGGAGGCCTTCTTTTAGAAAGCTTGATAGAGATCAGGGCAGCCAGATAGGTGCTCAACTCACAGACACCACTGGCTCAATTTACCTGTTATCAATTCTTGCCAGAGAACAGTGTGTATTGCATTTCCCAGTTTTTATCCTATCACTTTCCTGAATTCTGCTGCAGTATAAGAGAACGTGAGATGAAACAGCAGCTCTGATAGAGATCTCCCAGTTTACAACAGGTTTTGATTTCTTTTCCCCATTATTAGAAGTCTTCACTGGGGTCACTCTTGTAGATTTCTGTGAGTTTCTACTACATTGGCTCTCCAGATCACCTCCTAAATCCCCCAATTCTGGTCATCTCTCCCAACATTCTCTCCTTCCCTTTATCCCTTCCTTGACCTGATCCCTCCTACACACATTGCCATTTGCCTGCAAATTTCATGATGTCATTTTTAATATTTGAGTAATATTCCATTGTGTAAATGTACCACATTTTCTTTATCCATTCTTTGGTTGAGGGCTCCAGCCCATAAGAGACTTTTCCTCCATCTAATTATGCTCTGTTAGGTAGATTTGTATCCTTCAGAGGCTTGATCTTTTCTGATGGAGATGATTCAGAGGAGATGGGAGTGATCTGGGAGAATGGGAGTGAGGGGAGGCTGGGGTGGAAATATTGTAATAGAGAAGAAAAATAAATTAAAAAAAATTAACATACAAGTGTTGTTAATAGTTTAGATATGAATATCTTCATCTTAAGGTTTTATTTAGAATTGTACTATCTTTCTTTGTGAAGTGTAAGGGAGTACTTCAAAACCTAGTGTATTTTCACATAGATGCTGGAAGTCCTGCCTAATTTTATGAGTCTTCTTTTGGCATACTTTGAAGAATTGCACTGCTTCTCTGCATAATTTCTGAGATGTTATTGTTATGTTTAATTCTGGGTGTTTAAGTGCATATTACTTTTGTGTTTGTAGTTTTAAGTATGCGCTAGTTCTACTTATTCTAATGCTGTTCTTTTATGCTACGTCGTGTACTTCTGGTGTAGAATCTCACCATGCTGCTTACTGAGAACACGAACTCATCTCTGAAGCCATGCTTCCTCTCCGCATCATGAGAGGCTCACCAGAAAGATGGAGACCACACCACTCAGCCGACGGTATTGTTAAACCATGTGCTTTCCAGCTATCATTTTTTTTATTCTATTGTGTATAATATTCAATTTTAAACTTACATTGTGTCATTGCTTCCACTTTGCTGAAATTATTTTTAGAATTATATATAATTTACATCTCTGTGTTTCCTATACACCTAGAGGTACATCCTTTACACAATTTGCAGATTAGTTTCTTTGTCTCTCTCCTCAAATCAATAGGAAAAACAAACAAACATTTTTAAAAATCAAGATAACCAACCACCACAACATAAAAACAAAGAGATAAGTAAAACAACTACCGCAAAAAAAGATCAAAAGAATAAAACAAGATCACACAAAAGAACAATGAAACAAAAGTGGATCTTTCATGGCGTTCCTACAGTACCTACTCCTGGGACCTACTCTGGAGTATGGTTGATGTAAGCACAAATTCTCACTTGTTACAAAAACAATTTTCCCCCTTTCTTAGCAGACATCAATTTCAAATAGCTTCTATGTTGCCAAGGGTGGTAACTTGTCTTTACTTTCCCTTTTAGGTGCTGGTGTTTTTGTTAGTTTGAACCTGTGCAGATGTCGTGTGTGCTGCCACAGTCGGTGAGGTCCTAAGTGTGTCAGTAAGTTTGGTCTGAAAAACATTGTTTTCTTAGTTTCATCCAGCACCTCTGACTCTGTTATAATCTTGATACTTCTTTTTCAACATAGAGCTTGAAGCCTGAAGGGAAGGGGTTTGATAAAGTCATTCTATTTAGAATCCAGTGCCCAGAAGTCTCTCACTCTCTACATAGCCCACCTGAGCATCTCTGTGCCATTTGCCATCTAGTAAAAGAAAAACATCTCTGATGAGGATTAAGTGATGCACAGATTTTTGGAAATAGTGATATACCATTAGAACACATTTCATTTCTGTGTTCATTAGCAGAAACAACTTAGGATTTTGGTTAAGACTGTGACCAATCTAGCCTCAGTTTCTTGATTTCTTCTGCAGAATGAGGATTTCTTTTCTCCTCCAGCAACATGCAGCTGATCTTCCATCATTGTTAAAGAGGGTCAGTAGCAGTGAATCTTCAAATTGGACAACAGATAGATTTTTACCTTTTCAGTGATGTAAGGAACTAGTATATTCAGCAGTAGGGCTTGACCCTCAGGAAGAGAAGATTTAACCATAACTTTGGAAGTAGGTGTGATGTTTGAGTGGAGGACTATGGAGCAACAACTCAACAATAAAATAACTTAATGCAGTCATCCCTGGTATAACATCAGAGCATAAATTATAGAGTCATGAAGGCAATCTCCAAATAAAGGATGATTCAACTACTATTACTTTCCAGTATATCTATACATATATATATATGATATACATATATAGTATATATGTATGTATAGATTTATAAGTGTACATTTATGTGTATGTTTGTGTGTGTATGCTTTTCTGATTCAGTTGAGAATTTCATACATGAGAACTCTATATTATTTCCACACTTCTTTCTTCTGCCAGCTGCCTATAATATTCTGATCCAATAAATGTCTAAATCAGTACCACTTATTGCTATTTATTGCTTTTTTCATATAGAAAATATACACAACTACTCCATGCTGTCTTCATTAGGTTTTGATTGTATGTAGATCTGTTTTTAGCACAGAACCGTTTGTACATAATAGCATGGCAGGGGCCTTGTCACTCTCTTAGCATCTATTGTTTGTCTGTAGACTTTCAGCTAAGTGTGGGATGCTGAGAGATCTTTCCGCCTGTGTTGGCAGCACGATTTCCATCTGTGCTGATCTTTATTAGATATTCACGTCGTAGGATTTTATGAGTGTATCTTGCCTGTCCTTTTTCGGAATCATTTTCTTCACATCAGATGTCTGTCCTTTAGGAACTTACAATTTCTCTGCGATTTTATGCAATATATTCTGGACCTTTGAATAATGGTAAATTATATGAATTCATCACTTGCGGTTGTAAACACCACTGTCAGCCATGGTGCCTGGCAGGAGTGTTCAAGCACCTCTCTGTTGCGGTTTTGCAATGCTTCTCCATTCCCTACTGTACTCCTGGCTCATTCTCCATGTTTTGTGCAGAATCCATGGGAAGAAACCATGGGCTGAGTAGGAGACCCTGGCCTTGCAGGCAGCAATGGTGCACCAGAGGCCTATAGGATAGTATTTTTTGAGAGGAATTGTAATGTAGGGTATGGATGAATTTTTACAAAAATAAACATTCATTTTTCAATATACAAAATATTGTGGATATGAGTTGTACCTGAGATACAAAAATCAAGGTAGCTTAAAATGATTTTGTTTTTATTAAGGCACAGTGAGATATTGTATGGTAATTGGGAAATTTGGAACAGGGTTTAAAACTAACATTTAGTCTTAAAATTGAAACATCTATTAGGGCACTGCAATAAAAGTGTGTGTGTGTGTGTGTGTGTGTGTGTGTGTGTATAATTTAGTGTTATAATTCACGCCTATAATCATAGGATTTGAGAAAAGTAAAAATCACACAGAATAAGCAGCAAGCTGCACTTCACAGCCCAGTCATTACCACCGTGATTCAAGGAATAAGAATCTATGCTGAAGCGTATAGGTATATGATCAGCCTCCAAGCTCCACTGGCTGTTTTCATCAGTTGTTAATCAGAGTGAGAGTTCAGGGTAAATTGCATTTCATCCTGTCTTCTGCTTTCATTTCCCTGCTACTGCTTAAAAACACAGGAAGGAGGGGGAGAGAGGTGAATCAACATAGCTGAAAGAGATCTCCAAGTTTACAGTAGTCTTTGCTTTTCATTCCTAGTTGTGAGATCTCTCTCTGGATTGATTCCTTATGTGTTCTCTATTTGAATGCACTGACTCCTCCAATCAGAGGAAACCACAGCTAATAAAAATCTCTGAAGGCTGGGAATTTGCCAGTAAGGCTGGAGTAATAGCAAGGACTCAGCTGGCTCCTGTATAACCCGAGCCTGACCCTCTAAGCTGCTCCAGAGAAGGGAGACTGCTCCTGACACCTGCAGCAGACAGAGCCAGGCAGGGACTGTTGATTCCCTAAATTCTCCTCCTGTTTCCTGTGCAAGAAATATGATCCTGTATTTCAAGCCATTGTGTCATCCCTGTCTTAGTCTTGGAGTGCTCCATTGTTTTCTAGGAAAATTATTAACTTCAGACCACAGTATCTGACAGAGACTAGGTGTGTACTGCTCCTGATTCTTCCTTGGGTGTCCATTGTGTGAATTTCTCTAGCAGAGAGTGTTCTGAGCTGGTATCTTTACATTCTCTTAAAGTTTCAATCA
This sequence comes from Cricetomys ansorgei, assembly GCA_026225945.1. Taxonomy (NCBI): domain Eukaryota; kingdom Metazoa; phylum Chordata; class Mammalia; order Rodentia; family Nesomyidae; genus Cricetomys; species Cricetomys ansorgei. Next base: position 69,935 of record JAMJFZ010000402.1, on the reverse strand, counting down.
GAAAGATTTGTGGGTATGATTATACCTGTCAGCCAAGGCTCTCTGTGGACCAAGAAGTATAATACAAGCAGTCGTACTTGTTATCACCCTGCTGTCATCCAGCTTCTCAGATATTCAACTTCTAAATCGTGTTCTACATTCAGTAAGTTAAATTCTTAATGTTTTGGCAAATAATACTTACCATAGTTTGTTTTATCTTATCTGTCTGCCCATTCCATTCCATGAAGCCAGACAATGAATGAGGATATTGGAATACTAGTTGTCTCTCTTTGTTGATTCAGGCTAATATTCTGATTTACTATAGAAAGAAATATACTACCTTTGATAATGTTTCTACTGCAGTGAAGAGATACCATGAAAACACAGCAACTCTCATAAAGGAAAACACTGAATGGGGCTGACTTGCAGTTCTGATGTTTAGTCCATTGCTATTGCAGGTAGCATGGACGTACAAAATCAGATTTGATGCTGGAAAAGAAGCACACAATTCTACATCAGGCATGGCAGGCAGCAGGTAGAGTGAGGGACTAGGTCTGGCTTGAGCATCTGAAACCCCAAAGCACACTAGTTCCAGTGAGATCACAGCATTGCATCAAAGGCACACCTAGTAATAACTCCACTGCCTGTAAACACAGTTTTCACTTTCATTCAAACCATCACATTTAGTGAAATGTTTGTAGTCCATAAATTTGTAGCCACCAAAAAACGCAGAATGCATTCAGTCCAAATAAAAGCCCCCATATTCTATAATAGCCTCACTATTTAATATTCCAAAGTTTCTTTGGATAGGTGGCAATTTCTTAACCAGAACCCCTTGTAAAATCAAAATAAAAAAATTGATCCCATACTTCCAACATACACTGTTATAGAATATACATTACTTGATTCCACAGGGGGAAGAAAGGGAGCATAGTAAGGAAGCACTGGCCCAAAGGAAGACATACAATGAGCTGAAGAAACTTTAAACTCTGCATATCCATGGGTGAAATCGAAGTACTTTTCTGATTTCCAAATTCTGTGTTAGTTAAGTTTTCTGTTGCTTTGAAGGGACAATATGACCATAGCTACTCTTATACATAAAAGCACTTAATTGTGGCGGGGTTAAATCTCAGAAGGCAGTCCATTATCATTACGGTGGGAAGCATAAAAGCCTAAAAGCAGACATAGTGTTACAGAAAGAGCTGTGCCATCAGCAGGCTGCAGGAAGACAGTGATGCTGGACCTGTTTTTAACATTTGAAACCTCAAAGCCCATGTCATTGAGATATATCTTCCAACAATAAAAAATTACCTGACTCTTTTTGGAAGCAAACAAGTATAGCAGAAGTAGGTTATATTGTTGTGGATGTCTCCTCAATTCCTCTTCCCAGTAACACTCACAACACACCAGTGTCTATGGCACCTCAGATTGTCTGGCTTAAACACTTCTGAGATCAGAACAACACACATTTGCTTTTATTTGCAAAGGTGGAGCTTCAGAATTTTTTTCACATAATTTGCCTCATACCTGACTAAGGGACTATGGGCAAAAAGTTTTAAAATCTGTATTAACTCATTGATAGATAACTTGAGTATTTGGTTTTATTCAGCAACAATCTACTTATAGCAACACTTTTTTTCATTGGTTATATATACTACAACCCAGAATGACATGTATTGCATAATCATCCCCAAACATAGGATTCTCATGCTAAGCCACTGACAAGTTAATCTTTCTCATCTTGATCCAGCGTAAAAATAATTTTAAAAAGTGTATTTCAACTGTGTAGTCACGTCAATCACATAGCCCTATGGGCATTTCTTTGGGTAGCTTCTATGAACATTGTGGGAGAGTTCAGCTCATTTTCAGCAGTCATTACACAGATTAGTGATCCTAGATTATATTAAAGACTTTCTTATCCAGCTGTTGTTAGTATTCCACAAAGTATCATTATTCATGTTTCATTATCTGTTAACAGGTTTGTGATACGAGTTTCTGCCATGACATCCTTTTATGAGGGCATAATCTGTAAGTTGACATGAACCATTCCTTCAAAAAGTTACTTTTGTTCATAGTGTCAGTTACAGGAACAGAAATCAAACTAGTGCAGACCAAGATTTGTTGAACATCCTACAAATGTCTCATGTAATACTATGAAAAGAAAATCGTCTCAGAGAAATTCTGTCAATTTGCTCAGATTTTCTGGTTTCAGAGAGGACAGAAATCAGTAACAAATACTAATACACGAAGAGCTCAGGACCACATCTTTATTGCCTTGTCCCTACACATAACACTGATAAATTGACTGGTAGCATTTAACAAAGCCTGCTAAATATACCCTGTCAGATTGTTTCTAAGGGGTTTTCATAATCACACTTATAATTGGTTTTCTTGCTATCTACTATGTGAATATTTCTTGAATACCAGGACTACTTCTGAATTTATTTTATTTTTGGGTTAATAATATAATTAGAATATTTACCCTTTTCCTCCATTCAAATACTATTATATATCCATTTTGTCCACTTTCAATTTCATGTCCTCATTTCTCATTAATTGTTACTACCATGTTGTTATGTACAAGTATATACATATGTTCCAGCTTGGTTTTCATCATCCATATTGGAGAGTATGTGCTGCCTATGATTCCAGCCCCAGGGGATCTGACATCCTTTAGTGACCTCTGTGGGCACTCACAAACACTTGCACGTATATAAATTAAAATAACATCTTTAAAAATACCAATTTCAACAGAAGTGAGTATAGAGTTAGGTCAGACTACTTGGATTTCTGAACTGCTGTCTACATGAACATACCCAGTGTCTTATGGACCATTATATGATGCTGTGTTTTCATAATGAACACGTCAGTCTTTGTATTTATTTTCATTAAGGAAGGCTGTCTTTCTCTAGTGCTCTTTGTTATCCACTACCTTCCATTAATGCTGCTCTTACTACTAAAAATTAAACACCAGATAACACCAGCGTTTGAGAAGTACATCAAGCAAGATGCAAGGACCTTCCTAGAAGTCCACATATGCAGCACTGTATAGATAGTATTCCTAAATCTAATGTGTCAACACATAGCATCTGAAGAATATTGATATATATCCAATGAACTAACACCATCATTTCACATAGTAATTTTAGTGAGCATGCACACCTGCTCACAGCAGTTACTAGTTTAAGTATACTCAAGTATATAAATGTAGTTATAATGCTTGCCCTTGCCTGTTTCTTTGAGGTGAAGGCAATGATTGCATTGGTTAGGAGGCACTTGGAAGTCTGGATATTTGCTATGTTCTATGGAGTTGTTTCTATGCAAAGCCTGAGTGCCATAGTTTTATATTTTATGTTTCCCTGGGTTTTCTTAATTTTCCAAAATTAAGAACAGCATGTCTTACAACTAGTCAGTCTGTAACCTTGACTATTTAGTCTCACATTCTCTTACTGTGAAAACACTCACACCACTAAAGAATGTAGCAAAGCACATTTTCAATGGCATACTGTGTAAAATAATGTGTCTACTTAACAGTATGCTTGTTACATTTGTATCCTCTGTCTTAGGTTGTTTACAATACTATTTCACTAAGACTGAAAATAATGAAAACTTTTATGTTCATTGCATAGTGATATAGCTACATTGGAGAAATGGCTATTCTTGGATTTTGCTTGAATTTTTAAGAGTGTGCTCTGGAAACTTTATAGTGGTATTTTACATATTCTGGAAAGGAGATTCTTTATACTTGTTTGATTTGAATACGTGTTACTTCATTTATTTACACATAACCCGCATATATTTTTTCACTTTTTGTTGGTGTTTTGATGATGATATTCTCTGTACTTTGTGTTACCATTTGGTGGTTGATATTTTAGGATAGGAATGTTATTGATGTTTATAAATGGGAGACTAAGGGAAATTCAGTATTCTAGAAAATGTTGGGATTAGATCCTTTGCACTTTATGGTATGTAATGTTGTGTCTCTACAGAAGACATTGAGGATAACATTACCTATGTGATGATTTTCATGCCCTCTGCATACCTCCCATTGAGAAAATCCTTTTAAATAACATGCTTTTATATTTTCATGTTGTGTAACATTTGAAATGTATGGCTTTTTTTATTCCTGGCTGCATTGACTGAGCGTGGGTACAAGGGAATGAGGAAAGGACAGACATCTGCCTACTAAAGATGGCTTGGTTGGGCTGTGCTTTCTCTAATAGAGAACAACTGTGCCAGGAACATTGTTGGATTTATTTTACACATCTGCTTCTTGGAGGCATGTTTTTGTATAGAGCTGGATAAGGATGCAAATTTAGCTAACCTAGTTAGAAAGCCTGGTGAAGGCTTTCAAACCCAATTATTCTGAGGTATTGTGTACCTTGACATTATCCGTTCCATGACAAGTAAACATATTCAATCAGGACTTTACCATATTTCCATTTATTTTAAACTATAATTTTATTGATTGTTTTGTGAGAGATTGTCACTGTGTTCCTGTGTATCCGTAATTTTGTACTTCCTGCAGATTTGTGCACAGGTATGAATATTAGTCTGGAGGTTCTAATACCTTGTGAGCTGGCCCTGTTATTGTTCTCCATGTTAACTTTGTGAAATTGAAATAATCACAGACATTTAGTTAGTTATTGTGAATAGACTACCAGCTCAATCTCCCAGAAAGAAACTCTTCGTTTCACCAAATGCTAGAATAGTCTTGGACTGCCTCATTTTATGATGTTTTCATACCCACTCCCATTTATGTGATTCCTAAAAGTTACCTATATGCCTATGGAGACATAAATTTCTATCATTGTTAGCTTTTTGATGAGCTTTATGATTAAAATGATCCTATAGAAATTTTTGGGAAATAGTTATTTATATTTCTGCTTAGTCTAAAATATTTGTATTAATTCCTTTAATGTTTCAATTTTTAATTCAACTCACATGGTCAGGCATGCACACTGAAGAACCACCATGTAATCATGGGAAGAGATGCAGATGTTGAATTCTAAACCTCAGCCTTGACCAAGATGTGCCTTACTGCTTTATTGGATGGGAAGAGAGTAAGTAAATGCCATGTTTACTTGAAAGCAGATCAACATGGTGAATTTGTTATGTTCAACAAAAAGATAATACAACAAAAAAGTATGAATTAGTTGGTACCATCTTTATAGCCAATCCATGAACAAAATGTAACACAAGAGGAAATTTTTTTAAAAAAATAGCAGAATCTGTGCTTGCAATAATAGTTTTGGAAGACACTGTGTATTAGTCAGTGTGTATTCTCTAGAAGAACAGAATTGATAGGATGAATATTATAATTGGATCAAAATTTATGGTCCTCTTCAAATAATTTTTTTCATGTTTCAGTGGATCCTGTTGTCTCACATATTCTAGGACACTAGTCTTCCATAAAATTATAACTGTTGCCCACCCCAGTAAATCATGAGAAAACATCCAAGTTACTCCCTTGAAATTCCAGATCTTCTAGATAAATGCATCTATCTGCCTGTCTATTATAAAAAATACTGACTCCCTAACTATTAGTCCTCATATACATTTGACATTAGGTTATTTATTGGAACATCAATATTATGCAAACAATGGTCCCAAGAAAACTCCCATCCCCTGCATGGATCCCCTGGAAATAACCCTCAGAGTGTATTAGGAAATCCCTAAACCCTCTGCTTCATTTCTGAAAATTTTAACCTGAACTTTTTTTTGTTGGAACGCTGTCAATAGCCATACCAATTTCAAAAACCAGTATTTCTCATCACCACTACACATTTTACTGCTCTTACGTCTTCTACATGTTCTAATTCCTACTTAAATTCTCTCACTTCTGCTCATTGATATAGATATTCCAGCAATGGTAGAGTTAAGAAGACTTCCAAAGACGTAGTTAGATAAATGATAATTGTGAAGAAAGACTTAATTGTGACCATGACTATCATGCATTCCCCAGGGCCTCATCTGAGTGAGGGGACCAAGCCAACAGCAAGAGTACACTTGGATCACCAGTCAGCTTCCAACACCAGCAGGAGTGACGTGAGTAGTGATATTCTCCCATGTAGCTGTGAAGCTTGGTCTAGTATGACTGTGCATATATTTCTCCAAAATAATCTAGTAAGGAGGCATATGACTGGGAATGGAGCCCATAGAAGCAATACTTTACTTGAGTTGTGTAACAGAGAACAGATACTTGTTTGGTAGACCTGGGAATTGCCAGTATGTGCTCTGTGCTCTGCTCAATACCTTTTATCCAACATGCAGATACTGGCACATGAACTGTGAATAGCTAACTATAGCTACCTGAGAATAGGCAGTCTGGGAAAAGGAAATGCACACATTTCTCTGATTGTTCAGTTTGATGAACTCTTGAAACTTTCTGGTGTATGAGAAATAAATTACACCAAGTTTTCTTTTTCATGTTAGGTCATCAGGCCCTTACATTCAATATAAGGTGACTTCAGTGAGTTAGAGGATTCTCCCTCTGTGTAGGTAACATTTGTCAAGGATTGGCAAACCTGAAATATTTTATTATTTGGACATAAATCCCAGCACTATCAAAGCTAAGTCCTTTTTTATATAGATATCTCAGGAAGAGAGTATTGATCAAGTTGCCTCAATGTCTTATCCCCATGGTGCTAATCATAACTGAGTACCTATGTTTACATTCCTGTTGTCTCCATATTGGACATGACGGATGACCTTGAAGGGAGTGAAATTGTGTATCAGAAGCAGATTCTCCTTGGCTGGACTTTCTATTGGATGACAGATATACTCTTGCAGTTTTGTCCCTTCCATATTCTGTGTGTAAAAGTGCTTTTCATGTCTTGCCAAAGAAACTAGGCTCTAGAGTTCCCAGTGATGATTTTTTTCAAAATGAAGAATTAAAAAAAATAAATAACTGTAGGATCCAAAGACGTGGCTCAGTGGTAGAGATCATGACTGAATAGAGGAAGCTCTGGGATCTCACTGGAACACTAGAACAGTCTGTCCAGGAAGGAAAGGCTTTTCCTTTTCTAAAAGAGACTTAAAATTCCCCTGGCTTTGTGAATCTACTATTCAGATGGCTAAATCATGGAAGCTCATATTGATTCACACTAGCTAAGTGTCAGGGGCTAGACAAACTCTCACTTGTAACAACCAGAGGAGTAAGAGGATCAGCTTGCTTGGGTAGGGGGTTGGCATTTTAAATGTTCACTGGGTCTCAATGATTGCTCCTTTTTATTTTAACTTTTCTTCTCTCATACAACTTATATAATACATCCCAGCCCCCATCTGACCGTCACTCCACTCGATACCCTCCCATTTATCCCAGACCTACTCCCATCACCACCCACTAACACCCCACTTTCTCACTAGGAAAGTGTCATCCCCACATGGTTACAACATAGTCAAGTCATGGCATAGCAGGATGAAATGAAGCTAGGCACCAACCCCTATATCAAAGGGTAGGCCAGGCATCCCAGCAGGAGATAAGAGTCTCAAAGTTTGCTAAAAATTCAGAGACACCCCCACTTCAGCCTGCAGGAGTTTTTCAAGGCACCAATCTAGACAACTTGTGATATATTTAGGGGATCCTAAAGGTTCCATGTCTATGGCTTCAGTCTGTCTTCAATCTGTATGGGCCCCTAGGAGTGCTGGTCAGCTGGCATTGTGGGGCTTATTCTCCTGGTGTCCTCAGCCCTTCTGATTTCTGACATCCCTCCTTAATCTTCCATGGGGTTCCCATATCTCTGCATGATGTTTGGTCCTGGGCCTCTCCAGATGCTCTTCTCAACTGCTGACAGGGGCCTCTCTGCTCACCAGAGAGGGTTAGGTACCGATCAGTGAGCAGAGTGTGACATCTTTAGAAATTGTCTCTGGGTTATCCAGTCTCTAGTTCTGTCCTCTGTGGCAATTTCATGTTGACACAGAGTGATGGGAAAATTGATGAGCCACAATGTACATATAGATCCTGATTATGGTCAGGTCCCAGAGAATATTAAGATCAAATAAAATTAACTTGGAAATTTCTGGAAATACAGGATAGCTTCAATTTTGCAAAGAAACAATCTCTGAGACTACCTCTATTACTGCAGGACATTGATGAAGGACCAGTCTGAAAGCTGTGGAAGGGGAGAAACTGAGCAAAATATCCTCACTAATCACCTTGAGACAAGCACTGAATAAGCTCAGATTCAGTCCATGATGGAATATTTCACATTAGCCATTATCCATACTTGGGCATCACCAGAGATGGTCACTTTGCATGCCACCAGCTGAAGACATGAGACATGACAGACATGACTGAGTGAATGAACTAGGTGTGAGGAAAGTAATATATGATGCCCAGATCACTGGGATTGGTAGTATACACTGAGCAAAGTTTTAAGAAAGAAGTAGATTCAGGCTGGATCTCTAGAATACCATGGAGAATTAATGGCTCTGTTGAGATATTTTATGGAAAGTTAGTTTGTTTGTTTGTTTATTTACTTGGTCATTCATTCAATCACTTACTTACTTGCTTACTTATTTACTTACTTACTAATGCTGCTTATGGGAAACCATGATCAAAATCAAATCTGGGAGGAAAGCATTGATTTTGTTTATGCTTCTGCATAACAATTCACCATTGAAAAAGTCAGAACTGGAACTCAAACATGTCAGGAAAGTGAAGGCAATATCTGAAGAGGGCATAAAGTATACTGCTTAGTAGCTTTCTTGTCATGGCTTGCTCAGTGTACTTTCTTAGAACCCAGGTCCACCTCCCAGGGATGGTACCACCTACCTGGAGCTTGCCCACAGCCAGATTTGATCTTATGGAAGCATTTTCTCAATTGAGTTTCCATCTTCAGATGATACAGATAGAAGTCCCATTCCCTACCCGCTGCACACATCAGGGTATCCTGCCAGCATAGAAACATTCCCCAGGCATCCCCCCCCACCAAGCACCTAGGCTACCTACAAGTTCCAGGATCTCCCACAGCCACCAGATTATCCCATAGGATCCAGGACATCCCACAGAAGCCTGGGTATCACACACACACCAGGTCAGCCTGGAGACACCCAGATGTAATGCAAACCCTCAAGAATCACACAGACATCTAGACCCCACTCATGTACCTGGGCATCCCAGGGTATTTAGCCAGATCCTGGATATCTGCAGGCACCAAGACATACCCCAGGTGCTTAGACATCCTGCAGGTACTAGGAAATCCCCTAGGCTCCAGAGTATCCTACAGATGCTTCATCATTATACAGGTACTGAGTCAACTGACAGACACCCAGACACCCCTCAGGCATCTGGACATCTCACACTAACTCAAATACCACTCAGGCACCCAGTCATTGCTCAGGCCTCCAGACATCACACAGGATTCTGGACAGGCACCAGGGCACAGATGCTTTGATATCATGCAGGCTCTGGGTCAACCCTCACACACCCAAACTTCATGTATGCACCCTAACACCCTGTAGGTACTAGGGCATCTCATACGCACCTGGACATCTCACAGGCACCAGGACATCCTGCAGGTACACAAACAGCATGCAGGCACCAGGACTTCCCTGTCGGCACCAGGGAATCCCCACAGATTCTCAGATATCACACAGCTACATGGCCAACCCACAGATACCTGACATCACTCAGTCTCTTTGTCTTCCCAGAGGCACATGGCCATAATGCAACCACACTGTCATCCCTCAGGTAGCAAGGTGTTGCATAGGCACCCAGACATCACACCAACACTAAAACCTCCCAAAGGCCCAAGGGTATTGTCCTTCAGGATATACAGCTGAAGGCACAAAGGTATCTCATAGGCATATACACAATCATCAGGGACACAGGAAACTTGCAGGCATACAGACATCTCTTAGGCACCTGGATATCAGTCAGACACCCATTCATCCTTCAGACACCCAGACATCCCGTGGGCATTCTGGCATCACACAGGCACCAAGATACCCCACAGGCAGGAGAACAACCTGTGGGCCACCAGGACATCTCTTAGATGCACAGTCATCCAACAGGAACCTGGACCTCTCTCAGGCACTAGGACCATCTGCAGGCACCAAGGCTGCTCACAGCACAAAACATCCTGCATGTGTCAGGATTTCCCATGGGAACCAGGGCATCCTTCAGATACCAAGGCATCATACAGTCACTTGACCAACCCACAGATACCCAGACATCATATGGACATCCAGCCATCTCAAAGATACGCAGACATTCTGCTAGCATAAGGATGTCCTACAGGAAACCAGCTATCCTGTAGGCACCATGGCATCCCATAGTTACCAAGTCCTCTTTCAGGCAATTGGGTATCTTGCAGGTGCCAGGACATGTAACAGGCCCCAATATGTCCCCTAGGCTCCAGGGCACTCTGCAGGAACCAGAGTATCTTGCAAACCTCCAGACATCAAGCAGGCACTAGGCTTTCTAACAGATACCTAGTTATCATGCAAGTACCTGTCTTCCCACAGACTCCAGGACACTGCTGGCATGCAGTCTCAAGCACCCAGACATCTTTGTCTCATGGTCCTCTTGCAGGCATCTGGCCATTACACATGCACCAAAACATCCTAAAGGTTCTCCAATATCCTGCAGGCACTAGGCATCCCACAGAATCCAGGCACCACACTGGCCACTGCACTTCAATAGTGCCCATGGCCCCAGACTGCCAACCTGAGTCAGTGCTCCATAAAACCAGATCCGACCCCAGGTGAACTCTGGCAGAAACCCATCCCAAAAGGAGGCATCTCAACCCCACAGATGGAATATTCTTCAGGTTGACACCCTGCTGCTGTTCAGAATCAGAGTTTTCCTGAGGTTTGGTAAGCATATTCCAGGGTCATAACCCACTGAGACACCAAACATCTTCCCCCACCCAAATCCAAGCAGCATCCATTCATCCTGTCATGTTGGCCTTTGTGTCCACAGCCCTCAAGAATCACTGAAGCTTGTTCCCTCCCCAACACCATCAGAGAGCACCACCACAGACAGCTTTCACAGCCATAGGAGCAGTGTCTTGGCTCTGGTATGATAGGCAGTGAAGTGGCCATATAGATCTAGTGATAGCCTGAAGACTGGTACCTTGTGTGGAGACTTTGTGCAGAAGATGACACATTTTTAGCTGGGACATCTGGCTGATTGCTCTGGTTCAAACTAATCCTGCAGTTATGGAGTATGTTTGTGGTCAGGAACCACTCAAACTCCAGAGTGCTGTGCCCCACCTTGCCCTCAGCAGCCTTTGTTCTGCTACTTTTGGGCTTTGTACCTGCAACCTGAAGCCTGAGCACAGTGCTGCAGTCCATGCTCTACCTCCCATCAAGTAGGGTTTTATGAGAAGCAGTGCGGGTTAGTGACCAGTCTTCACCCACAAAACAGTTCCACGAACTCTCCACAGAAGACGGACCATTGAAGGAAAATTTAGAGAGATTAGTGGGACAAAATATGACACACTTATAGTGCTTTTAAGACTCACAGAGAACACGGCTTATGTATGATACAGAGTTTATCTTAATAAAAATTAAAGAAATTAAAACTTAGAAAAATTAAGAATTAGAGAAAGCAAATAGCAATGTGCACATTGGGGAAAAATTACAATGCTTTTCTCCTTCATACAGACTTTTCTCTAACTGACATAGCAAAAACTTCAGGCTTTCTTATCTGCATGTGTCAAGCATACATCAAAAGGGGAACCAATACAAGAGTGTTCATCTCCTCCCAGCTGCAGGCCTCTGATCTTCAAGGTTAATTTTATTGAGTAGTCTTAACACAATAGTCTATTAATGAATAGCTGATCTTTGGTCTGCATACTCACTGTTAAAGGAGGCAGGCATTCAGGGGTGGATTATCTGTTTTTTTAAGCTTTCTGACCTACTGGTCTAGACTCTTCATTTCTGATCACAACTATGGCTCTATTTCCATGGGAAGGTCAGGGCAACAAAGAAGATTTTATGATATGTCGACAAAAAGCATGAATATTTTTCACATGCCAAGACTTGATGGTTAGGTTACAAGTACTTAAAGCTGAGATGACAGTGTCTGTCTCCCAGCTAGTCCTGGAATTGATGTGAATTTTAACTATTAGACCAAATAGACAATATTATTGATGAGAGGCTTTTGTCACCATACAGTAAAGATGAGAAAGGGGCAAAGCAGTTAAAGAATTCCAATACCAGTAAGGGGCCAGGAACCTTGTCAAACTGGCATGTCCATTGCTTGGATTATTGGGTCCCAATACTCCTGAAGGGACTAAGATCTCCCACAGTGTACTGGGAAACCTGGAGGGGCCAGGAATTCCTTAGGAATCAAGGCATTCCACAGATGCCCCAACAACACACAGGCACCAGGCCAACCTGTAGGTATCTGAACATCACACAGACTCACAGTCTTCCCATAGGAACTTCGACATCATTCAGGCACCTGGGCATCTCTCAGGCACCTGGAACTCCTGCAAACACTACAGTATGCCATCAGATTCTGGTCATCCTTCAGGAAACAAGATATCCCCTAGGCTCCAGAATATCCTGCAGATACCTGGTCATCAGTCAGACAATGGACTGACCTTCAGACACCAAGATATTCTGCAGGCACCCAGACCCCCCATAAGAGCATGGACCTCACACAGGTACCAGGACATAATATAGATACCTAGCCATCCATCAGCCACATGAATATCATGCAGGCACTTGGTCATCTGGCAGTCAGGGGGGCCTCCTGCTTGTACCCAGACATCCTGTAGGCACCAGTACATCCCACAGGCACCAGGAACTCCCACAGGCTCCCAAAACTCCCACACTCACCTGGGCCTCCTTCATGCATCCTGCAACTGGCCCTCTTGCAGGAACCCAGATACCCCACCCTGAACTTGGTCCTCCAGCAGGCACCTGGGCATCTCACAGGCACTTGAATGTCATGTAGGTACATGGATTTCATGCAGGTCTCTGGACTACAGGCAGGCACTTGAACTTCACAAAGGTACCAAACAGCCCACCAGAACAAGGACCCCACAGAGCTGAGCTCAAGCATCAGATGAACACTGACAGTTCTAACGGTGCATGAAGATCTTTCTTTTTTGTTTTTTGTCTTTGTTGTTATTTATTGAAGACAAGGGTTCTCTGTTGTAAACTCTGGATATCTGGAACTCACACCATATACCAGGCTGGCCACCAACACAAAGAGATCTGTCTACCTCTTTCACCCACATGCTAGAATTAATGGTATGTGCCACTATCAGCCCACAACTAGCAGATCTATTAATTGCCCTGGTCCATATGGGCATTTTGAGGTTTCTTCTATCTTTCTCAAAAGGAGATTGAAGCCCTAGTATGGGATATTCTTCAGCTTGCACATCTTGATGTTGCTCAGGATCAGGGGGAGCCTGAGGTTTGGCAGAGCTTTCAAGGTCAGGACTTGCTCTAGCTCGGATTGCTGCACATACACCCCATTATCACACTATCTATAGAGCCTTGGGTAGAAATACTAAATACAAATACTTGCAGCCCTTATGTAGTGACCCAGAGCATGCTATCCCCCATCCTATCAGAGATAGCAATAAGCATATCTGCCACATCCATGGGAGTAGCATGCACATTTTGTATGGCAGGTGTAAAGAGGCCAGGATCTCATGTTGATAACCAGAGGTTGGGTCTCTTATGTGGATACTCAGCCCAGGAGACAAGATATAAGTCAGCTTCAGCTTCTTATCCAGTCCTTGCTCAGAAGCTGGGTGATCCTGTGGTTTGGCAGCTAGTTTGGAGGTAGGATCTGTTCCATCTCCAGACTGCTGCAGCCCACCCTGCCCTCATTGCCTGGCCTTTGTGCCTGTAGCCCATAGTGGTACCACAGCACATGCTCTCCCCCACCCAACAAGGAGGACGGTATGAGTGGGAGTCACAGGAATGGCAGAACTGGCTTGGCACTCAGTGAAGAGACCAGGAAGTTCTAATAGCAGCCTGAGGACCTATACACTGTCCTGGGTGCATACATACACCTGTCCCCTCCTCCAGCCATATGTCTCGTAGAAGTGCTTGTCACTGTTCCCTTGACTGCCTGGTACACGAGTTTGCCTTTCTTAACCATGTGCTTGCTTCATTTTCAGAGTGGCAGCTGCAGTCTGGCTTGTCACATGAGGGTGGCCAGTTTTTAGCCTCAGCCTCATGGTGTCTCAAGCATCCTTCCATCTGAGGGATGCTTAGCTCCCTTGTCCTCTATCTGGTTCACTACTGTGTCTCTAGTTCAGTTTCCTTCTTACAGGCTGAGCCTGCAAGCTTTCTCCATTATCCTTCCTCTCTTCTCTCAGCAATCTGGCCTTCCAGGTGTGTCAGTGACCCCGTGTCTCTCCAATCACTTTTTATTTACAGAGTTCCTCCTGCCTAACTAGGCACCAGTGTAGTTCTCCCACTCCACAAATGTATAAAGAGCTAGAGTGTAGCCTGAGGCTAGCGGACAGACAGAGGCCAGAGCCCTGTTGAATTTTGTTCACTGCCCAGCTGCAATCTTGAGTTCTGTCTGTGACTCTGATCCTCCATCCCTGACTGCCCCTATATACTGCCATCTTCGCTATTTGTGCAGCCGCAGTGGGCTGAACGAGGGCCCTGACGTATGTCAGGTAGATATGGTACCTGGCAGGCCCTGTCCTGTGTCTCTTTTTTTTTTTTATTTCTGTCAAGATTCTCCATTCCTGACTTTCCTTCTGGCTTATTCCTCCATGTTGAGAAAAGAATCCACAGGCCAAATCCATGGGCTGAGTGGGACCCACAGCCTTGGGTGTGGCAAAGGGCACCACGGGCCTGCCCTGCCAAGGGGCCTCTGCCCAACACTCTGCTCTCCACTCATCTCTTCCATACCTTGGGCCAAAAATGTCCATCCCATTCTGCGATGTGTATGTCAACCACTGCAGTGTGTTTCCAACCACTCTGGATTCTAATAATTCCTTTTTTGTGTACCAGGCACCAATGCAGCAACTCCCATTCTATGAACCTATGAGAGGCTGTATTTGCCTTGAGTGTGGGCATTAGGGCAGCTTCTAGAAACCTGACAGATTATGATTGCTGACCCACCACCATCTTGAATCGGAATAGTGGTTTTTGAGAGGAATTTTAGTATAGGGTATGGGGTGACTTTTTCCAAAAGTATATTCATATGTCAATATACAATAAAATATTTTTTGAAAATGAATTGTGCCTGAGAAACAAAAATCAGGAATCTTTGAACAGACATATGTGAAACCATACATTAAACCAATATAGAGAAACAGAACTTGTGAGAACATACAGGTATGTTAAGCATTTCTTTTATTCTTAGGATACAGTGAGATACTGTATGCTAATCAAGAAATTTGATTCAGGGTTTGAAAACAGTAGTTCCTCTTAAAATTAAAGTATCTATTAGGTCACTGCCATAGAATTAAATATATTATCTAGTGTTATAATTCAAGCATATAATCATGGAATTTTTAGGGAAAGTGAAAAAGGTAGATCGCCAAGAGTCAGCAGCATGGTGTACTTGGCAGGCCAGAATCACAACCACTATGGTCCATATAATAATGATCTATGCCAAAGGATATAGATATATGATCATCCTCACAGCAACACCTGCTGTGTTTTGTCTATTGTTAATCAGAGTGAGAGTTCAGGGTAAATTGCATTTTATCCTGTCTTCTGCTTTCATTTAACTGTTGCTGCTGCAAAACACAGGGAGGAGGGAGAGAGAGATGAATAAGAAGATCTAAAGGAGCTGTCCATGGTAGCAACAGCCTTTGATTTCTGTCCCCAAATGTGAGATCTCTCTCTCTGAATTTGTTCCTGACCCATTCTCTATTAGAATTCACAGACTCCTCCAATCAGAGGCAGCCATAGCTAATAAAAATCTATGAAGGCAGCGAATTTGCCAGTCAGGCTCGAGTTATAGTCCAGGACTCAGCTGCCTCCTGTATAACCCTAGCCTGACTCTCTAAGCTGCTCCAGAGAAGGAAGAGTGCTCCTGACACCTGCAGCAGACAGAGCCAATAGAAACCAAGTATAGGCAGGGGTTGTTTGATTCCTGGCATTCTTGCTGAATGTCACCTGCTCCTGTTTTCTGTACAGGAAATATGAACATGCCTCTCAAGCCACTGCTTCTGATTTATGATGTCATCCTTATCTTGATCTTAAAGTTGCTCCATTATTTGCAAGGAAAATGATTTACTTTGGGCCACAGTATCTGACAGTCTAGGGATGTACAGCTCCTGACCTTTCATTGTGGTCCCAATATGAGAATTTCTCTGTCAGGGAGAGTTGACATGTGGCACCATTATTCTCTCTTAAAGCTTCGTTCAGAAATATTTTGGGACATGATCTTGTCTGTAAGCTAAGACCCTCTGTCGATCAAGAGGTACAATATTTGCAATTGTACTTGTTATCATCCTGCTGTCATCCAGGTTCTCTGTGATCTTCCCTCCCTTGTTCCCTATCCCAGGGGACAGCCCAGGCATTGCATACTGACTTAGTCTTGAGGAGTAAAGCAGAGGCAGCATCTCATTCTAGGTTCAGGGATCTTGAGGAGAGGCTGAATGATGATAGGAAACACATTTCCAGGGAGGCAGTGTCAGTGATTACAGCTCAGTTTACTGAAGCAAGGGGAAATCACAGTTGTTGGCTAGAGAAGAAAGGGTCATTGGTTAAGGCAATGTTACCTGGATAGCTCCATTTTCATGGAGGGGCATGTTTGTTAAGTCTGGCCTGACAAGCTGGAAAAGTACCTGAATGGGGGATGGGACTGAAGGGCCTTATGAGGAGAGGGGAAAAGAGATGAGAAGGGAAGGGAATAGACGAGGCACACACAGCATCATTGAGCTCAGATGTAATGGAGCTGACTTTATTTTTTTGTCCCAGTTAATATACTATTTTCTCAGGGATTATGAAGCACAAGGAATTCAACAGGTATACAATGGGGTATCAAATCACCTTAAGATATCCTGTGTTGCTGGAGCAGGATGATTACCCAAGGAAACAGCTTCTCTAGGTGGAGTTGGATACTTCTCAAGTACAACAGCCTCACTTGATGGTGCTAAATGCTTGCTTTGGGCAACAGCTTCTCTGGATGGAGCTGAATGTTTAGCCAGAGAAGGAATGTTCCTTTAGGTAATCTTTGACTTCCTCAAAACCAGCCACACTGGGCAGTAAATTTAGTGACTCAGTTTAGCTTAGAGAAACTCCCAGTAAATGAATAGGCAGAGGCTCATAGCAGAATCCAGGCCTGGAGTCTTGGGGGCTCACCATACATGTTACAACCAGACCTGGGTGTTGTATTGTCATTGATACTAGCATTTCCTGCAGGCACCAGGGTAACCCTAGGGTCGAGGATATCGGACAACAGATGGCCAGGAATTCTGCAGTCACTGGGCCAACCCACAGACACCCAGTCATATAGCAAGGACCTGGATATCCTGCAGACACAAGGATATCACACAGGCAGTGAGTCATATGTCATCCAACAGGGCCTCCCACAGGCACCTGGACATTCTGTAGGTACCCAGACATCTTGCAAACTCAGGACCATGTGGATAGACCAAGACCTCCTACAGGAATTAGGACCTCACACAGACACCCAGGCATCACCCAGGCACACAGCCAATCTGAAGACACCTGACTAACCCACAGGTTCCAGTACTCCGATAGACACCTGGAAAATATCCAGGCACTTGACCATCTCTCTGGCACCTGGACTTCCTGCCGGTACCAGGTCATGCAATGGGCTTTGGCCAACCTGCAGACACCAGATATCCCATAAGCCTCACAGGCATCCCATGTCCACAGGTATCAGGGCATATCACAGATTCTCGGACATTCTGCAGGGCTACCTTCTGGTGCCTGGGTATCACTCAAGCACTGGGCCAACGCACAGGCAACCAGACATTCTGCAGGCAACCAGACAACCCACAGTCAAATGGACCTCAAAAGGCACTCAGACATTACTTATGCTCCCTGCCATCACTCAGAAACATGGAAATCATTCAGGCACCAGATCATATGGCAGTCAAGAATGCCTGAGGCATGTACCAGGACTCCTGCAGACACTAGGACCTCCCATTCTGTCCAAAATACCCGTTGTCAACTGGCCTCATGCATGCATCAGGCATGCTCACAGGGACCTAGGTAAGGACTAACTCCTGGCATGGAATATTTTTCATCTGTGACACTTTGATGTTGCTAACGATCCGGGTGATCCCAAGGTTTGGCAGAGCATTCAGAGATCAGAACGTGCTCTAGTTCAAATTTTGTACTCCCTTATCATAGTGTGTCCTGCTTCCTTGACCTTTATGCATGCTACCCTTGGATAGTGCCCATGTCCATGCCCTCTACCACACTATAAGAGAGAGCAGCAAAAGTAGCAGCCACATCCTTAACAGTAACATATTTGGATTGACAGATAGTGAAGAGGTCAGGAGAGTCTGTAAATAGAGGCCAGGTGGACTCTGGTTTGGATACTCAGTCCAGGGGATGAGACACTCTTCAGATGTGCTATCCAGTCCTTTCTCAGAAGCCATGTGATCCTGTGGTTTGGGAGCTAGTTTGGGGTAGGATCTGTCCAGCTCAAGAGTACTGCATCCCACCCTGCCCTCATTTCCAGGCCGTTGTGCCTGCGCCCATAGTGGCCCTGTAGTGAATGCTCTCTCCCACCTATCAGAGAGGACAGTGTGAGGGGCAGTCATGTGAACAGAAGAACTCTCTTGGCAGGCAGTGAAGAGACCTGGAAAGTCTGATGGCAGACCTATTCTTTGTCCTGGTGTGCAGCCGTGCTTGTCCCTGCCTAAAGACATGTGTGTATTAGAGGTGTTTGCCATTATTCCAATCTGCGTGTTCCCCTGGTCTGCCTCTCTACACAGTGTGTGTTCTTCATTCTCAGAGTATCTACTTCAGCCTGCTGGGGCACAATACTGAGGCCAGTTTGTAGCTCCAGCCTCATTGCATCCCAAGCACTGTCCCCTCTCAGGGATACCTAGACCCCTTCTCTTCTATCCTGTTCATGCCTACATCTCCAGTTCAGTGTCCTCACAGGCTGAGCCTTTAGGCTCATTTTATTATCCTTGCTCTCTTCTCACAGCAAGCTGACCTTCCAGGTGTGGTACTGACCCTGTGTCTTCACAAACACATTGAATTCACAAACTTCCTCCTGCCTGACTAGGAACTAGTGTAATTTTTCCATCACATGAAATTATGAAGACCTGGAGGGTGACCTGAGCATAAGTGATAGGCAGAGGGCAGAGCCCTGTTCTATTTTCCTAACGGCCCACTGCTATCTTATATTCTGTCTGTGGCTCTCATCGTGCATGCTAGAGTTCCCTCATATCCATCCCCCATCATGACATGTGTAGCCTTGTGGGCGGAGGGGGTCCCTTGGCCTGTCAGGTAGCTGTGGTGCCTGCTACACCCATTTCTGTGTCTCTCTGTCTTGGTTTCTGCACCTCTTCTCCATTCTGGACTCTTAATCTGGGCTCAGTACTCCATGATGTGAGCAGAATCTGCAAGCATAACCCATGGGCCAAGAGGGAGCCCCCAGTCTTTCATGCAGCAATGGGGCACTATAAGCCTACTCCATGGTTTGCTGTTCTAGAAGATTCTACTCTCTGCTCACCTCTTCCATGTCATGGACAACATCACCCCATCCTGCCAGGTTGATCTGTCACCACTGCTTTCTCTTCATAAACTCTGGACTCTCATAGCTTCCCAGTGGACCAGGCACCAATGTAGCATCTACCATGCTATGCACACATGAGGGACTGTGGGTACTCTGCATAGGGGTAGCTGGGCAGCTACTGGAGACATGATGGACTCTGCTTGCTTCCCTGCCAACATTGACTCATGATAGTTGTTTATCTGAGAGGAATTTTTGTTTGGGGTTTGGAGTAAATATTTCAAAAAGTAAATATTCATAAACTAATACACAAGAAACTGATTGATGGGTATGAATTGCACCTGAGAAACAAAATTCCAGGCTCCTTGAACACAGGCTCATGTGCAACTGTTCATGAATCCTGTATAGACACAATCAGAATTGTTAAACACACACACACACACACACACACACATATCTAAATGTGTATATCTGTATATAGATGTGTGTGTGTGTGTGTTGTATTTTTTACATTGCTTTTGTAACATAAATACTTCTTAAATGATAATATTATTGGGACACAGAGAGATACTCTAGGCTAATTAGTAAATTTGAGCAGGCTCTGAAAGCAACATTTTCTCTTAGAGTTGAAGCGTATATTTAGGGCACTGCAAAAAAGTAAATACGTTATTTAGTGTTATAATTCAAGCAAAACTAATAGGATTTGGGGAATGTGAGAAAGGCAGATCACACTGAGTAAGCATCAATCACTCTGGTCCAGAAAGTAAGGGTCTCTTCCACAGAATACAGATGCATGGTCAGCCTCCAAGCACCACTGGCTATATAATCTGTTGTTTATCAGAGTGAGATTTCAGGGTAAACTGCATTTTATCCGGTCTTCTGCTTTCATTTTAATGCTGCTGCTGAAAAATACAGGGAGAAGGGAGAGAGAAATGAATCAGCACATCTGAAGGACATCTCCAAGGTTACAGCAGCCTCTGCTTTCTATCCCAAAATGTGAGATCTCTCTCCGGATTGGTCCCTGATGCATTCTGTATTAGAATGCACAAACTCCTCCAATCAGAGGCAACCACAGCAAATAAAAATCTCTGAAGGCAGGGAATTCACCAGTCAGGCTCGGGTTATAGCCAGGACTCAGCTGGCTCCTGTATAACCCGAGCCTGACCGTCTAAGCTGCTCCAGAGAAGGAGGACTCCTCCTGACACCTGCAGCAGACAGAGCCAATATAAACCTAGTATAGGCAGGATTGTTTGATTCCCTGCATTCTTACTGTGTGTCACCTGCTCCTTTTTCCTGTGCAAGGAAATCAGTACAGCCTCTCAAGCCACTGCTTCTGATTTATGATGTCATCACTATCCTGGTCTTAAAGTTGCTTCATTATTTGCAAGGAAAATGATTAACTTCAGGCCACAGTATCTGACACTGTCTAGCTGTGTACAGCCCCTGACCATTTCTTGGGATCCCACTAGGAGAATTTCTGTGTCAGGGAGCATTCACACGTGGCACTCTTAGTCTCTGTTAAAGCTTCATTAAGAACCATCTTGGGACATGATCTTACCTGTAAGCTAAGACTATTGTGGACCAAGAAGTATAGTATTTGAAATCATACTTGTAATCATTGTGCTGTCACCCAGGTTCTCTGTGGTATTCTCTCCCTTGTTCCCTTCCCAGGGAATAGCACAGCCATTGCACACCGGCTTAGACTTGAGGAGTAAAGCAGAGACAGCATCTCTCCTAGGTTCAGAGATCTTGCGAGGAGGCTAAGAGCTGAGAGGAAACATTTCCAGGGAGGCAGTTTCAGTGTTTAGAGCTCAATTTACGGATGCAAGAAGAACTACATTTTTGGCTAGTGGGGAAGCAGTCATTGGCTAAGGAAGTGGCACCTGGATAGCTCCATTTTTATGGGGTGGGAGGCATCACAACCAGACCTGGGTGATTGTATTGTCATTGGCACGGGGATTTCTTGCAGGTACCAGGATTTCCCCAAGGCTCCAGTCACTGGGCCAACCCACAGTCTCTCAGACATATAGCAAGGTCCTGGATATCCTGCAGTCATTCCCGTAATTCCTGCAGAAACAAGGACATCACTCAGGAAACCAGTTATCTGGCAGTCACCAGAGCCTCTTGCATGCACCAGGACATTCTCTGGATGCCCAGATATCTTGCAGGCTCAGGGTTCTACTGCATGGACCAGGACCTCCTACAGGAATTAGGATATCACACAGACACCCAGGCTTCACCCAGGCACACAGCCAACCTGCAGACACCTGAACATCACACAGCTTCCCAATATTCCCATAGACACCTAGAAAACATCCAGGTACCTGGCCATCCTTATGGCACCTGGACTTCCTGCAGGTACCAGATCATGTCATGGGCTCTGGCCAAACCACAGGCACCAGATATATCATAGGCCATACAGCGTCTCACAGGCATCAGGGTATATCACACATTCTCCAATATCCTGGAAGCACCAAGATCCAGGGCTACCTGATGATGCCTGGGCATCACACAACCATTGAGCTAACCCACAGACATTCTGCAGATAAGCAGACATCCCACATTCAAATGGACCTCAAAAGGCACTCAGACATCACTTAGGCTCTCTTCCATCACTCAGGAGCATGGACATCATTCATGCATCTGGCCATATGGTAGTCATGAGTGCCTGCAGCATGCAAGAAGATTCCTTCAGGCACCAGGACATCCCACAGGCACCAGGACCTCCCACTCTCTCCAAACCACACATTGTCTCCTGGTCTTCTTCATTCTTTCATCAGACATTTCCACAGGGTCCTGGCTCTTCCATAGGAATCTGATCCTCCTGTAGGCACCTGCCATGTGACAGGCACCCAGATATCATGTAGACATGCAGATTTCATACAGGCACTCACACTCTAGGCAGACACATGGATCTCACACAGGTACCAAACAGTCAACCATATCAAGTGTCCTATGGAGAAACAGTGAATCACCAGGTAAACTCTAACACACTGGGAGTGTCAGCAAAGCAGGCATATCCCTTAATTGTCATGGTCCACATGAGCTTTCTTGTGATTTCTACAATCCCCAGGCCAGGTGGACTCTCGTGTGGATACTCAGTCCAGTGAGTGAGACACTCTTTAGCTGTGCTATCCTCTCCTTGCTCAGAAGCCAGGCGATCATGTGGTTTGGGAGCTAGTTGGGGGCAGGATATGAACAGCTCCAGAGTGCTGCATTCCAACTTGCCCTCAAGCCAGGCCTTTGTTCCTGCATCCCAGAGTGGCATATGCTCTCCTCACTCATCAGACAGGACAATATGAAGGTCTGTCATACGAACAAAAGAACTGGCTTGGCAGGCAGTGAAGAGGCCAGAAAATTCAGATTCAGTCTCAGGATCTATTCTTTGTCTGTCCTGGGTGCACAGCCATGCTTGTCCCTGCCTCCATCCATGTGTCTAGTAGAGGTGTTTCCCACTGTTCCAGTCTGTGTTCCCTAGTCAGCCTCTCTACACTGTTTTTCATGCTTGGAGTGGCAGCTTCAGCCTTCTGGAACATAATACTGAGTCTGATTTTTAGCCCTAACTTCATGGCATCCCAAGCACTCTTCTGTCTCTGGGATGCTTAGGCCCCTTGTCTTCTATCCTGTTCATGACTATGTCTCCAGTTCACTGTCCTCACAGGTTGAGGCTGCAGGCTCACTCCATTATTCTTCCTCTCTTCACACAGCCAGCTGACCTTCCAGGTGTGTTACTGTCCCTGTGTCTTTACAAACACTTGTAACTCACAAACTTTCTCCTGCCTGACTAGGCAGCATTGTAATTTGTCCAGCTAATGAATATGTGAAGACATGGAGAATAATCTGAGTACAAGTGATATGCAGAGGCCAGAGCCCTGGCAGATTTTGCTAACTGCCCCCTGACATCTTAAATTCTGTCTGTGGCTCTCATCCTCCAAGCTAGTGTTCCTTTATATTCATTCTCCATTGTGACTGGTAGAGCCCCTTTGTCTGAGTGGGGCTCCTGGCCTGTCAGGTAGCTCTTGTGCCTGCCACACCCATTCCTGTATATCTCTGTCTTGGTTTCTGTACCTCTTCTCTATTCCAGACTCTTACCCTGCCTCATTCCTCCTTGATGTGGACAGAATCTGCAGGCAGAACCCATAGGGCAAATGGTGATCCCCCAGTCTTATAGGCAGCAATGGAGATCTACAGGCCACTCCACGGTTTGCTGCTCCAGCAGACTCTACTCTCTACTCACATCTTCCATGCCGTGGGCCACACCACCCCATCCTGCCAGGCTCATCTGTCTCCATTGCTGTGTCTTTCCAAAACTCTGGACTCTCAAAGTTTCCCAGTGGCCTGGGCACAGTGTAGCATCTCCCATGCTATGGACACATGAGGGCCTGCATGAGCCTTGTTTGTGGCAGCTGGGAACCTGCTGGAGACCTGATGGACTCTGCTTGCTGCCCTGCCAACATCTTGTATCATAATAGTTGTTTCTCTGAGAGGAATTGTAGTGTGGGGTTTGCAGTAAATATTTCAAAAAGTATATTCACACATTAATACATAAGAAAATGTTTTATGAATATGACTTGCACCTCAGAAACAAAATACCAGGCTCCTTGAACACAAGTCCATGTGCAAGTACTCATGAATACTGAATAGACACAATCTGAATTGTTGAAAACACACCTATATATGTTTGTGTGTGTGTGTGTATACATGTCTGTGTGTGTATATATTTCTTTTGTGACATAAATACTTTTTAAATAATTTTATTATTGGGACACAATGAGTTACTCTAGGCTAATTAGTAAATTTGAGCAGGCTCTGAAAGCAACATTTTCTCTTAGAGTTGAAGCGTATATTTAGGGCACTGCAAAAAAGTAAATACGTTATTTCGTGTTATAATTCAAGCAAAACTAATAGGATTTGGGGAATGTGAGAAAGGCAGATCACACTGAGTAAGCATCAATCACTCTGGTCCAGAAAGTAAGGATCTCTTCCACAGAATACAGATGCATGGTCAGCCTCCAAGCACCACTGGCTATATAATCTGTTGTTTATCAGAGTGAGATTTCAGGGTAAACTGCATTTTATCCGGTCTTCTGCTTTCATTTTAATGCTGCTGCTGAAAAATACAGGGAGAAGGGAGAGAGAAATGAATCAGCACATCTGAAGGACATCTCCAAGGTTACAGCAGCCTCTGCTTTCTATCCCAAAATGTGAGATCTCTCTCCGGATTGGTCCCTGATGCATTCTGTATTAGAATGCACAAACTCCTCCAATCAGAGGCAACCACAGCAAATAAAAATCTCTGAAGGCAGGGAATTCACCAGTCAGGCTCGGGTTATAGCCAGGACTCAGCTGGCTCCTGTATAACCCGAGCCTGACCGTCTAAGCTGCTCCAGAGAAGGAGGACTCCTCCTGACACCTGCAGCAGACAGAGCCAATATAAACCTAGTATAGGCAGGATTGTTTGATTCCCTGCATTCTTACTGTGTGTCACCTGCTCCTTTTTCCTGTGCAAGGAAATCAGTACAGCCTCTCAAGCCACTGCTTCTGATTTATGATGTCATCACTATCCTGGTCTTAAAGTTGCTTCATTATTTGCAAGGAAAATGATTAACTTCAGGCCACAGTATCTGACACTGTCTAGCTGTGTACAGCCCCTGACCATTTCTTGGGATCCCACTAGGAGAATTTCTGTGTCAGGGAGCATTCACACGTGGCACTCTTAGTCTCTGTTAAAGCTTCATTAAGAACCATCTTGGGACATGATCTTACCTGTAAGCTAAGACTATTGTGGACCAAGAAGTATAGTATTTGAAATCATACTTGTAATCATTGTGCTGTCACCCAGGTTCTCTGTGGTATTCTCTCCCTTGTTCCCTTCCCAGGGAATAGCACAGCCATTGCACACCGGCTTAGACTTGAGGAGTAAAGCAGAGACAGCATCTCTCCTAGGTTCAGAGATCTTGCGAGGAGGCTAAGAGCTGAGAGGAAACATTTCCAGGGAGGCAGTTTCAGTGTTTAGAGCTCAATTTACGGATGCAAGAAGAACTACATTTTTGGCTAGTGGGGAAGCAGTCATTGGCTAAGGAAGTGGCACCTGGATAGCTCCATTTTTATGGGGTGGGAGGCATCACAACCAGACCTGGGTGATTGTATTGTCATTGGCACGGGGATTTCTTGCAGGTACCAGGATTTCCCCAAGGCTCCAGTCACTGGGCCAACCCACAGTCTCTCAGACATATAGCAAGGTCCTGGATATCCTGCAGTCATTCCCGTAATTCCTGCAGAAACAAGGACATCACTCAGGAAACCAGTTATCTGGCAGTCACCAGAGCCTCTTGCATGCACCAGGACATTCTCTGGATGCCCAGATATCTTGCAGGCTCAGGGTTCTACTGCATGGACCAGGACCTCCTACAGGAATTAGGATATCACACAGACACCCAGGCTTCACCCAGGCACACAGCCAACCTGCAGACACCTGAACATCACACAGCTTCCCAATATTCCCATAGACACCTAGAAAACATCCAGGTACCTGGCCATCCTTATGGCACCTGGACTTCCTGCAGGTACCAGATCATGTCATGGGCTCTGGCCAAACCACAGGCACCAGATATATCATAGGCCATACAGCGTCTCACAGGCATCAGGGTATATCACACATTCTCCAATATCCTGGAAGCACCAAGATCCAGGGCTACCTGATGATGCCTGGGCATCACACAACCATTGAGCTAACCCACAGACATTCTGCAGATAAGCAGACATCCCACATTCAAATGGACCTCAAAAGGCACTCAGACATCACTTAGGCTCTCTTCCATCACTCAGGAGCATGGACATCATTCATGCATCTGGCCATATGGTAGTCATGAGTGCCTGCAGCATGCAAGAAGATTCCTTCAGGCACCAGGACATCCCACAGGCACCAGGACCTCCCACTCTCTCCAAACCACACATTGTCTCCTGGTCTTCTTCATTCTTTCATCAGACATTTCCACAGGGTCCTGGCTCTTCCATAGGAATCTGATCCTCCTGTAGGCACCTGCCATGTGACAGGCACCCAGATATCATGTAGACATGCAGATTTCATACAGGCACTCACACTCTAGGCAGACACATGGATCTCACACAGGTACCAAACAGTCAACCATATCAAGTGTCCTATGGAGAAACAGTGAATCACCAGGTAAACTCTAACACACTGGGAGTGTCAGCAAAGCAGGCATATCCCTTAATTGTCATGGTCCACATGAGCTTTCTTGTGATTTCTACAATCCCCAGGCCAGGTGGACTCTCGTGTGGATACTCAGTCCAGTGAGTGAGACACTCTTTAGCTGTGCTATCCTCTCCTTGCTCAGAAGCCAGGCGATCATGTGGTTTGGGAGCTAGTTGGGGGCAGGATATGAACAGCTCCAGAGTGCTGCATTCCAACTTGCCCTCAAGCCAGGCCTTTGTTCCTGCATCCCAGAGTGGCATATGCTCTCCTCACTCATCAGACAGGACAATATGAAGGTCTGTCATACGAACAAAAGAACTGGCTTGGCAGGCAGTGAAGAGGCCAGAAAATTCAGATTCAGTCTCAGGATCTATTCTTTGTCTGTCCTGGGTGCACAGCCATGCTTGTCCCTGCCTCCATCCATGTGTCTAGTAGAGGTGTTTCCCACTGTTCCAGTCTGTGTTCCCTAGTCAGCCTCTCTACACTGTTTTTCATGCTTGGAGTGGCAGCTTCAGCCTTCTGGAACATAATACTGAGTCTGATTTTTAGCCCTAACTTCATGGCATCCCAAGCACTCTTCTGTCTCTGGGATGCTTAGGCCCCTTGTCTTCTATCCTGTTCATGACTATGTCTCCAGTTCACTGTCCTCACAGGTTGAGGCTGCAGGCTCACTCCATTATTCTTCCTCTCTTCACACAGCCAGCTGACCTTCCAGGTGTGTTACTGTCCCTGTGTCTTTACAAACACTTGTAACTCACAAACTTTCTCCTGCCTGACTAGGCAGCATTGTAATTTGTCCAGCTAATGAATATGTGAAGACATGGAGAATAATCTGAGTACAAGTGATATGCAGAGGCCAGAGCCCTGGCAGATTTTGCTAACTGCCCCCTGACATCTTAAATTCTGTCTGTGGCTCTCATCCTCCAAGCTAGTGTTCCTTTATATTCATTCTCCATTGTGACTGGTAGAGCCCCTTTGTCTGAGTGGGGCTCCTGGCCTGTCAGGTAGCTCTTGTGCCTGCCACACCCATTCCTGTATATCTCTGTCTTGGTTTCTGTACCTCTTCTCTATTCCAGACTCTTACCCTGCCTCATTCCTCCTTGATGTGGACAGAATCTGCAGGCAGAACCCATAGGGCAAATGGTGATCCCCCAGTCTTATAGGCAGCAATGGAGATCTACAGGCCACTCCACGGTTTGCTGCTCCAGCAGACTCTACTCTCTACTCACATCTTCCATGCCGTGGGCCACACCACCCCATCCTGCCAGGCTCATCTGTCTCCATTGCTGTGTCTTTCCAAAACTCTGGACTCTCAAAGTTTCCCAGTGGCCTGGGCACAGTGTAGCATCTCCCATGCTATGGACACATGAGGGCCTGCATGAGCCTTGTTTGTGGCAGCTGGGAACCTGCTGGAGACCTGATGGACTCTGCTTGCTGCCCTGCCAACATCTTGTATCATAATAGTTGTTTCTCTGAGAGGAATTGTAGTGTGGGGTTTGCAGTAAATATTTCAAAAAGTATATTCACACATTAATACATAAGAAAATGTTTTATGAATATGACTTGCACCTCAGAAACAAAATACCAGGCTCCTTGAACACAAGTCCATGTGCAAGTACTCATGAATACTGAATAGACACAATCTGAATTGTTGAAAACACACCTATATATGTTTGTGTGTGTGTGTGTATACATGTCTGTGTGTGTATATATTTCTTTTGTGACATAAATACTTTTTAAATAATTTTATTATTGGGACACAATGAGTTACTCTAGGCTAATTAGTAAATTTGAGCAGGCTCTGAAAGCAACATTTTCTCTTAGAGTTGAAGCGTATATTTAGGGCACTGCAAAAAAGTAAATACGTTATTTCGTGTTATAATTCAAGCAAAACTAATAGGATTTGGGGAATGTGAGAAAGGCAGATCACACTGAGTAAGCATCAATCACTCTGGTCCAGAAAGTAAGGATCTCTTCCACAGAATACAGATGCATGGTCAGCCTCCAAGCACCACTGGCTATATAATCTGTTGTTTATCAGAGTGAGATTTCAGGGTAAACTGCATTTTATCCGGTCTTCTGCTTTCATTTTAATGCTGCTGCTGAAAAATACAGGGAGAAGGGAGAGAGAAATGAATCAGCACATCTGAAGGACATCTCCAAGGTTACAGCAGCCTCTGCTTTCTATCCCAAAATGTGAGATCTCTCTCCGGATTGGTCCCTGATGCATTCTGTATTAGAATGCACAAACTCCTCCAATCAGAGGCAACCACAGCAAATAAAAATCTCTGAAGGCAGGGAATTCACCAGTCAGGCTCGGGTTATAGCCAGGACTCAGCTGGCTCCTGTATAACCCGAGCCTGACCGTCTAAGCTGCTCCAGAGAAGGAGGACTCCTCCTGACACCTGCAGCAGACAGAGCCAATATAAACCTAGTATAGGCAGGATTGTTTGATTCCCTGCATTCTTACTGTGTGTCACCTGCTCCTTTTTCCTGTGCAAGGAAATCAGTACAGCCTCTCAAGCCACTGCTTCTGATTTATGATGTCATCACTATCCTGGTCTTAAAGTTGCTTCATTATTTGCAAGGAAAATGATTAACTTCAGGCCACAGTATCTGACACTGTCTAGCTGTGTACAGCCCCTGACCATTTCTTGGGATCCCACTAGGAGAATTTCTGTGTCAGGGAGCATTCACACGTGGCACTCTTAGTCTCTGTTAAAGCTTCATTAAGAACCATCTTGGGACATGATCTTACCTGTAAGCTAAGACTATTGTGGACCAAGAAGTATAGTATTTGAAATCATACTTGTAATCATTGTGCTGTCACCCAGGTTCTCTGTGGTATTCTCTCCCTTGTTCCCTTCCCAGGCGATAACCCAGGCATTGTACACTGACTTAGTCTTGAGTGAAACCAAAGCAGCATCTCAACTTAGATTCGGAGATCTTGAGAAGAAGCTGAATAGTGAAAAAAAAATTTCCAGGGAGGCAGTTTCAGTGTTTACAGATCAGTTTACTGAAGCAAGTGGAATCACATGTGTTGGCTAGAGCAGAAAAGGTCATTGGTTAAGGCAGTAGTACCTGGATAGCTCCATTTTCACGGGGGTGTATGGTTACAACGAGACCTGGGTGGTTGGATTGTCATTGGCACTAGCACTTCCTGCAGATACCAGGATGTTCCCCAGGCTCCAGGATATCTGGTGGATGGCCAGGCATCCTGCAGTCACTGGGCCAACCCACCGACACCCAGACATACAGTAAGCATCTCGATATCCTGCAGGCACAAGGATATCACACAGGCAGTAAATCATATGTCATTCAACAGAGCCTCCAACAGGAACTTGCACATCTTGCAGTATCCCAGACATCCTGAAAGCTTAGGGCCCTACTGCATAGATCAGAACCACCTACAGGAATTAGGACATCCCAGAGACACCCAGGCATGATCTGGTCACACATCCAATCTCAAAAATCCTGAACATCCCACAGCTTCCAATATTCCCATAGACACCTAGAAAACATCCAGGCAAGTGGCCATCCCTATGGCATCTAGACTTCCTTAAGGTACCAGATCATGTCATGGGCTTTGGTCAACCTAAAGACACCAGATATCCCATAAGCCCCAGAGCCTCCCACAGGTATCAGGGAATACAACTGATTCTTGGACATCCTGCAGGTACCATGATCCAGGGCTACTTGCTGGTTCCTGGCATCACACAAGCCTTGGGTCAACCCACAGAGACCAAGACATTCTGCAGGCAACCAGATATCCCACAGTCAAATCGACCTCTAAAAGCTCTCAGACATCACTCACGCTCCCTACCATTACTCCAGAACATGGACATCATTCAGGCATCAGGTCAAACGGCAATTATGAATGCCTGCAGCATGAACCAGTAATCCTACAGGCACCAGGACATTCAGAGTACCAGGACCTCCCACTATCTCTAAACCACGCATTGTCACCCGGCCTCATGCATGCATCACACATTCCCATAGGCACCTGGTTCTTCCACAGGAATCTGTTCTGCCTTCAGTTACCTGGCCATGTGACAGGCACTGAGATTACATGTAGATATGCAGATTTCATACAAGCCTTCAGACACCAGGCAGACACCTGTATCTCACATAGGTACCTAACAGTCCATCATATCAAGTGTCCCATGGAAAAAGCTTGAATCACCATGTGAGCTCTAACACATCTAGAATGTCAGCAAAGCAAGCAGATTTCTTAATTTTCTTCATCCACATGAACATTTTTGAGGTTTCAACTATCTCTCTCAAAAGGACGAGGAACAATTGCTAGCATGGAATATTCATCAGCTGTGACACCCTGATGTTGCTCACTCTCATGGTGATCCCAAATGTTAGCAGAGCATTCAGGATCAGAACTTATTCTA
Source organism: Cricetomys ansorgei (assembly GCA_026225945.1). NCBI lineage: Eukaryota > Metazoa > Chordata > Mammalia > Rodentia > Nesomyidae > Cricetomys > Cricetomys ansorgei. The sequence goes on along the minus strand of JAMJFZ010000402.1, from coordinate 38,731 downwards.
GCTCCAATTCTTATACACCCCCTTATTACACTTAACACTGTGTGTTCTTCCTCCTTGGTCTTTGTGCATGCTGCCCTTCCTTAGTGCCCAAGTCCATGCTGTAGGAGAGAGCAATAAAAGTAGCAGCCACATCCGTAATAGTAACATATTTGGGTTGGCAGGTAGTGAAGAGGCAAGGAGAGTCTGTTTGTATCCAAAGAACAGGTGGACTCTGGTTTGGATACTCAGTCTAGGGGATGAGACACTCTTCAGATGTGCTAGCCAGTTCTTGCTCAGAAGCCAGGTGATCCTGTGGTTTGGGATCTAGTCTGTGGGCAGGATCTGGTCCAGCTCCAGAGTGCTGCATACCTTCCTTCCCTTTGTGCCTTTGTGCCTGTGCTCATAGTGGTACGGTAATATGTGCTCTCCCGTACCCATCAGGGAGGACAATATAAGGGACAGTCATGTGAACAGAAGAACTGTCTTGGCAGGCAGTGAAGAGGCCTGGAAAGTCTGATGGCAGCCTGAGGACCTATTTTTTGTATGTCCTACGCTTTCACCAAGGAGAGGTGCTTACTACTCTTCCAATCTGCGTGTTCCCCTGGTCTGCCTCTCTACACATTATGCATTCTTCATTCTTGAGTGGCTGCTTCATCCTGGTGTGTCACAATACTGTGGCCAGTTTCTGGCCCCAGCCTCATGGCATCTGAAGCACTCTTCCCTCTCAGGGATGCATACCCTACTTCTCTATGCTATTCATGAGTATGTATGTCTTCAGTTCAGTGTTTCTTCCAGGCTGAGCCTGCAGGCTCACTCCAATATCCTTCCTCTCTTCTCACAGCCGGCTGTCCTTCTGTTTGTGTTATTGTCCAAGTGCCTTTCCAAAAATTTGTAATTCCCAAAGTTCTTCCTATTTGACAAGGCTTCAGTTTCATTTTCCCAGCTAATGAATATGTGAAGTCCTGGAGGAGACCTGAGTATAAGTGATAGGCAGAGGCCAGAGCCCCGCTGGATATTGCTAACTGCATCACTGTTATCTAGAACTCTGTCTCTGGCTCCCATCATCCATACTTGAATTCCCTCATATCCTTCCTCCATCATGACTCTTGGAGCACCTGTGGTCTGAGTGGGGTCCCTGAACTGTCAGGTTGCTATGGTGCCTTTCAGACACATTCCTGTGTCTCTTTTTCTTGCTTGCTGCACCTCTTCTCCCGTCCTAACTCTTCTCCTGGCTCATTCCTCCATGATGTGAGCAGAATCGGGAGGCAGAACCCATGGGCCAAGTGGGAGCCCCAGCCTTACAGGCAGCAATGGGGCCCAAGAGGCTTGTTCCATGGTTTGCTGCTCCATCAGATTCTACTCTTCAGTCACCTCTTCCATGCCATGGGCCACACCACCCCATCCTGCCAGGTAGATCTGTCACCACTGCTGTGTCTCTCCATTAACTCTGGACTCTCATAGTTTCCCAGTGGACCAGGCACCTATGTAGCATCTCCCATGCTATGCACACATGAGGGACTGTGTGTGCCTTGAGTGGGGGCAGTTGGGCAGCTGCTGGAGACATGATGGACTCTGCTTGCTGCCCTGTCAACACCTTGAATCATGATGGTGGTTTCTCTGAGAGGATTGTAGTGGGGTTTCCAGTAAATTTTACAGAATGTATGTATTCAGACATTAATACCGAAGAAACTTTTATGTATATGAATTGCACATCAGAAACAAAATTCAAGGCTGCTTGAACACAGACCCTTGTGCAAGTACTCCTGAAACCTGCATGGACACAAACAAAATTGCAGAAAACACAGACACATACACACACACACACACACACACACACACACACGTATGTGTGTGTGTGTGTGTGTGTGTGTGTGTGTGTATGTATGTTTATATACATATATATGAATATATATATACATATAATATTTCTTTTAATATAAATACTTCTTAAATGATTTCAGTATTAGGAAACAGTGAGATACTGTATGCTAATTAGGAAATCTCAACAGATTTTGAAAGCAACATTCTGTCTTACAGTTGAAGCATCTATTAGGGCACTACAAAAAGTAAATATGTTATTTAGTGGTATAATTGAAGCCTAAAATAATAGGATTTGGGGAATGTGGAAAAGGCTGATCATGCAGGGAAAGCAGCAAGGGGCACTTGGCTGGCACTTGGCTGCTCAGAGTCACAACCACTCTGGTCCAGAAAGTAAGGATCTATGCTAAAGAATATGGATGCAACAACAGCCTCCAAGTGTTGGGTGTGAAATTTGCGCCCAAAGGAACTGTGTGACCATGTATTTTAAAAGCAAAGGCACTTTTATTCTGCAGAGAATAACCAGCAAGCTGGGGTCAGCACCATAGAAGATTATCAACCCTGAACAGAGAATTGCAACTTCTTTTAATGACAGAAAAGGGAGTTTTCCACATTGGTAAGGGAGTTTGGTTTTTAATTAGTAGGCCAGAAGTGCAGTTCACAAGTGTCCCTGTGGCTACAAATTTTTGACAGCATTTAGCATATTAGTCATTAGAATCAGGTGTCTGGTTTTATGGCCATCAGTGGTACCTGGTCCAGTGAGAAAGCTTTATGGCCTTTAGCCTTCAGAGCTATCTGGCCAGATAAGGCTAATTACCCTTAAGTGTACTCTTCAGGGCTACCTGGCTGGATGAGATAATTTGCCCTTATGGTGGGGAGTTTTGACAAGTCGTCAAGGTCAGGTCCAGATCGAGTCCTGGAGCTCATGCAAAATAGGGTATCTGAGCATATATGCAAAGTAGGGTCTATGGGGTCTTTGAACAGGGGTCTGGTTTCTACATAAGCACCACTGGCTCTTTTCATGTGTGCTTAAACAGTGTGAGACTTCAGTGTAAACTGCGTTTTATGCTTTCTTCTGCTTTCATGTTCCTGCTGCTGCTGAAAAACACAGGGAGGAGGGAGAGAGAAATGAATCAGCACATCTGAAGGACATCTCCAAGGTTACAGCAGTCTCTGCTTTCTATCCCAAAATGTGAGATCTCTCTCGGGATTGGTCCCTGATGCATTCTATATTAGAATGCACAAACTCCTCCAATCAGAGGCAACCACAGCAAATAAAAATCTCTGAAGGCAGGGAATTCACCAGTCAGGCTCGGGTTATAGCCAGGACTCAGCTGGCTCCTGTATAACCCGAGCCTGACCGTCTAAGCTGCTCCAGAGAAGGGGGACTCCTCATGACACCTGCAGCAGACAGAGCCAATAGAAATCTACTATGGGCAGGGATTGTTTGAGTCCCTGAATTGTTGCAATGTGTTGCCTGCTCCTGTTTCCTGTGCAGGAAACATGAACATGACTCAAGCCACTGCTTCTGACCTATGATGTGTCATTCCTATTGTGGACTCGAAGTTGCTCCATTATTTGCAAGGAAAATGATTAACTTCAGGCTACAGGGTCTGACCGAGTCAGCTGTTCAGCTCCTGGCCATTCCTTGGCGTCCCAATATGAGAAATTCTCTGTCAGAATTCACACATAGCACCCTAAGTCTCTCTTAAAGCTTCATTCAGAACCATTTTGGGCCATGATCTTGTCTGTAAGCTGAGACCCTCTGTAGACCCAGAACTGTAATATTTGCAGTCGTATTTGTTATCATCCTACTGTCACCCAGGCTCTCTGTGGCCTTCCTCTCTTGTTCCCTTTCCCAGGGGATAGCCCAGCCATTGCACACTGACTTAGTCTTGAGGAGTAAAGCAGAGGCAGAATCTCATCTTAGGTCAGAGATCTTGAGCAGATGCTGAGAGCTAATAGGAAACTCATTTCCAGAGAGGCAATGTCGGTGTTTACAGATCAGTTTACTGAAGCAAGGGGAATCACGTGTGTTGGCTAGAGAGGAAAGGGTCATTGGTTAATGCAGTGGTACCTGGACAGCTCCATTTTCATGGTGGGGCTGGGGGGGGGGCGTCCCAACCAGACCTGTTTGGTTGGATTGTCATTGGCACTAGCACTTCCAGCATGGTACCAGGATATCCCCCAAGCTCCAGGATAGCTGACAGATGGCCAGTCCTGATTCAGTCACTGGGCCAACCTACAACTCAGACATACGGCAAGCACCTGGGTATCATGGTGGCACAAGAATATCACACAGGCAGTAAGTCATACGGCATTCCACAGACTGTCCTACAGGCACCTGGACATCCTGCAGGCTCCCAGACATCTTGCAGGCTCATGGCCCTACTGCACAGACCTGAACCTCCTACAGGAATTAGGGTATCACAGAAACACCCAGACATCACCCAGGCACACAGCCAACATGAAAAGACCTGAACATCCCATAGATTCCAATATGCCCATAGACACCTAGAAAACATCTGGGCACCTTACCATCCCTCCCGCATCTGGACTTCCTGCAGGTACCAAATCATGCCATGGGCTTTGGTCAACCTGCAGGCACCAGATATCCCATAAGCCCCAGAGCCTCCCACAGGTATCAGGGAATACCACTGATTCTAGGACATCCTGCATTCACCATGATCCAGGGCTACCTGCTGGTGCCTGAACATCACACAAACATTGGATCAACCCACAGACACCTTGACATTCTGCAGGCAACCAGATATCCCACAGTCAAATGGACCTCTAAAGGCTCTCAGCCATCACTCAGGCTCCCTGACTTCCCTCACGATCATGGGCATCATTCAGGCATCAGGTCATTTGGCAGTCATGAATGCCTGCTTCATGCACCAGGACTCCTGCAGTCACAGGCATTCCACAGGCAACAGGACCTCCTAATATCTCTAAACCAACCATTGTCACCTTGCCTCATGCTTGCATAAAACATTCCCATAGGGACCTGGCTCTTCCACAGGAATCTGGTCCTTCTCTGGGCACCTGCCATGTGGCAGGAACCCAGATATCATGTAGACACTCAGATTTCATACAAGCCATCAAATACCTTTGCAGACACCTGCATCTCTCACATGTACTTAACATTCCATCATATCAAGTCTCCCATGGAGAAAGGCTGAATCACAAATTGAACACTGAGAGTGTCAGCAAAACAGGCAGATCTCTTAATTCTCATGGTTCACATAAGCATTTTTGAGGTTTCTGCTATCTCTGTCAAACAGGGAAGGAACAACTCCTAGCTTGGAATAGTCTTCATCTGGGACACTTTGAAGTTGCTCAGGATCAGGGTGATCCCAAGTTTTGGCAGAGCATTCAGGGATCAGAACTTGCTCCAGCTCCAGTTGTTGTATATCCCCTTATCACTTTATGTCCTGCTTCCTTGACCTTTGTGCATGCTGCCCTTGGATAGTGCCCATGTCCATGCCCTCCACCACACTATAAGAGAGAGAAAAAAAGTAGCAGCCACATCCATAAGAATGACATATTTGGGTTGACAGGGAGTGAAGAGGCCAGGACAGTCTGTAACCACAGGACAGGCACACTCTTGTGTGGGTACTCAGTCCAGGGGATGAGACACTCTTCAGTTGTGCTATCCTGTCCTTGCTAGGAAGACAGGTGAGCCTGTGGTTTGGGAGCTAGTTTGGGGGCAGGATCTAGATCAGCTCCAGAGTGCTGTATCCTACCCTGCCCTCATTTCCAGGCCTGTGTGCCTGCAGCTCATAGTGGCACTGAAGGATATGCTCTCCTCCACCCATCAGGGAAGGAATTCTAAGGGGCAGTCAAGGGAACAGCAGAACTGTCTTGACAAGCATTGAAGAGGCTTGAAACGAGTAATGGCTGTCTGAGGACCTGTTCTTTGTACTAGGTATGAAATCTTGCTTGTCCCTGACTCCAGCCATGTGTCTAATAGAGGTGCTTGCAACTGTTCCTGTCTATGTGTTCCCCTGATCTGCCTCTCTTAACAGCATGTATTCTTCATTTTTCAGTGGCAGCCTCAGCCTGATGGCTCGCCATAATGAGGCCAGTGTGTAGTCCCAATCTCATGGAATCCCAAGTACTCTTCCCTCTCAGGGGTGCACACCCTACTTCTTCTCTATGCTGTTTATGACTATGTCTTCAGTTCAGTGTTTGTTTCTCACAGGCTGAGCCTGCAGGCTCGTTCAGTTATTCTTCCTGTCTTCTCAGAGCCACCTGATCTTTCATGTGTGTTACTCTGTGTCTTTACAAGTACTTTTAACTCAAAAACTTCCTCCTGCCTGACTTGGCACTGGTGCAATAGTTCCATCCCATGAATATGTGAGGAAATGGAGGATGATATAAATATAAGTGATAAGCAGAGGGCAGAGCCCTAGCAGACTGCCCCAACACCATCTTGAAATCTGTCTGTGGCTCTCACCCTCCATAGTAGTGTTCCCTCATATGCATCCTCCCTCATGACATGTAGAGCACCTGTGGCCTCAGTGGGACTCCTGCCCTGTAATGTAGCTATGATGCCTGCCATACCCATTCCTGTGTCGCTCTGTCTTACTTTCTGCACCTCTTCTCCATTCCAGATTCTTATCCTGACCTGTTACTCCATCAGGTGGACAGAATCTGTAGGCAGAATCCTAGGGCCGAATGGGAGCTCCCAGCCTCACAGGCAGCATTGGGGCCACACAGGCCTACTCCATGGTTTACTGCTCCATCAAATTCAACTGTTCATTCATGTCTTCCATAGCATGGACAACATCACCCTATTCTGCGAGGCCAATCTGTCACCACTGCTGTGTCTCTCTAACAACTCTGGACTCTCATAGTTTCCTAGTGGCCCTGGAACCAATGTAGCATCTCCAATGCTATGCACACATGAAGGACTGTGTGTGCCTTGAGTGGGGGCAGTTGGGCAGATTCTGGGGACATGATGGACTCTGCTTGCTACCCTGCCAACATCTTTAATCATGATAGTGCTTTCTCTGAGAGGATTATAGCGGGGTTTGATGTAAATTTTTCAAAAAGTAAATATTCAAATATTAATACAGAAGAAGCTGTTTTATGAATATGAATTGTACCCGAGAAACAAAATTCATGGCTGCTTAAACAGAGACACATGTGCAAATACTTATGAAACCTGTATAACACAAACAGAATTGTTGAAAACACACGCATGTGCGCACAGACACACATACACACTCAGCAAAGAAAATCACAAATATGTGTGTGTGTGTGTGTGTGTGTGTGTGTGTGTATTATTTCTTTTGTACTATAAATACTTCTTAAATAATTTTATTGTTCAGAAATAGTGAGATACTTTATGGTAATTAGGAAATTTGAACAGGCTTTGAAAGCAACATTTTCTCTTAAAGTTAAAGCATCTATTAGGGCACTTAAAAATTAAATATATTACTTTGTGTTATAATTCAAGCCTAAAATAATAGGAGTCAGGGAATGTGAGAAAGGCAGATCACACAGAGTGAGCAGAAAGCTGAACTTGGCAGCCCAGAGTCACAACCACTCTGGTCCAGAAAGTTAGGCTGTCTGCCAGAGAATATAGATGCATGGTCAGCCTCCACGCACCACTGGCTCTTTTCATCTATTCTTGATCAGTGTGAGATTTCAGGGTAAACTGCATTTTATCCTGTCTTCAGTTTTCATATTCCTGTTGCTGGTGAAAAACACAAGGAAGAGGGAGAGAGAAATGAATCAGCACATCTGAAGGACATCTCCATGGTTACAGCAGTCTTTGCTTTCTATTCCAAAATGTGAGATCTCTCTCCGGATTGGTCCCTGATGCGTTCTGTATTAGAATGCACAAACTCCTCCAATCAGAGGCAACCACAGCAAATAAAAATCTCTGAAGGCAGGGAATTCACCAGTCAGGCTCGGGTTATAGCCAGGACTCAGCTGGCTCCTGTATAACCCGAGCCTGACCGTCTAAGCTGCTCCAGAGAAGGAGGACTCCTCCTGACACCTGCAGCAGACAGAGTCAATAGAAACCTAGCATAGGAAAGGATTGTTTAATTTTCTGCATTTTTGCAGTGTGTCATGAGCTCATGTTTCCGGTGCAGGAAAATCAATCCAGCCTCTCAAGCCACTGCTTCTGATTTGTGATGTCATCCCTATATTGGTATTGAAGTTGCTCCATTATTTGCTAGGAAAATAATTAACTTTAGGCCAGAGAGTCTAACAGAGTTTAGGTATATACAGTTCCTGACCATTCTTTGGGGTCCCAATATGAGAATTTCTCTGTCAGGGAGAGTTGACAAGTGGTAACGCTAGTGTCTCTTAAAGCTTCCTTCAGAAACATCTTGGGACATGTTCTTACCTGTAAGCTAAGACCCTCTGTGGACCAAGAAGTGTAATCTTTGAAATTGTACTTGCTGTCATTCTCTTGTCACCCAGGTTCTCTGTGGTCATTCCTCCCTTATTCCTTTCCCAGTGGATAGACCAGGAATTGCACACTGACTTAGTCTTGGGGAGTAAAGCAGAAGAACAATCTCATCCTAGCTTCAGAGGTCTTGAGCAGAAGCTGAGAGCTGAGAGGAAACACATTTCCATGCAGCAGTGTCAGTGTTTACAGGTTAGTTTACTGAAGCAAGGGGAATCACATTTATAGGGTAGAGAAGGAAGGGTCATTGGTTAAGAAAATGGTACTAGGGTAGCTCACTTAGCATGGGGAGCGAGGGTCACAGCAGACCCCACTTGTTGTATTGTCATTTTCATGGGCCAAAGTCCTGTGGAAGCCTCCTTTTCCCAGGGAGAGGTCTCACATAGGCTAGAGGAAGAGACCTTATAAGGATACAAGAAGTCCATTGAAAAGACCCTCCAGCCATAGTGATCACTTTAACATTAACAATGCCAGATACCTTGGAGATGCAGAATTTTATGAGTGACTAGTGACCTAAGATATGTCAGTACCTGAGGGAGTTTTGCTAGATGTTAGAGTCAGAAAAATTGGAACGGAAAAACACTTTCTGCTCTCAATGTCCAAATTCTGGGGTTCAAAGCATACTCCAAACCCCTGTTAGCTCTAGGCTAGCCATGAAGCTCCTCCTCTTCCTTTTTATTATAATGGGGAGGTGCCATCATTATCATCAGTCTCTATTTATGAGATAATCTGGTATTTATCTTGAATCTTATTAGTAACAATTTTGGTGAAACTCTTTATCTGTCATTGCAACATGTATGGGGCAAGGGGCTAGGACAGTGAGGATGCCAATAGTCAGAATAGAGCCAGGGCTAGGAAGGATCCTAGCAATTAAGGGGTTTGAATACCAGGGTAATAGGAGTGGAGGATTTCTATGTGAGTTCTCATTCTTGGGAAGTAGCTGAGCTGGGGCCAGCAGCCTAGCTCAGATGAAAAAGGGTTGGACATGGCCTTTGCTCCAGATTAGGTCTTCATTCCTAGGCTCTGAGAGCCAGATGGAAGTGCAGAATTCCCAGAAGCCATGACAGTGGATGTATCTCACTTTATTGAGGGAATGGTGGTCAGATTTATAGAGAAAGAGAAGGGTATTTGGCACTCAGTGATGTCAGGGAAAGCCCATTGGTTAGGGCAGCACAGATAGGACAGGCCTACTTGCATATGGGTGACCTATAACCTAGACCTAGGTGGCAATATTGCCTTGGCTGATCTCTAAACTTCTGGGAAACCTCTTATCATAGATAGGAGTTTTCATGGGAGTGAGAGCCCTTATATAGTCGTATAGGGAAAAGGAAATCCCAGCCCTGGGTCTGCAGAATCAGTAAACATCAGCCAGTTATATGGCCAATCCATAGATGCTGTGAAAGCAGGCAGCCTAACTCTAGTTAGTAGGGTAGGAAGGGAGAAACCTCTGAATGCCTTCCTCTCTCAGAGTGAGAGTTCCAGGGATCCAAGCAAGCTTAAGTGGCCTCTTTGACGTCAGTACAGCCGCACATAGGTGTATTAGGTCTACAGTGAGCTTGTAGTTTGTCCTGGAACTTTTTGAGTGCTTATATTTTTTTAACATCTCTTAGTCATTCTTCTCCCAGTGCAACACCAGCTCCCCTTGTTCAGCAATTGTCATATCTAGGGCCCTCCCGTTTTATACTACAACCCCCACAAGGGAGATTTTCTGTTCTTGGAGAGATTCAAGGATTGCTGTGGTGGAGTGCATGGTTTGGTAAGCTTGTCCTGGAAGTCAGCAATCAGATGGTGTGTTTGGGTGAGGGCAGCACAATGGGTCTGTGGCACCTAATAAAATAGTGAGACCACACCAATGAGGAAAATAATGAAGATCCCTTTCCATTTTCAGTCTTCTCTCAGTTGCCTGGCAAGTTTCTCAGGCTCATATAGGTAGACATGTGGCATAGTATTGTAGGGGTGCAGAATCCTCGGAGGCCGAATTTAACATGAGAAGTGACATCTCCTTGGCACCAGAGATGCACAGGAGACTTGAGTCATGTTGGCTCCTCTGTGTGAAAAGGAGCATTGGAAATTTGTTCTAAAAAGAAGCATTAACACTCACAGCTATAAGAAGCAGATGGGAAAGTGAGGCACAGAAGTGAGAGGAAACATTAGGGGAGCCAATAATAAGGCATCAGAAATTGTGGGTGAAATGGGACCAAGAGATGCTGACTTGTAGTTTGGTGGCCTTGTGGAAGGAAAGGACATACCTGAGAGGTGGTTTCAGGAGATTATCTCCCTGCAGCACCTGGAAACAGATTAATGGGGACTTTGTCAAGGAGCAACATTGAAAAGTATTGAGGTGGGAGGTCAAAGGAGCAAAATTTTAGTTTACCGAGGGAAATAAAAGTTAGCTTTACCATTGTTTGTAATCTGTACTGAAATTCATATTGAAGAGAAAGTGTACAACACGTGTGTTTAACAGGTGGAGTAGATTTATGTCCTCAGGTCCTCTCAAAAAGTATGCCTTTGTTTAAAAACCATGAACACTTTTTGAGAAATGGATCTTAGGTAAGGATACACATTTTTAATGCTGTGATCCTTCAGTATTGTTGTTCATGTGGTATTAATGCATAATCATAAAAATACATACAAACAGTGGCAAGTATAATTTTTGCCTCTGTTATGAATTGAAAAACAAACATCTAATATACAGATGGTTTCAGACCACACCCAGAAATGGGTTATTTCACCCTGAAAATGCCAAGAACCATGGGTTGACCTTTTGTTTCCAGTGCCTTGTCACACTGTTTAGACCAATCTCTTGTTGCATCATGAGATAGGAATATCCAAGTTTTTATGTGTTTTACATGTTTTGACATGTTTTACATAGTTGGTGCTCATAGAAGATTTCCTTTAAGTATTTTAGTTAATTCCTTAATATTTCAGTTTTCAAAAGTGAATTATAAGGCATAAAAACTGAAAAGCCACCACATGAACACGCAAACAGACCCTGCCATGAATATGTTTAATTTGAGGCCATAATGTACCAAGATCCTCATCTGTCTGGCTGGATAGGAAGAAGATTAGTAAATGTCATGTTTATACAAAACAGATCAACACTGTAAATTTCTCTTGTTTGATCAAAAAGAAATACCGGTGAAAGCGTGTCTTAGATGGTACTATCTTTATAATCAATCTTTAAACCAAAATAAACCAGAAGATAATACTAGAGGAAAATTTGTAAAATTAGAAAATGCTGTGATTGCAGTAGTACTTTCGGAAGATTCCCCTCCACACGGTATACAAACTCTTGAACGTTGATATAGAGTTCTCCAGGAGAACAGAATAGACAGAATGGGTATTAGTATCAGAACCACATCTACTGTCCTCTCCAGATATTTTATCATGTTTGTATTGTACTTGTTGTCTTACATATTATAGAGCACCTGTCTTCCATAATAATTTAATGCTACCCACCACAGTTCATTCTGGAGGGAGAGAGCATCCAAATTACTCACCTGGTCTTCAAGGTCATCTCAACATAGGCAGCTTTCATCTATCTCTTTGTCTACCTATTTTATACACACTCAGTCCTGCTATTCATCCTGTTTCATATATGAGTGTTAGGTTACTCACTGAGAAATTGGTATTATGTGATCTCTGGTCCTAGGAAAACTAACTCTCTTTCCCCTGCATAGATGTACTGAAAATCATCCTCAGTGTGTATTAGGAAATCAAAGTACTCTCCCTTTCCTTTCTGGAATTTTAACTATTTGTGTTACTTTTATGAGAGTACACTCTACATTGTACATTGTACATTGTACAATGCAATGTCCACTGCTAGGTCCACTATTACCTGTTCTTACATACTCTGTATGTTCCAATTCCTACTTAGATTCTCTCACTTCTGCTTATTGCTATAGATACTCCATTAATGGCAAAGTTAAGAAGACTTGCAGAGACATAGTTAGATAAATGATAATTGCAGAGAAAGACTCGATATTGACCATGATTATCATGAATTCTCTTCAAGGCCTCCTCTTAGTGAGGGGACCAAATCTAAAAGGAAGATATCAGTTGGATCACCAGTCAGCTTCAAACTGAATCAGGAGTAAAGTGAGTAGGAGTAATCTGTTCCCATATAGCTGTGAATCTTGGTTTAGGATGTCTGTGTGTAGATTTCTCCTAAATAATCCAGGGAAGAGGCATGTGACTGAGAATGGAGCCTCCAGAAGCAATAATTTACTTGAATAGTTAGTAGCAGATTTTTCTTTGATAGACCTGGCAAATGCCAGTACAGTCACTGCTCTCCTCAGTGCCTTTTTTCCCACATGTACATACTGGCACATGAACTTTGAATAGCTAAGTGTAACCGCCCATGTATGGTAAGTATAAAATGCACACATTTCTCTGATTATTCAGTCCAGCTGCACCCCTACAGTGGTACAGGAAGTAAGCAGGAAACACAACACTCTAAGAATAAAATCCATGTGACTTAAATATTTCCATGATTGAAATGAAAACATGTAAAAAGAAAAATTAAGGCACCACTTATTTTCTACTTGCAACTACAGAAAAGCAAATCACAGATCATGAAATGTTATTTGTGAAGAGTGCCTTCTTTCTTACTACGCTTTACCTGGAATCTTCAGAAGGTACCTAAATCAACACAAGTAATTTAATTAGGTGTTTCCTTTTTTTAAATACATGAATATTGTCAGTGCCATTATTAGGATGGCAAATAATGAATAAAACAAGGAATATATGAATGTTTGCACTGCACTGTGGTGCTATAATTACATGAAATGTGTGGGTATCACATGCCAGAAAAACTTAATTCTAGGTTTTGGCAAAAGATTAGGTTTTCAAATATTGATACAATCATGATATTCACCCTTTTGTTTGGCAGGACTGTTAGCTACAGTCTTTACATACATCTTAGTGGCAAGGAGTAAACAATAATAATCTCACAGGTGCCAGGGCACTCTGTGGTCTCCAGGCCATCCACAAAATACCCAAGCACCATGCAAGCAACTGGCTAACCAACATACACCTTGACTTCACACAATTTTCCTGACACAGCACATGGTCTGTAATATCTAAAATGTTCCGTTGCTTCTCACTATAACGCATATATCTCCAAATTACAAGGAATTCCTGCAGATACCTGGACATCCCAAGGTACAAGGATATCCACAGGAATCAGGGCCTACACAGGCAAACAGATATCCTCGTGGTCTTCTTATCTCCCTAGGCACTACGGCATCCTGCAGGGACACAACCATCACAATGGCATCAGTCTGTGCTTCTGGCATTGGAGAATCCTGCAGGTACAAGGACATTTCACAGATACCAGGGCCACTTACAAGTACCCAGATATCCAGCAGACATCAGGCATATCTAGCAATCACCATGTCCTCCCTTTGGCACCAGGGAATACCACAAGTGCCAGGATGTTCTCAGGGTGCCTGTACATCCTGCAGGCACCCAGACATCAAACAGACTCCAAGACCTACTGTAGGCAACAGGGCATCCTGCAGGTGCACACATATCTTGGAGGTGCCCAAATTTCTCACAAATTTCCAGATATCCTGCAGTCAGCAAGACATTCCATGGGCACTGGGGTATCCTAAGCCACCAGGCCTTCCAAAGGACCTGTATATCCCAGAAGAACTTGGATAAGCTGAGGGCATTATACCATCCTGCAGGCACCAGGGCTTCCAACAGGCACATGCACATCTCTCAGGTTCCAGAGATTGTGCAAACTGAAAATCATTCAACCACAGCGTCAGCCCACAGACACCTGAAGGTCTTGTAGACAACTGGATATCCCAAAGGCACAATGATATCACACATTTACCCAGAAATCCTTCAAAACTGGAAATTCTGCAGTGATATTGACATCACACAAAGATCCAGCATCTATTAGGAACCCAGAAATCACACACAGAGCCAGTCTTATGGCACTCACTAGTACCTTTAGTAAATACCTAGACATCCCTTAGGTACCAGGACTTCCACGGGAACAAGGACCTCCTGCCAGTGCTTATACCTCCCACATGCTCTCAGGCATCCTGCTGTTGTAGAAATTCATTTTTCGTTATGTTTAAATTTTTTGTGCACTGTCAGATTAGGGGATGTATATATCCTGGTGTTTTGCATTGTTTGAAGGTATTAGATTTATATGAGGGATGGTTGATTGCTCAGGATCTGCATGTGGTGTCAGTAGAACACCTGAGGAGTTCTGAACCAACAAAAACACCTGAGCTCTACCTTCCACAGCCCAGTGTGATGATGATCATGACAGTAGATCCCTCTTCTGATGTCTGAGCCTGACAGGGATTACATCTATGAAAAATGCCTCCCTGTCTTTGCAGAGATTCCACAGCAGTTGTAACACTGCTGCAGGGGCTCAGATATTCTGTATGCACCGGGATATACCACAGGGACCAGGGCCTCCCACGAATACCTTGTTACCTAGTAGAAATCTTGACATTCTGCAGCCTCAAAGGCCTCCTGTGGTCACCAGGGAAACCCACAGCTGACAGGACATCCCAAAGGTACCAGGATTTTTGTTGGCACCAGAATATCCCCCAGGCTATAGGGTATCCCACACATGCCCACGCATCATGAAGTCACTGGGCCATCCCACAGACGTCCAGAGATTTACCAAGTACCTGGCATCGGGCAGGTACCCCAGACATATTCCGTACACAGTGACATCACACTGGCACCCACTCATCTGACAGTCACCACAGCCTCGTGCAGACATCTGGAGATTCTCTAGGCACCCACATAGTCTTTAAGCATGTAGATATCATGCAAGTTCCCAGATATCCTGCAAACAGCCAGACATCTTGCCAGATGCAGGACCGCCTGCACAGTCTATGAGTGAACATGTGCATTAAGGAATCATACAGATACATAGGCACCACCAAGGCACATAGACAACATGCAGACACCTGTACATCACACAGGTTCCCAGTCTTCCCATAAGCACCTGGCCAACATGCAGGCACCTGGGCATCCCTCAGGCATCAGGTTCTTCCTGCAAGTGCCAAGGCATACCATGGGCTCTGCTTAACCTGCTGGCACCAAATATCCTATAGGCACGAGAACCTCCCACTGTCATCAGGGCATCCAACGGATTCTACATCCTACAGGCAACAAGACATCCCCCAAGATCAAAGGAAACTTACCAGTGCCTTGACATCACACAAGCTGGGCCAACCCACAGACACCCAGACATTCTGTGAGCAACTAGACATTACACAATTAAATGGACCTCAAAATCACACAGTCACCAGACATCAATCAGGCACATGTATTTTATGCAGCACCAAGTCATCTGACAATAACAATAGCCTGCAGCATGCATCAGGACACATTGCAGGTACAAGGACCTTCCACTGGCTCCAAACCATACCTAGTCAATTTGGCCACCTGCATGCATCAGACATTCCCCAAGGGACCAGGCTATCCCAAAGGAATCTGGTGTGCCTGCAGGCACCTGGTCATCTGACAAGCACCCACATATCATGTAGACATGCAGACTTCATACAGACTCCAGGCAGATTCCTGAATCTAACACTGGTACCAAACAGCCCATCATGTCAAGTACTCCACGGAAAAAGGATGAAGCATTGGGTAAACACTGACATGGTAAGAATTTCATGAAGATCTCATAGCAGTCGTGGTCCTCATGAGCATTTTGAGGATTTTACTGTCTGTCTCAAAGGAAGGAGGACCAATTCCCATCATGAAATCTTCTTCAGCTGGGACACTTTGATGTCCTCAAGGGGATCCCAAAATTTTAGCAGAGCATTTAGAGATCAGAACCTATTCTATCTTCAATTCTTGAATACCCCTTTATTACACATAACACTGTTTGTCTTGTCTCCTTGTGTTCAGACACATCCATAACAGTATATTTGGGTCGGCAGGTAGCAATGAAGGTAGCAAAGGCAGGTAGCAAACAGTCTGTTTGTATGCACAAGACATTGGGACACTGGTGGGGATTCTTAGTCCATGGAATGAGACACACTTCAGCTACTTTCTTGTCCTTGCTGAGAAGACACCTTATCCTTGCAAGGCCTTTGTGCCTGTACCCGATAGTGGCACTGTAGCATGTGTTCTCCTCCACATATCAGGGAGGGAATTATGAGGGGCAGTCAACACAACAGCTGAACTGTCCTGGCAGGTAGTAAGGAGGTATGGAATATCTAATGACAGTCAGAAGTCCTATTCTTTGTCTGTCCTGGGTACACAGACTTGCTTGTCCCTGCCTCCAGCCATGTGTCTAATAGAGGTGTTTCCCACTGTTCCAGACTTTGTGTTCCCCTATTTGGCCTATCAACACATTGTGTGTTCCTTATTCTTGGAGTGGCAGCTTCAGTATGGTAGGTTAGAATAATGACAATAGTTTGTAGCCCCAGCTTCATGGCATCCCAAGCACTCTTCCTTCTCAGGGAAGCCTAGGCCCCTTGTCTTCTATACTGTTCATGACTGTCTCCAGTTCACTGTCCTCACAGGCTGAGTCTGCAGGCTCACTACATTATCCTTCTTCTCTTCTCATAGTCATGAACAGGATAGAAGACAAGGGGCCTAGCCATCCATGAGAGGGGACAGTGCTTGGGATGTCTCCAGTTCAGTGTCTTCACAGGCTGAGACTGCAGACTCACTCCATTATCCTTCCTCTCTTCTCACAGCTAGCTGACTTTCCAAGTGTGTTACTGACCCTGTGTCTTTACAAAAACTTGTAATTCACAAATTTCCTCCTGTGTGACTAGGCAGAAGTGCAGTTTTTCCATTGCATGATACTAGAATAACCTGGAGAATAGCCTGAGCATAAATGATGAGTACAGGCCAGAGCCCTGTTGGATTTTCCTAACTTCACACTGCCATCTTGAGCTCTGTCTGTGGCTCTCATCCTTAATGCTTGAGTTCTCTCACATCCATCCTCCAGCATAACATGTGGAGCACTTGTAGCTCTGGTACCTGATACACAATTTTTTGTGTCTCTGTCTTAGTTTCTACAGCTCTTCTCCATTCCAGACTCTTATCCTGGATCATTCCTCCATTTTGTAGGCCAAATCTGCAGGCAGAGTTTATGAGCCAAGTGGGAGCCTCCAACCTTAGAGGCTGCAGTGGGCCCTACAGGCCTACTCCATGGTTTGCTGCCCATCAAACTGTATTATCCACTCACCTCTTCCACGCCATGGGCCATACCTCCCCTTCCTTCCTGGCCAATCTATCCCCATGCTGTGTCTTTCCAGTAACTCCGGAATCTAGCATTTTCCTTGTGGCATGATCACCTATGTAGCATCTCCCATGCTATGCACACGAGTGACTGTGTGTGCCCTGAGTGGGTGTAGCTGTGCCGCTGCTGGAATCCTGATGGACTCTGCTTGCTGCCTTACCAACATATTGCATTATGATAGTGGTTCCTTTGAGAGGAATTGTAATTGCGGGTTTGGAATACATTTTTCAAAAACAAAATATTTATATGTGTATATATAGGAAACTTTTAAGAATGTAAATTGCACCTGAAAAACATAATTCAAAGCTACGTCAACACAGACACATGTACAAGTACTCACGAAACATGTATAGATGCAAACAGAATTGTTGAAAACAATACACTCACAGACACACACACACAAACACAAACAAATTTTTCTTTTGAAAGATGAATACTTCTAAAATGATTTTATTCTTAGGACATAGTGAGATACAGTATGCTAACGAGAAATTTGGAGCAGGCTTTAAAGCAGCATTTCATAATATAGTTGAAGTATCTTTTAAGGCTCTGCAATAGAAGAAAATATATAGTTTATTGTTATAATTCAAGCTTAAAATAATAGAATTCTGAGGATGTGAGAAAGGCAGATCACACAGAGTAAGCATCAAGCTGCATTTGGCAGCCCAGTGTCATAACCACTCTGGTCCAGAAAGTAAGGCTCTCTGCCAGAGTATATAGATGCATGTTCAGCCTCTAAGCACCACTGGCTCTTTTCATGTATTGTTAATCAGAGCTATAGTTCAGGGTACACTGCATATTATCCTGTCTTCATCTTTCATCTTCCTGCTGGTGCTGAAAAACACAGGGAGAGGGAGAGAGAAATGAATCAGCACATCTGAAGGACATCTCCAAGGTTATAGCAGTCTTTGCTTTCTATCCCAAAATGTGAAATCTCTCTCCGGATTGGTTCCTGATGCGTTCTCTATTAGAATGCACAGACTCCTCCAATCAGAGGCAACCACAGCAAATAAAAATCTCTGAAGGCAGGGAATTCATCAGTCAGGCTCGGGTTATAGCCAGGACTCAGCTGGCTCCTGTATAACCCGAGCCTGACTGTCTAAGCTGCTCCAGAGAAGGGGGACTCCTCGTGACACCTGCAGCAGACAGAGCCTATAGAAACCTAGCAAAGGGAGGGATTGTTTGATTCCCTGTATTCTTGTTGTGTGTCACGAGCTCATGTTTCCAGTGCAGGAAACACGAACATGCCTCTCAACCACTCCTTCTGATCTATGCTGTCATCCATGTCTTGGTCTTGCAGTTACTCCATTATTTGCAAGGAAAACGATTAACTTGCTGCCACAATGTCTGACAGAGTCTATGTATTTACAGCACTGACCATTCCTTGGCTACCCAATATGAGAATTTCTCTTTAAGGAGAGTTCACACGTGGAAACCTTAGTGTCTTTTAAAGCTTCATTCAGAAATATTTTGGGACATGATCTTGTCTGTATTCTAAGATTCTATATGGAACAAGAAGTGTAATGTTTGCAATTCTACTTGCCATCATCCTTCTTTTATCCAGGTTCTCTGTGGTTCTCCATGACCTGTTCCCTTTCCAAGGGATTAGCCCAGCTATTGCACACTGATGTATTTTGAGGAGTAAAGCATAGGCAGCATCTCATCCTAGGTTCAGAGATCTTGAGCAGAGGCTGAGAGCAGACAGGAAACACATTTCCAGGAAGCAGTGTCAGCATTTTAAGCTCAGTTTACTGAAGCAAGGGGAATCACATTTGTTGGGAAGCTAGCAAGGGGTCATTGGTTGAGGCTATGGTACCTGGATAACTCCATTTTCATGGGGGAGGAGTTGTATTGTCCTCAGTTGCAGCCAAAGCCCTGAGGAAGCCTCCTTTTCAAAGGATGAGGTGTCACAGGAATAGAGGACAACCTTATAGTGATAGAAGTTCAACCAAACTGTGGCCCTCCAGCCACAATGGTCACATAAATATTAACCAGTTTACATACCTTGGAAAGACAGGATCTCATGAGGGACTAGTGACCTAAGATATGTCATAATCTGAGCGAGTTTTGCTGGCTATTAGAGTAAGAAAAAGGAGAGCAGGAGGATGCCTTCTGCTCACAGTGTGATATTCTGGGGTTCAAAACACACTTCACTCCTCTCTTAGTTCCAGGCTAGTCCTACAGCTCCTCTTTTAATTTTTTTTAATTTATAAAGGACAGGTATCATCATTATCATCACTCTCTGTCAGATGGACTGGTATGGAAGTAGGACATGATTCGTGTCAATTTTGGGAAAGCTGTTTATCTCCCTCTGCAAAACCTTGATGATGCAGGGGGTTAAGACAGTGAGGTTCTGATAGTCAGGATAGAGACAACCAGAGGAAGGATCCAAACAAGTGATTTGAATATCAAGGTGTAGGGTTGGAGGATTTTTTCATGAGCTCTTAACCTCAGAAGGTACTGAGCCATGGCCAGAGGCAAAGCTCTAGGGACAAAGGTCCAGGGCTTGGCCATTGGTCCAGTTTAGGTCTCCATCCAGAAACTCTGGAAGCCAGATCTAAGGGAAGGATTCCCAGGAGCTACGGCTGTGGATGTAGCTTGATTTATTGAGGGATTGATGATCACCTATATAGAGAAGGGGGAAGGGTATTTGGCACTGAGGAACCTCAGGGAAAGCCCATCGATTTCTGCAGCACAGATAGGACAGCACCATTTGCATGTGAGTGGCTTATACCCTAGACCTAGGTGTCCTTGTTGCCATTGGCTTATCCATAAAATTCTGGGAAACTTCTTTTACATAGATACTCTTTCAATCAAATACAACCATAGCATGCATGCGTGTGTGTGTGTGTGTGTGTGTGTGTGTGTGTGTGTGTGTGTGTATGCGTGTGTGTATAATCTGGTAGGAAATTTAACAGTCAGACTGAGGTCACAGTCCAGGACTCAGCTTGTTCCTAGCTGTAACCCATGTTGAGAAAAACTTGATTGTGACCATGTCTATCATGAATTCTCCCGGACCTCATCTGAGTGAAGAAACTATATCCACCTGAAGAGAACGACTGGATCACAGGTCAGCTCCAACTCCAATAGGAGTAAAGAGAGTAGGAGTAATCTGCACCCACATAGTTGTGAAGCTTGGATTAGGATGGCTGCTTGTAGATTTCTCATCGACAATCCATAGAAGAGGCATATGTCTGGGAATGGAGGCCTAGAAGCAATATTTTACTTGAGTAGTGTGATAGAGAGCAGATTTTTCTTTGATAGACCTGGGAATTCCCAATATAGTCACTGCTCTGCTCCTTCCCTTTTTACCCTTGTGTAGATATTTGACACAGAAACTGTGAATAGCTCAGTTTCACCACTCATGTATGGTAATAGTAAAATGCATACCATTCTCTGATTCTACAGTCCAGCTGCACTCCTACAGTGATATAGAAGGTAAGCAGGAAACACAATATCTTAAGAGTAAGATGCCTGTGACTAAAATAATTCCATGATGTAAAGAAAAGCATGTAAAGAGAAAAATTAAGGTGCCAATTTTTTCGACTTCAAACTAAAGACAAACAAATCACAGTAAGATCATGTAATGTTATATGGGAAGAGTCACTTCTTTCTTTTTGCACTTTACCTGGAATCTTAAGAAGTTACCTAAATTAACACAAGTAATTTTATTAGGCATTTCCTGTTTTTAATACATGAGCATTGTCAGTTCCATTATTGGAATGCCATTTGATGAATTTAAGAAGGAAAATATAAATGCACTGTGGTGCTCTGATTACATGACATGTATGGGAAGCATAGCCAAAAAACTTATAGCTAAGTTTGGCAAAATATTAAGGATTGAAGTATTGATGCAATCATGATATTTACCCTTTTGTTTGGTAGAACCTGTTACCTGCAATGTTTACATTAATGCAAGTAGTGGTAAGGAGTAAACATATTAAGAATCTCACAGGTGCCATGGCACTCTGTGGTCTCCAGGCCATCCACACCATACCCAAGCATCATGTAAGCTTGTGGCTTACCAGCAGACACTTTGACTTCCCACAATTATCCTGACACCTCAGTGGGACTCCAACATACCAACACCTCCAGGGCTTCTCAGAGGAACCCATATATCTCCAAGTTACCAGAGATCTTGCAGGTGCCTGTACATTCAGTGACACCAGGATAGCCGCAGGCACCAGTGCCTACACAGGGAAACAGATATCTTCATGGTTGTCTTATCTCCTGAGGCACAAGGGCATCCTTCAGGGACACAATATCCTAATGGCACCAGACTGTACTTCTGGCATTGGAGTATCCTGCAGGTACCAGGACATTTCACAGGAACCAGGGCCACTCACAGGTACCCAGATATCTAGCAGACTCCTATATTTTCATCAATCACCTGTTCTTCCATTTAGGAACAGGTCATATCACAAGTGCCAGGATGTTCTCATGGTACCTGTACATCCTGCTGGCACCCAGACATCACACAGGCATGAGGACCTACCTCAGCCACCAGGGCATCTTGCAGGTGCACACCTATCTTTTAGTGCCCAGATTTCTCACAGATTTCCAGATTTCCTGCAGGCAACAAGACATTCCATGAGCACTGGGGTCTCCTGATGCACCAGGCCTTCACACAGGAACCTATATATCCCACAGGAACTTGGATAACCTGTGGGCATTACAACATCCTGAAGGCACCAGGGCTTCTAGGAGGCACAAGCACATCTCCCAATTTCCAGGGATCCTTCACACACCTGGAAATCATGAAGGCACAAGAGTCAACCCACAGACACCTGATCATCTTGCAGATAACTGGATAACCCAAAGACACAAGGATATCCCACATGTACCCGGACATCCTGAAGGAAACTGGAAATTCTGCAGTGATATTAACATCACACAAACACCCACGATCCCTCAGGTACCCAAAATCACACACAGAGCCTATCATCTGGCAGTCACTAGGGACCTCAGCAAACACCTGGACATCCCTTAGGCATCAGGACATCCACTGGCTCAGGACCCCAGGCTAGTGCTTGTATGTCCCACAAGCTCTCAGGCATCTTGCTGTTGTAGAAGTTCATTTTTAGTTATGTTTAAATTTTTTGTTCACTGTCAGATTATGGGCAGTATATATCTTGGTGTTTTGCATTGTTTGAAGGTATTGGATTTATATGAAGAATAGTTGATTGCTCAGGATCTGCACGTGGTGTCAGTAGAACACCTGAGGATTTCTGAAGGATCAGAAACACATAAGCTGTACCTTCCACTTCCCAATGTGGTTATGGCCATGACAGTGGTTCCTCCTCCTGAGGTCTGAACCTGGCAGGGATTGCACCTATGACATATGCCTACCTGTCTTTGCTAAGCTGCCACAGTAGGTGTAATACTGCAGCAGGGGCTCAAATATTCTGTAGGCAACTGGACATACCACAGAGACCAGGGCCTTCCACAGATACCTTGTTATCTATTTGCAATAGGGACATTCTGCAAGCTCCAAGACCTCTTGAGTGGACTAGCGTATCCCACTACTTGCAGATCACCCCACAGCCACCAGGATTGATGCCGGTACTAGGATATCCCCCAGGCATCAGGATTTCCCACACATGCCCAGACATCATGTAGTCACTGGGCCATCCCACAGATATTCAGATATATACCAAGCACCTGGCATCCAGCAGGCACTCCCAGATATATTCCATATACAAGTACATCACACAGGCACCCACTCATCTGGCAGTTACAAGAGCCTCCTGCAAATACCTGGAGATTCTCTTAGCACCCACATACCCTGTAAGGACCTAGACCTCATGCAGGTTCCCAGATTTCCTACAGAAAGCCAGACATCCTGCCAGATGCAGGACTCCCTGCACAGACTACGAATGAACACGTGCATTAAGACATCATACATATACATAGGCACCACCCAGGCACATAGACAACTTGAAGACACCTGGACATCACACAGCTTCCCAGTCTTCCCATAGGTACGTGGCCAACATGCAGGTACCTGGATATCCTTCAGGCACCAGGTTCTTCCTGCAAGTACCATGTCATACCATGGGCTCTAGTTAATCTGCTGGCACCAGATATCCTATAGGCACGAGAACCTCCAACTGTCATCAGAGCATCCACAGATTCTACATCCTACAGGAAACAAGACATCCCCCAAGATGAAGGGAAACCTGCCAGTGCCTGGCATCACACAAGCTGGACCAACCCCCAGACTCCCAGACATTCACAAAGTTAAATTGACCTCAAAAAGCACTGAGACATAATCCTGGCCTCCTGCAGGCATCAAACTTTCGCAGAGGGACCCAACTATCCCATAGGAATCTGGTCCTACTACAGGCCCCTGGTCATCTGAAAAGCACTCTGATGTCATGTAGACATGCAACCTTTATACAGGCCCTCAGACTCCAGGCAGACACCTTAATCTCACAAAGGTACCAAACAGCCCATCATGTCAAGTGCTTCATGGAGAAAGGCTGAAGGTTCCGACATTGTGAGAATTTCATGAAGATCTCATAGTAGTCATGGTCCTCATGAGCATTTTCAGATTTCTACTGTCTCTGTCAAAAGAATGAGGACTTTCTTTTGAAATCTTCTTCAGCTGAGACACTTTGATGTTTGATCATGACACTCATGATCAGGGTGATCCAAAAGTTTGACAGAGCATTTAGGGATCAGAACCTGCTCTAGCTTCTATTCTTGTATACCCCCTCATTACACTTAACCCTGTTTGGCTTGCCTCCTTGTGTTCAGGCACATCCATAACAGTAGCATATTTGGCTCAGCAGGTAGGAATGAGGGCAGGACACTCTTGTTTGGAAGCACCGGACAGGTGGACACTCGTGGATTCTTAGTCCAGGAAATGGGACACACTTCAGCTGCTGTCTTGTCCTTGCTGAGAAGACACCTGATACTGTGGTTTGGGAGCTAGTTTTTGAGCAGGATCTGGACCAGCTCCAGAGTGCTGTATCCCACCCTGCCCTCATTGCCAGGGTTTGTGCCTGTGCCCATAGTATCACTGTTGCATATTACCTCCTCCACCCATCAGGGAGGGAATTCTGAGGGGCAGTCAACACAACAGCAGAATTGTCATGGCAGGTAGTGAAGAGGTGTGGAAAATCTAATGGAAGTCTGAAGTCGTATTCTTTGTCCGGGATACACAGCCTTGCTTGTCCTTTCCTCCAGCCATTTCTAATAGAGGTGTTTCCCCCTGTTCCAGACTGTGTGTTCACCTGTTCTACAACTCTACAAAACATGTGCTCTTCATTCCTGTAGTGGCAGCTTCAGTCTGGTAGGTCACAATAATGAGAAGAGTTTGTAATTCCAACTTCATGGCATCCCAAGCACTCTTCCTTCTCATGGATGCCTAGGCCCCTTGTCTTCTGTCCTGTTCATGACTATGTCTCCAGTTCAGTGTCCTCACAGGCTGTGTCTGCATGCTCATTAAGATTTTCTTCCTCTCGTCTCACAGCCAGCTGACCTCCCAGGTATGTTACTAACCCTATGTCTTTACGAACACTTGTAGTTCACAACCTTCCTCCTGCGTGACTAGGCAGCAGTACAGTTTTTTCATCGCATGAAAATATAAAGACCTACAGGTTGACCTGAGCATAAATGATGGGGAGATGCCACAGCTCTTTTGGATATTGCTAACTACCCATTGCCATCTTGAGCTCTGTCTGTGGCTCCTATCCTCCATGCTTGAGTTCCCTCACATCCATCCTCCATCATGACATGTGGAGCCTCTGTAGCTATGGTTCCTGCCACACAATTTCCTGTGTCCCCCTGTCTTGGTTTCTACACCTGTTCAACATTCCAGAATCTTATCCTGCCTCATTCCTCCATTTTGTGGGCAGAATCTGCTGCCATAACCCAAGGGCCAAGTGGGAGCCCCCAGGCTTACAGACAGTACTGGGTCCCTAAAGGCCCATTCCATGGTTTGCTGCTACAGCAGACTCTATTCTCCACTCACCTCTTCCATTCCATCGGCCACACCACCCCATCCTGACAGGCAGATTTGTCACCACTGCTGTGTCTCTCCATAAACTCTGGACTCTCATAGTTTCCCAGTGGCCTGGGCACCACTGTAGCATCTCCCATGCTATGCACACATGAGGGACTGTGTGTGCTTGAGTGGGGGCATTTGGGCATCTAATGGAGACATGGTGGACTCTGCTTGCTGCCTCATGAATCCTGTATAGACACAAAGATAAATGTTAAAAACTAATACACACACATACACACACACTGCATTTCTTTTGTAAGATAAATAATTCTAAATGATTTTATTATTAGGACACAGTGAGATACAGTATGCTAACTGGGAAATTTGGAGCAGGCTTTAAAGCAGCATTTCGTAATATAGTTGAAGCATCTTTTAAAGCACTGCAACAGAAGTTAAAAAAATGTTTATTGTTATAATTCAAGCCTAAAATAAAATGATTCTGGGACTGTGAGTAAGGCAGATCACACAGAGTAAGCAGCCAGCTGCACTTGGCAGCCCAGAGTCACAAAAACTCTGTTCTATTAAGTAAGGACTTCTGCCAGAGAGTATAGATGCATGATCAGCCACTAAGCGCCACTGGTTCTTTTTATGTATTCTTAATCAGAGCTATAGTTCAAAGTAAATTGCATTTTATCCTGTCTTCATCTTTCATCCTCCTTCTGTTGCTGACAAACGCAGGGAGAGGGAGAGAGACATGAATCAGCGCATCTGAAGGACATCTCCAAGGTTACAGCAGTCTTTGCTTTCTATCCCAAAATGTGAGATCTCTCTCTGGATTGGTTCCTGATGCGTTCTCTCTTAGAATGCACAGACTCCTCCAATCAGAGGCAACCACAGCAAATAAAAATCTCTGAAGGCAGGGAATTCATCAGTCAGGCTCGGGTTATAGCCAGGACTCAGCTGGCTCCTGTATACCTGAGCCTGACTGTCTAAGCTGCTCCAGAGAAGGGGGACTCCTCGTGACACCTGCTGCAGACAGAGCCAATAGAAACTTAGCATAGACAGGGATTGTTTGATTCCCTACATTGTTGCTGTGAGTCACCTGCTCCTATTTCCTGTGCGGGAAATGTGAACATGCCTTACAAGGCACTACTTCTGATCTATGATGTCATCCCTATATAGGTTTTGACGTTGCTCTACTATTTGGAAGGAAAATGATTAACTTGAGGCCACAGTGTCTGACAGAGTATAGGTATGTACAGTTCCTGACTATTTCTTGGAGTCCCAATATGAGAATTTCTCTTTCAGGGAGAGTTGTCCCGTGGCACCTATAGTCTCTTAAAGCTTCACTTAGAAACATCCTGGAACATGATCTTATTTTTAAACTAAGACCCTCTGTGGATCAAGAGGTACAATATTTGCAATCATACTTGTTATCATCCTTCTATCATCCAGGTTCTCTGTGGTCTTTCTCCCCCTGTTCCTTTCCTAGGTGGTAGCCCAGCCATTGCAAAATGACTTAGTCTTGAGGAAGAAAGCCGAGGCAGCATCTCATCCTAGGTTCAGCGATGTTTAATAGAATCTGAGAGCTGAGAGGAAACACAATTACAAGGAACTGTGTCGGTACTTACAGCTGAGTTTTCTGATGCAAGTGAAATCAAATTTGTTGACTAGAAAGGAAAGGGTCCTTGTTTACGGCAGTGGTACCTGGATAGCTCCAAGGGGTTAAAACCAGACATGTGGCTTGTATTATCATTGGCACTAGGACTTCTTGTAGACACCAGTGTGCACCCCAGGCTCCAAGATGTCCTGCATATAGTCAGCCATGCTGCAGTTACTGGGCCAACACACAGACACCCAGTCAAATAGCAGGCACCTGGATATCCTGAAGGCACATGGACATCACACAGGCAGAGAGTCATATGTAATTCAACAGAGACTCCTACATGCACGTTGACATTCTTCAGGCATCCAGACATCCTGCAAGCTCAGTGGCCTGCTGCATAGACCTGGAACTCCTATTGGATTAGACCTCATCCAGACACCAAGGTATCACCCACGCACACAGCAAACTTGCAGAAAAGTGAACATCACACATCTTCTCAGTATTCCCATAGACACCTATCAAACATTCATGTACCTGGCCATTCCTCTAGCAACTGGACTTCCTGCAGGTACCAGGTCATTCCATGGTCTCTGGCCAAATCGCGGGCACCAATATCCCCTAGTTATCAGAGCACCCTCAGGCATCATGGAATACCACAGATTATTGGGCAGCCTGCAGGCACCAAGATCCAGGGCTACCTGCCAATGCCTGATTATCACACATGCACCGGGCTAACTTAAAAACATCCAGACTTCTGCAGGTGAAGGGACATCCCACAGTCAAATGGACTTCAAAATGCTCTCAGACATCACATAGGCTTCCTGACATCTGTGAAGAACATGGATATCATTCATGCATCAGGTCAGATGGCAGGCACGAGTGCCTGCAGCATGTACCCGGACTCCTGCAGGCACCAGGACCTCTGGCTCTCCCCATACCACACATTGTCATCTGGCCTTCTACATGCATCAGGCATTCCCACAGGGACTTGGGTCTTCCACCGGAACCTGGTCCACCTGCAGGCACGTGGCCATGTGACAGGCTCCCAGATGTCATGTAGACATGCAGATCTCATGCTGTTACCCAGACACCAGGCAAACACGTGAATTTCACACAGTTACCAAATAGTCCTCCCATATCAACTGTCCTATGAAGAAAGGCTGAATCACCAGGTGAACTCTAACATACTGAGAGTGTCAGCAAAGCAGGTTGATATCTTCATTGTCCTGGTCCACATGAGCATTTGAGGTTTTTACTAACTCTCACTAAAGGATTATTACAAATTCCTAGCATGGAAGATCCTTCAGCTGGGACACTTTGATGTTGCTCAGGATCAGGTGATCCCTAGGTTTGGCAGAGCGTTCAGGGATCACAACTTTTTCTAGCTCCAGGTGTTGTACACCCCCTTATCACAGTTATCAATGTGTGTCCTGTCTGCATGATATTTTCTTTGCTTCCCTTGGATAGAGACGCTCTCCATGCTCTTCCCCATGTCAGAGAGAAAAATGTAGCACCTAAATCCATAAAAGTAACATACTTGTGTTGACAGAGTGTATAAAGACCAAGACAGCCTGTTTGTGGTTACAGGACAGGTTGACTCTCCTATGGGTACTCAGTAAGAGAATAGGACACTCTTCAACTGCTCTTGTCTCCTTGCTGGGATAACAGGTGATTCTGTAGTTTCATAGCTAGTTTTGGGGCAGCATTTGGTCCAGCTCCAGTGTGCTACATGCCACCCTGCGTCATTGCCAGGCCTTTGTGCCTGTGCCCATAGTGGCATGTGGCATATGCTCTCCTACACCTGTGAGAGAGGGAATTATGAGGGGCAATCATGGGAATGGCAGAATTGTCTTGGCAGGCAGTGAAGTATCAGGAATGTCTGAAGCCAATCTGAGGAGGTATTCTTTGTCTGTATTAGGATTTCACACAAGCTTGTCCCTCGCTCCAGCCATGTATGTAATACAGGTGATTGCAGCTGTCCTGTCTGCGTCACCTGCTGACTCACTCTGTTGTCCTTCCTCCCTTCTCACAGACAGCTGACCTTCTGTTTCTGTTATTGTCCAAGTGCCTCTTCAAAAAGTGGTAACTCACAAATTTCTTCCTGCGTGACAAGGCTTCATTTTACGTTTTGTAGCTAATGAATATATGAAATCCTGGAAGGTGATCTGAGCATACATCATAGGGAGAGGCCAGAGCCCTGGTGAATATTCCTAACTGCCCCACTGCCATCTTCAGCTCTGTCTGTGGCTCTCATCGTCCATGTTTGAGTTCCCTCATATCCATCCTCCATCATGGCTTGTGGGGCCCTTGTGGACTGAATGGGGCCCTTGGCCTGTCAGGTAGCTATGGTGCCTGCCACACCCATTCCTGGTTCTCTCTCTCTTGGATTCTGTACCTCTTCTACATTTTAGACTTTTATCCTGACTCATTACTCCATTTTGTGGGCAGAGTCTGCTGGCAGAACTCATGGGAGGCAGGCAATCACCCAGCCAAGCAGGCAGCAGTAGATCCCTACAGGCTCACTCCATGGCTTGCTGCTCCATGATTCCCTACACTCCACTCATCTCTTCCGTACTATGGACCGCAAACAACACCACATCATGCCAGGCTGATCTGTCACCACTGCTCTGTCTTTCCAACAACTCTGAACTTTCATAAATCCCAGTTATTAGTGTAGCATCTCCTATGCTATGAACACATGAGCAACTGTGTGTGTCCTGTGTTGGGGCAGCTAAGGAGCTGCTGGAGACATGATGGACTCTGATTTGTGCCCTGCCAACATCTTGAATCATGATCATGGTTTTTCTGAGAGGAATTGTAGTTGGGTTTGGAGTATATTTTTCTAAAAGTAAATTTTTACCCAGTATAATAACTGTTTTATGAATATGACTTGCACCTGAGAAACAAAATCTGAGGCTGCTTTAATACAGACTCATGTGCAAGTACTCAAGAAACCTGTATAGACACAAATAGAATTGTTGAAAAAACACACACATTGTAAACATATACGTATATGTTTATATACATGTATATGTGTATGTATATACATATGTATGTATATGTATATATGACATTTCTTTTGTAATATAAAAACTTCTTGAATGATTTTATTATTAGGAATTAGTGAGATATTGTATGCTAATTAGAAATTTTTAGCAGGCTTTGAAAGCAACATTTTCTCTACCAGTTGAAGCCTCTATTAGGGTGCTGCCAAAAACATATGTTATTTAGTGTTATGATTGAAGCCTAAAGTAATAGGATTCTGGGAATGTGAGAAGGGCAGATCATGCAGAGTAAGCAGCAAGCTGCTCTTGGCAACCCAGAGTCACCATCACTCTGGTCCAGAAAGTAAGGCTCTCTGCCTTATAGAATATAGATGCATGGTCAGCCTCCAAGCTCCACTGGCTCTTTTCATGTATTTTTCACCAGAGTGAGAATTCAGAGTAAACTGCATTTTATCCTGTTTTCTGCTTTCATTTTCTGCTCCTATTGAAAAACACAGGGAGGAGGGAGAGAGAGATGAATCAGCAGACCTGAAGGAGCTGTCCATGGTTACAGCAGTCCTTGCTTTCTATCCCAAATGTGAGATCTCTCTTTGGATTGGTTCCTGATCTGTTATGTTTCAGAATGCACAGACTCCTCCAATCAGAGGCAATCACAGCAAATAAAAATCTCTGAAGGCAGGGAATTCACCAGTCAGGCTCGGGTTATAGCCAGGACTCAGCTGGCTCCTGTATAACCCGAGTCTGACCCTATAAGCTGCTCCTGGAAGGGAGACTACTCCTGACACCTGCAGCAGACAGAGCCTATAGAAACCTAGCATAGGCAGGGATGGTTTGATTCCCTGTATTGTTGATGTGAGTCACCTGCTCTTATTTCCTCTGCAGCAAATGTGAAAATGCTCTGCTTCTGATCTGTGATGTCATCCCTATATAGGCCTTGAAGTTGCTCCACTAGTTGGAAGAAAAATGATTAACTTCAAGCCAGAGTATCTGACAGAGTGTAGGTATGTACAGCTCCTGACTATTTCTTGGAGTCCCAATATGGAATTTCTCTGTCAGGGAGAGTTGACCCGTGGCACCGTTATTCTCTTAAAGCTTCATTTAGAAGCATCTTGGGACATGACCTCACTTGTAAACTAAGACTCTCTGTGGACCAAATGTTATAATATTTGCAATCGTATTTATTATCATCCTGGTGTCATCCAGGTTCCCTGTGGTCTTTCTTCGCCACTTCCTTTCCTAGGGATAGCCCAGCCATTGCACAATGACTTAGTCTTGAAGAATAAAGCTGAAGCAGCATCTCATACTAGGTTCAGTGATCATTAATAGATGCTGAGAGCTGATAGGAAACATATTTCCAGGGAGCTGTATCAGTGTTTACAGCTGTGTTTTTTAATGTGAGTGAAATCACATTTGTTGACTAGAAAGGAAAGAGTCATTGGTTAAGGCAGTGGTACCTGGATATCACCTGGAGGTTCATAAACACACATGTGGCTTGTATCGTCATTGGAACTAGGTCTTGTTGCAGACACCAGCGTTCTCCCCAGGCTCCAGGATATCCTGTGTATAGTCAGGCATGCTGCAGTTACTGGGGCAACCCACAGACACCCAGTCATATAGCAGGTACCTTGATATCCTGCAGGTACAAGGATATCACCCAGGCAGAGAGTCATATGTCATTCATCAGAACCTCCTACAGGCATCTGGACATTCTGCAGGCCCACAGACATCCTGCAAGCTCGGTGGCCTACTGCATAGACCAGGAACTCCTATAGGAATTAAGACCTCACCCAGACATCCAGGTATCACGCAATCATACAGCAAACCTGCAGAAACGTGAACATCACACAGCTTCCCAGTATTCCCATAGACACCTAGCAAACATTCATGTACCTGGTCATCCCTCTCCCAACTGGAGTTCCTCCAAGTACCATCAGGTCATGCCATGGGGTCTGGCCCAACCACGGGCATGATATATCCCATAGTTATCAGAGCACCCTCAGGCATCAGGGAATCCACAGTTTCTCCCACAGCCTGCAGGCACCAAGATCCAGGGCTACCTGCCAATGCCTGATTATCACACATGCACCGGGCCAACCTACAAACACCCAGACTTTCTGCAGTAAAGCAGATATTCCACAGTTAAATGGACCTCAAAATTCTCTCACATATGTCTTAGGCTCCCTGACATCAGTGAGGAACATGGATATCATTCATGCATCAGGTCAGATGGCAGTCATGAGTGCCTGCAGCATGTACCCGGACTCCTGCAGGCACCGGGACCTCTGGATCTCCTCATACCACACTTTGTCATCCTGCCTTCTGCATGCATCAAACATTCCCGCAGGGACCTGGCTCTTACACTGGAATCTGGTACTCCTGCAGGCACCTGGCCATGTGACAGGTTCCTAGATTTCATATAGTAGTGCAGATCTCATGCTGTTATCCAGACATCA
Organism: Cricetomys ansorgei; assembly: GCA_026225945.1. NCBI lineage: Eukaryota > Metazoa > Chordata > Mammalia > Rodentia > Nesomyidae > Cricetomys > Cricetomys ansorgei. The sequence goes on along the minus strand of JAMJFZ010000402.1, from coordinate 6,251 downwards.
GGTAAAACCATGAATTTCACACAGGTACCAAAGAGAGTACCCCAGTCCATCCCTCCCCCACACTGTAAGAGAGAGGAATAAATATAACAGCCACATCGAAAGAGTATCATATTTGAGTTCGCTTGTAGTGAAAAGGCAGTTCTGTCTGTTTGTAAGCACAGGACAGGTGGACTCTCATTTGGATACTCAGTCCAGTGAATGAGACACTCTTCATGTGCTATCCTGACCTTGCAGGAAGACAGGTGATCCTGTGGTTTGGGATCTAGTATGGTGCCAGGATCTGGACAAACTCCAGAGTGCTGCATCCCACCTTGCTGTCATTGCCAATCTTTTGTGCCTGTGCTCATTGTGGAACTGTAGCATATGTTCTCCCCGACCCATTAGAGAGGGAATTATGAAGGGAAGTCATGTGAACAGTCTTGGCTGGCAGTGAAGATGCCTGGAAATTCTGATAGCAGTCTGAGGACCTATTCTTTGTCCTGGGTGTGCAACCGTGCTTGACCATGCCTACGGCCATGTGACTAATGTGTTTTCCACTATTCCAGTCTGTGTGTTCCCCTGATCTGCCTCTCTACACAGGGTGTGTTCCTCATTCTTGGAATGGCAGCTCAGTATGCTGGGGCACAATAGTGAGGCCAGTGTGTAGCCCCAGCCTCATGGCATCCCAAGCACTCTTCCCTCTCAGGGATGCGTAGGACCCTTGTCTTCTATCCTGTTTATGCCTATGTCTCTAGTTCAGTGTCCTCACAGGCTGAGCCTATAGGCTCACTCCATTATCCTTCCTCTCCTCACACAGACAGCTGACCTTCCAGGTGTGTTACTGACCCTGTGTCTTTATAAACACTTGTAGTTCACAACTTCCTCCTGCGTGAGTGGGAACCAGGGTCATTTTTCTATTATGAAGTTCTGAAGGGTGACCGGAGCATAAGTGATAGGCAGAGGCCAGAGCCCTGTTGGATATTGCTAACTGCCCTACTGCCATCTTGAGCTCTGTCTGTGACTCTCATCCTCCATGCTTGAGTTTCCTCATAGCCATCCTCCAACATGACATATGGAGCCTCTATAGGCGGGGTGGGATCCCTGCCTGTCAGGTAGTTATGGTGCCTGCCACACCCATTCCTGTGTCTTTCTGTATTGATTTCTGCAACTCTTCTCTATTCTTAGCTCTTTCCCTTGCTCATTCCTCCATAATGTGGGCAGAATCTGCAAGAATAACCCATGGGCCACATGGGAGCTCCCAGCCTTACATGCAGTAGTGGGGCCCTACAGGCATGCTCCATGGTTTACTGCTATGACAGACTCTACTCTCCACTCACCTCTTCCATGCCATGTGCAAAACCTACCCATCCTGCCAGGCGATACTATAATCACTGTTGTGTCCTTCCAACACTCTGGACTCTCATAGTTTCCTAGTGGACCTAGGTACCAATGTAACATCACCCATGCTATGCACACATGAGGTACTGTGTGAGCCTTGAGTGGAGGCAGATGGCCAGCTGCTGTAGAACTGGTAGACTCTGCTTGCTTCCCTACCAACATATTAAATCATGATAGTATTTTCGTTTAGAGGAATTGTAGTTTCAGTTTTGGAGTAAATTTTAGAAAAAGGAAATATTCACATGTGAATATACAAAAAACTGTTTTACGCATATAAATTGCATGTGAGAAACAAAATTCAAAGCTGCTTGAAAACAGACACCTGTACAAGTACTCATGAAACCTATATAGATGGAAACAGAATTGCTGAAAACACAACACACACACACAAACACACACACAGCATTTCTTTTGTTAGATAATACTTCTCAAACGATTTTATTATTAGGACACTGTGAAATACAGTATGCTAATTGGGAAATTAGGGCAGTATTTAAAGCAGCGTTTCCTAATATAGTTGAAGCATCATTTAAGGCTCTGCAGTAGAAGAAAATGTATTGTTTATTGTGGTAATTCAAGTTTAAAATAATAGGATTCTGGGGATGTGAGAAAGGCAGATTACACAGAGTAAGCATCAAGTTGCATTTGGCAGCCCAGCGTCACAACCACTCTGGTCCAGAAAGAAAGGATCTCTGCCGAAGAATATAGATGCATGTTCAGCCTCTAAGCACCACTGGCTCTGTTCATGTATTGTAATCAGAGTATATAGTTCAGGGTAAACTGCATATTATCCTGTCTTCATCATTCATCTTCCTGCTGCTGCTGAAAAACACAGGGAAGAGGAAGAGAGATATGAATCAGCACATCTGAAGGACATCTCCAAGGTTATAGCAGTCTTTGCTTTCTATCCCAAAATGTGAGATCTCTCTCCGGATTGGTTCCTGATGCATTCTGTATTAGAATGCACAGACTCTTCCAATCAGAGGCTACCACAGCAAATAAAAATCTCTGAAGGCAGGGACTTCACCAGTCAGGCTCGGGTTATAGCCAGGACTCAGCTGGCTCCTGTATAACCCGAGCCTGACTGTCTAAGGTGCTTCAGAGAAGAGGGACTCCTCATGACACCTGCAGCAGACAGAGCCTATAGAAACCTAGCAAGGGGAAGGATTGTTTGATTCCCTGCATTCTTGTTGTGTGTCACGAGCTCATGTTTCCAGTGCAGGAAACATGAACATGCCTCTCAACCATTCCTTCTGAACTATGCTGTCATCCATGTCTTGGTCTTGCAGTTACTCCATTATTTGAAAGGAAAATGATTAACTTGCTACCACAATGTCTGACAGAGTCTAGGTATGTACTGCCCTGATCATTCCTTGGGGTCCTTATATGAGAATTGCTCTTTAAAGAGAGTTCACACGGGGCAACCTTAGTGACTTTCAAAGCTTCATTCAGAAATATTTTGTGATGTGATCTTTCTGTAATAAGATGCTCTGTGGATCAAGAAGTGTAATGTTTGCAATCATTGTTGCTATCATCCTGCTGTTATCTAGGTTCTCTGTGGTCCTCCCTCCCTTGTTCTCTTTCCAGGGGACAGCCATCCATTGCAATCAGACTTAGTGTTGAGCAGTAACGCATAGGCAGCATCTCATCCTAGGTTCAGAGATCTTGAGCTTAGGCTGAGAGCTGACAGGAAACACCTTTCCCGGAAGCACTGACAGTGTTTACAGCTTGGTTTACTGAAGCAAGAGAAATCACATTTATTGGGCAGAGAGGAAAGAGTTATTGTTTGAGGCAATGGTACCTGGATAGCTCCATTTTCATGGGGGTTGGGATAGGGTAGTATTATCCTTGCTTGCAACCAAAGTCCTGAAGTTGGCTCCTTTTCAGAGGAGGTGTCACAGGACTAGAGAAAGAGACCTTATAAGAATAGAGGATCTGTCAAAGGCCCTCCAGCCACAGTAGTCAGATAAACATTAACCAGGTTACATACATTGGAGAGACAGGATCCCATGAGGTACTAGTGACCTAAGATATGTCAACACCTGAGCAAGGTATGCTGGCAGTTAGAGTAAGAAGAAGGAGAGCAGGAGGATGCCTTCTGCTCCCACTGTGATATTCTGGGGATCAAAACACACTTCACTCGCCTCCTAGTTCCAGGCTAATCCTGCAGCTCCTCCCCTGTTTTATTTTTTAATTTATAAAGGGGAGTATCAGCATTATAATCACTCTCTATTTGTCAGATGGTCTGATATTGAACTAGAACCTGATCAGTGGCATTTTAGGAAAACTTTTGGTCTCCCTATGCAAAAACTTGAGGAAGTAGGGAACTAAGTCAATGAGGTTCTGATAGTCAGAAAAGAGACAACCAGGGGAAGGATCCAAGCAATTAAGTGGTTTCAATATCAATGTGTAGGGTTGGAGGATTTCTTCATGAGCTCCAATCCTCAGGAGGAGCTGAACCTTGGCCAGAGGCACAGCTCTGTGGAAGAAGGGTAGGGAATTGACCATGAGTTTAGGTTAGGTCTCCATTCAGAGACTCTGAGAGCCAGATTGAAGCAAGGATTCTCAGGAGCTATGGCTGTGGATGTAGCTTGATTTATTGACGGAATGCTGATCTACTTTGTAGAGAAAGGGAACGGGTATTTGCCACTCAGAGATGTCGGGAATGCTCATTGTTTTGGCAGCACAGATAGGACAGCACCATTCGCATGGGAGTGGCTTATATCCTAGACCTAGGTGTCCATATTGCCATTGGCTTATCCATATAATTCTGGGAAACTTCTTTTGCATAGATACTTTTGCAATCAAAGGCCACTATGCCTAATAAATATATCTGACGGCAGGGAATTTACCAGTCAGACTGTGGTTACAGTCCAGCACTCAGCTGGTTCCTGGTTGTAACCCATGTTGAGAAAAGCTTGATTGTGAGTATGACTATCAAGAGTTCTCTAGGGCCTATTCTGAGTGAGTAGACTAATCTACAAGAAAGAGAACAGTTGGATCACCAGTCAGCTCCCAACTGCATAAAGAGTAACATGTGTAGGAGTAATCTGCCCCCATGTAGATGTGAAGCTTGGTTTAGGCTGGCTGTGTGTAGATTTCTCCTAAATAGACCAAGGAGGCAGCATATGACTAGAAATGGAATGCCAAGAAATAATACTTTACTTGAGTAGTGTAATAGAGAGCAAATATTTCCTGATAGACCTGCGAATTGCCTTTGAGAAACACTGTCTCATATCAGCCACATGTACATATGCATCAGAAAGGTGTTTAATGGGTATTTATGTTTGGGTTAGGCTTCTCCTAGTATACCTGAACCTCCCTCAGCACTCAGGCAGCCTGTTGTTGTAGAAGTTTATTATTAGTTGTGTTTGTTTTTTTTTCTGTATGCACTGTCATGTGAGGGCCAGTCTATATCTTGGTGATTTGCTTTGTTTGTAGATGTTGGAGTTGTATAGGGGACGTTTGATGGTTCAGGATTTGCTTGTGATTTTAGTGGAACACCTGAGGAGTTCTGAATCAACATAGACACCTGAACTCCAGCTTCTTCTGCCCAGTATGGTGATGGCCCTGACAGTGCTTCCCCCTTTTGTGTTCTGAGGTCTGGACAGGATTAAATTTATTAAAAATTTCCCCGGTTATTTTTTTTTTTTTGCTCTGGAAGTACAGTAGGTGTAATTGTGCATGCTGCAGGTGCTCAGGTATTCTGTAGGCACCAGTACATACCACAGGGACAACGGCCTCCCACATACACCTTGTTATCTACTTGAAATCTGGACATTCTGCAGACTCCAAGACTTCCTGTGAGCATCAGGGGAATACCACAGCTTCCAGGACATCCCATAGGCACTAGGAATGTAGTGGGTACCAGGAAATTCCCCAGGCTCCAGGATATCCCACATATTACCTGGCATCATGCAGTCAGAAAGCTATCTCACTGACATCCAGATGTCCCTCAGGCAAGTAGACCTCAAGAGGCACTCAAACATCACATAGGCACTGGGAATCCCATAGCACATGGACATTATGCAGGCAACCAAGTTATTTGACATTCACAGTCGCCTCCAGCATGCATCAGGACCTCCCACAAGTACCAGGACCTTTCTGTGGTCTGCAAGGATCCATAGTAACCTGGGTCTCATGCATGTATTCCAGCCTCCATCGTGCATCAGGCCCTCCCTCAAGGACCCAGCTATCCCATAGGCTTCTTGTCCTCTTGCAGGCACCTGGTCAACTGACAAGCACACACATGACATGTAAACGTGTAGATTTCATACAGGACCCCCATACTCCTGACAGATAACTGAAATACACATAGGTTCCAATCAGCCCATCATGTCAAGTAGCCCATGGAGAAATGCTGAAGCACTGGGTGAATTCTGACATGGTGAGAGTTTCAGCCAGATCTGATAATTGTTGTGGTCCACATCAGCATTTTGAGGTTTCTACTTCTCTCTCAAAAGGAGGAGGACGAACTCCTGGCATGGATTATTCTTCATCTTGGACACTTTGATGTTGCTCACGAGCAGGGTGATCCTGAAGTTTGACAGAGCATGCAGGGATCAGAACTTGCTCTAGCTCCAGTTGTTGTCCCCCCCTTATCACACTTATCACTGTGTGTCCTGCCTCCTTCTCCTTTGTGCTTGAGTGCCTTGACAGTGCCCCAGTCCATGCCTTCCACCACGGTATCAGAGTAAGCAAACAAGTAGGAGCCACATCTATATTAGTAACATACTTAGGTTGGCAGGGAATGAAGAGAGCAGGGCAGTCCTCTTGAAACCACAAGACAGGTATACTCTATTATGGATATTCAGTCTAGTGGATGATACACACTTTGTCTGTGTTTTCCTGTCTTTGTTCTGAAGCCAGGTGAA
>JAMJFZ010004027.1:1200000-1615000 GCA_026225945.1 Cricetomys ansorgei | reverse complement strand
TATTTCATTGTATACATATATGAAAGTAAAAATAAATTGAAAAATAACAAAGAAGGGATTAAAATATGTTAAACTGAAATTTATCTTAGTTCAGTTGAAATCTTGAAATCACAAATGAAACCAAGTAATAAATAAAAATGCTAGTCATTGAAATACGTACGATAAGTTATGAAGCACTTCTTATATTCATTCATATGTTTTCCCAGGCAACTCTTAGCTCAGTCTGTTTCTTCCATTTCTGTTGTATCACCAGAGATAGAGTAATTATTCTTGGTCTTGGGTGAAACATTCTGGAACTTGGTCTCTGACCCTTTGTTTCATATCACCTGCAAACACTATCACTATACATATTTGATGTGGATGTCATTTGTTTTGTTTTACTTATGCTGAAGTTGTTTTCTGATTCACTTCTGGCATCTGGTAATTGCCCACCAAGGTCTCTCTATTTTGTTATTTCCTATCAGGCATTTATAGTTGGAGACTAAGGGATCAACATTCATTCCCTTGAGATCTCAGGTTCCTGGAACTGAGATACAACTGGGAAAAAATAATGCTCACTGGTTATTTTATGCTGAAAATTGTAAGCGTTCTTTCTAGAGGGGAAAGCTTATTTTATGTTATTCCTTAAGGAATTCTATTTTTTAATGCATTGCCTTGTTAGATAACACTTTCCCCCCTTGTTATGAATAAGGTTATGAATATTTTCATATCTAAGAATCTGTGTTTGTATCTACTTCATGATCCTTGTTACCATAATCAGCAATAAACAAAGTTCTCTTAAAAAATTCAAGTTTCACAGGTGGTGGTGGCGCACACCTTTGATCTCAGCACTGGGGAGGCAGAGGCCGGTGAATCTCTGTGAGTTTGAGGCCAGCCTGGTCTACAGAGTGAGTTCCAGAATAGCCAGAGTTACAACAGAGAAACCCTGTCTCGAAAACCAAAACAAACAAACGAAACAAAAGAAAACAGAAAAACCAAACCAAAACAACAACAAAAAACTCAAAACAAAAAACAACGTAACAAAAACCAAACAAAAAAAAACTAACACAATCCAAATTTCACCTAAACTTATAGACAATCAATCTCTACTGCGACACTCGAGATACTGCTGATTTAATGACTTCTGTATTGTCACAGTTACTGTCTCTCAGCTGTTCACTTAAAGCAAACACTTGTAATTTCTTATTTTTCCATCTTTCTGAAAGAATTATGTATTTTAAAAATTATCCCCCCACCAAAAAAAAAAAGACACCTTTTATTTCAGTTGCACTTGAAAATAGCAAAATCTTTAGGTAAAATTTGTGAACCAGAGAATTTGAACCACACTTGTCTAGAAATCTGCTAAGACCGAACCATCAGTGACTACAGTAGAATGTGTGCTAGTTAATTCTTTGTTGCTGTGGTAAAATACTTCAGTAAAGACACTTAAGGAAAGGGAGGCTTATGTTGACCTACCGTTCCAGAGGGGATAGAGTCCGTGTTGGCAAGCTGTTATGGCACCAGGAGCATAATGGTAGTCTGGCAGTCAGGAAGCCAGATGATCCCATTTCAGTGGCACAAAGGAAGCAGAGATGGAGAACAGGAAGAGGGGCCAGGCTATAAAACCTCTAAGCGTGTTCTCCAGCAAGCCTTCATCTAAAGCTCAAAACTTTTCCAAACGGTGACACCAGCTGGGGACCAAAATCTACTAAACACATTAGCCCGTGGGTGACATTTCTCATCCAAGCCACATCAGCGTGACACTGATGCCTCTGGCATTGCTCTTTCTGCTTAGGATTGCTTTGGCTCATTGGTACTTTTTGTGCTTCTGTAGGAATATTAGAATGGTTTTTCTTCTGGGTCTGCCTAGAACATCCAGAGATATCAATAGGGATCCTGTTAAATCTGTAGATAACTTTTGATAACTAGATCTCTATAAATTTCTTTTTTCAGTGCTTTAACATATTCATCGTAGAGATCTTTCACCTCTTTGGTTAGTTTTATTATTAAGTAGTTTTCCTTTTTTAAAAAAAGAATTGTGAATACATTCTTTCCCCCCTAAACACATTTTTCCCCCCTTACTGAGTTCATTATTAAACTACATATATTTTTGATGTTGGTTTTGTGTCTTGTTTTTTTGCTGAAAGTATTTATGAGTTCTGAGAGGTTTCTAGCAGAGTCCTTAAGGTTTTGACTTCTCCCTCTCCTGTTTTTATTATTTTTATTTCTTTCTCTTATCTTATTCTGCATCTCAGACTTTGAATATCGAGTGAAGGCAGAGTGGTCATCCTTGTTGCACTCCTGATTTTAGAGAATGTGCTCTTTGTCTCCCTCATTGAGTGCAATGCCTTTATTATGCGGAGAGGTGCTCCTTTGAGTCCTAGGTTCCATGCCATGGTTTTCAGCCTTCCTTACGTTGTGACCCTTTGAGACGGTTCCCAGTACTCATGTGTGAGTGTATCTGCATGTGGGTGGACCCACCTGGAGACAAATAGAGAGCAGTGTCTCAGTTCCTAAGACCATCAGAAATATGTGTTTTCTGACGATCTTCGGTGACTCTTGTGAGGGTCGTGACCGGCAGGTTGAGAACCACTGCTTTAGCGTTTTTATGACTTCCATTGACATTCACCTGCCGAGATAGCTGATATACAATTATCCTCAGTTTGTTTCCCATAGAGTTTGGCAATTGGTGCACGGCTTTTACCTTCTGCCATCTGTCTCTTCCATATTATGCTTTTAAAGCAGGAAAAAATAAAAGAGAAAGGAAAAATGACAAGAAAGGCCGAATGATAGCTACATGCGTGTCCTTGGTTATGAAGATAAAAACATCCTCTAAGTCATCATCAGCCTTCTACTGACATCCCATTTATTGGGCTTGGGTTGCTTAGAGTAGCAAATACATTCATCTTTTTCACATTTCCCTATTACTTGGTTTCAGCGAACCTGTGGTATTCTTCACTTATGGTATCTCCCACATCTGTCCAAAGATGGTTTTAGAAATCATGGAAGAAAGCTCAGCTGGGTCACCACATCTGTGTAGGAATTTTTTTAAAGAAAAGATTTATTTATTTTTATTTTACGTGTATGAGTATTTGTATGTCTGTACAACATGTGAATGGGCTGTGCCCACGGAGGCCAGAAGAGGGCATTGGATCCCTTAGAACTGAAGTTACAGACAGTTGTGAAAAAGCATGTGGGTACTGAGAACTCAGCCTGGGCCCTCTGCAAGAACAGTAAGCGCTCTTAACCACTGAGTCATCACTCTAGCCCCAAGTATAGGCACCTTAGTGATCTGGATCAACTCCAAAAAATGGGTGAGGAGAGCCGAATAAATATCTAAACTCATTTAGAGGAATAAATTGCAATGCCATTAAAGACAGTTAATCAAATCCCATGGGTATGGGATTCCAGTTTTCATACGTGCATACTAGCTAAGTAACTCTCCCTCCTAGAATTCCTACTTCTCTAACACACTCTTCCTGATTCTTTCCTCCACTTCCTAGTAGATCTCCTTCAAGGTGTTCAGCAGTTTGCACTGCCTAGAGGATGTCATTATGCATTCACATTCAGGTTTACAATTTATATGAACAATTCTAAGAACCTGCATGTTATAGACGGAAGTTTTTAATCCCTTCCCTGAAGCTGATCCCTTCATAATTCATCTGTTGACTTTTAATATCTGATGTAGTAGTTTAGGAAGGAAAGACTTTGAGAGGTGAATCAGCTATGAGGGTCTTGTAAAAATAACCTAGAGAACTTTTGCCCATGTTCCATGCTTTTTTTTTTTTTCTTTCCTTTTTTGCATTGAAACCCAGAAAAGGGCTCTTATGGGGAGATAACAATGCTAGCACCCAAACCTTGAATTTCCTGTATACAGAATTAAAAAAAATATTTCCCTTATTTATAAACCAGCCAGTCTATAATTTCTTAGAGCAGCCCAGACTAAGAAATTGGCATATGAAGTAGGCAGCAGATATTGCATATACCTAATGTGGAATCTGCTTTGAAACTGGCCAAGGTAGAGATATTAAAAGAGCATCCAGATATATTGCAAGAGAAATATTTTTGGTGAGGGCTCATAGAGAAAAAAGGAGAAGAGCTATAATGAGGGTTCAGTATTCATAGAGAATACTTGGGAAATCATGTACAGAATTTTTATAAAAATATATGGTTCCATAGAAGATATAAGTTGTGAGCAAGAAGATATGAAATTTTTCTAAGAAGATTTCTAAGCAGAGCAATGAAAGTACAACCTCATTCCTCCAGGACTGCTTATGATAAAATTCAAGAGGAAAAACGATTTAAAGATATAATTGTCAAGCAAATAGGAACCAGAATTAAATAATTTGGGAAACTGAACTTTCAAACTAATCACGTTGAGTAGAGATGAAATTGTCCATCAGAAAGACAAAAGAAGACAGAAAATGTGACAAAATGAAGGTGATGAATCAGATTTGTTAAACCTTTCAGAGCCACACTACAAAATATTTAGATGTGTAGATGAGATGCTCTTAAAGGTGAAGGAAGAAGGATCTTGCAGACAATTCAGAATTCATCTGGATTCATCTCTCACTACAGGAATGCTCAGGTTTTGGGGGCATGCTTGTCAAAGTACAAGGTCAAAACACAAATAAACAGTAGGTGGTCTGGCTTGTGGAGCTGGAACCATGGTACAATCCCTGCTGGACCAACAGAACTGTGCACGGAGGATGCACTAGCTAGTTTTATGTCAACTTAATGCAAGCTGGAGTCATCTGCATGGAGGGAACCTCAAATGAGAGGATGCCTCCAAAGATCCAGCTGTAAGGCATTTTGTTAGTTAGTGATTGATAGGAGAGGGCTCAACCCATTTTGAATGGTGCTATCTATGCCTGAGCTGGTGGTCCCGGGCTCTATAAGAAAGCAGGCTGAGGAAGCCACAAGAGCAAGCCATTAAGCCCTTCTGTGGCCTCTAGGTTCCTGTGCTGACTTCATTTGATGATGAACTGTGATACAGGAGCATAAGTTAAATAAATCCTTTCCTCCTCAACTCTCCTTTGGTCATGGTGTTTCATCACAGCAATAGTAACCATAACTAAGACAGGGGACTATAGCATTGCTTGAATAAGCTGTCAGGATGAGTTTTCAACCACTTGGTCTAGGAGCTGATCATGCGGTCCTTTTAGCTATCTTTGGGAAAAGAAATGTTTATGTTTGTGTCACAAATAACTTGTTCTGTTTCACAGGGTCATAACTGGAAAGGACCTTTGCCTAGACATAAAGCTCAATATTCACTCATATCTGATATTTAGATGGCATCTTGGACTCTGGAGATGATGCTGGACTGAAGTAATATTTTTTCAGGCTATTGAAACAGAAAGACTAAATTTATATATGAGCTGGATATGAATTTAGAGATTTTGAAGTGAAACTGTTCCAGTCTTTAGAACCTTAAAAATTAATTTCTATTAATAAGACATGACCCAGTCTACAGTAACCTGTTGTGAAATTTGAATTAACTGTAATCAATAGGAAAGCACTACATGCGCAAGTAGAGGTTTATTAAGTCAGCAAAGTGAGATTACAGAGTGAGGTCTGAAAGAGTCAAATGTAAAATTTTCACGAATGTTTTCCTCTCACATTGACATGTGGCCATATGCATGTAGTTGTCAACACAGGCAGCTCATCTGAGCCTGTGGTGTCGCAGGTGTTTTTACTTTGCTTTGTGTGTGTGTGTGTGTGTGTGTGTGTGTGTGTGTGTGTATGTGCGCGTGTGTATGTGTGTGTGTTATATGCACATCAGTGTGCTGGTATGTGTGCACACATGGAAGCCATAGCATGATATCTGATGATTTTATCACTCACTGCTTGTTACCTCAAGGCAGGGTCTCTCTGAATATGAAGCTTGCCCCTTTGACTAGGCTGGCTGGCCAGTAGGGTCTTCATACTCTTCTGTCTTTATACTCTGATGTTGAGATTACAGGCATGTGTAGCCATGCCTGCCTATTTACATGGATGTTGGGGATTTTAACTCAGTTCATTATGCTTGCAAACAAATGCTCCTACTTATTGAGTGTCTCCCCAGCACCAGGTTTGGAGTTATTACTGAGGAATGATCACACACTGCTTTTGTAGATGCTGTGCTTATGCAGCTCATGTGTAATTCACACTGTTCTGGAAGTTTGCCATAATGCTGTGTGCTTCTTTTGCTCTGGATTCTGGAGCTCAACTGCTCAGTTGTCTTCTGAGACAGGATCTCAGCTCTACTCCTCAGAGCAGCTGACATCATAGAGGATGCTCTATTCAGAACACCTAAAATATTTCTGTAAGATAGGTTTTACCTTATTTCTTTGAAAAATTTCCTCTTCCTGCTCTTCCACCTTCCTCCTATTCCTCCTCTTCTTCCTTTTCCTCCTTCCTCCTTCTTGTGTGTCATGGGACACATGCAGAGGTCAGAGGACAACTTTCAGGAATCGTTTTTCTCTCAGATTGGGAGCTCAAGCTCATGTCAGTAGCCAGGCCTGTGCAGTAAGATCTTTTACTCATGGAGCCATCACCTTATCTTCTTCACTGTGTGTTTATAAGTGTTTGGTGAGCGGTTACCCCCATATTGCCTGTATATAAAATAGGATAATGACAAAATCTGTCCAGGAAAGGTAGACAGAGACGTTCTGCGTCATGTGTGTACTCAGAAGTGAGAATGGTGGTCTATGTAAAGTTAGAATATAAGTGCTAGCCTTGGGTCAAGTCTTCCTAGCCTGAGTTTACTCACTCAGAATGGAATTTCACTGCTTTTACTTAAGAGATTACTCACCATTGCCTTCACTTTGGGCTGATTCCCAATCAGTTTCCTTTCATTAACTCTTGAATAACACAGTTATGAGGATGCAGCTGTGTCTATGTGAACAAATGTAATTCCGAAGGACCTTTATAAAGTTCTAACATATTTTGTTCAAAACAAGTCTTTATAAACTGTTTTCTAAAGTTTAAAAGATTCTTTTTTTGATAACATTTTATTATAAAACTATGTACAGAAATCATAGTGGTTGGAGTTTGCTTTCTAATATACTGTCACTGTTGCTCCATAATTAACAATATTTAATGTTAATGACACCATGATTAAGTGTGCCATCCAATCCAGTGACTTGAATATTATGTATACTGTACTCCCCATCCACGTACCTATTTTCTTCCAAGACATTAATTTATTTTTTCTCAATAGCAATAAAGCCAACCTTGTAGACGGAGGTAACATTAGCTTTTTTTTTTTTTAAAGCAAGATTGGTAACGTATTTTTATTGTTTCTCAAGTGCCTTAAACTTGTGTACCAATTTTAAAAATTGTTTGTCTTTGACAGTTATGTAAATGCATACAATGTATTGTGATTACATTTGACCGCATTACCCCCTCTTATCCCCTTCCCACTCCCAACTCATTTCTTTCCAGATAGTCCCCTCCCCCTTGCGTATCTTGTTTTGTGTGCAGGTTTTGTGGACTAGCGCTCTCTCTCTCTCTCTCTCTCTTCATACATCTATATGATGCATAATAGTTTACCATCTGATTAGAGTCAAATCAAATGGCTTTATCTATTCCCTGTGTGGCAGCCACGTGATTAAATTCATAGACTCATTATAGTAGTATAATTTCTTCCTGACAGCGATTTTATAGGAAAGGAGTTCTGAGGAGTCCCATTTCTGAGAGACACAGGACTCCTTTGTTAGGCCATTATGGCTCCAGGTTTCTTGTAATCTTTACCAAGTCTTCCTCCTACTTTATGATAAGATGGGAATGCTTACACCCACTTTTTCTTTCTCTCTCTCTTTCTGTCTCTGTCTCTGTCTCTGTCTCTCTCTCTATTCAGGTAAGTGAGTGTATTGGGTCAGATTTGCATCTTTCTTAACTTCCCTCATATTTCTTTTCATATAGGAATTCCTGTAACAAAATGCTCTCACAAAATGTAGTGACCGCTTTCACAAGTAGCTACACTAACGCCCCCTGCCAATGAATGTGTGATTTGTTTCTACGATTTTCTAACACATGCACGTGTGCCATAGGCTTCATTGCACACAGTGCATGGTGCAACTTTTCATGCTTTTTTAGTCAGTTCCTATTTATATGACTGCAAGGTACTTGCCACATCCTCTTTCCTCAGGTCCATTCACTATTTCTCTGACGTAGATAATACTGCTCTGGACTGGAGGTCATTATTCCCACCCTTATGAGAGACTCATCTAGATTCCTAGTCTTTCTTTTTTGTTTTCATTTGTCCATTTGTTTATTCAACAAATATTTATTGAGCAATGATAATGTGCTCAGAATATTGTGAATGTTGTGCAAAGTGTTTTTCTTGCCTTTCTGTGTGTATGTTGGTGGGAACCTTCCTGTCTCCTGGTGGTACGATGAATCACACCATCATTAAGGAGTCAGCAAAGGAGGAACATGACCATTAAGCATAGAGGATGCCACAGCATTTGCTGTATAATTAACTAGGCATCTCCTCAATTGTGTATGCACCTCTTTATGTAGGGCGTGCCCCTTTTATGATTGATGTGGTGAAGTAAGAGGCACAGATTAGAACAGTATTTTCCTAGGATACACTGATGTTTTTCTCTTTCCTGTTGCAGAACTTGAGCCTCCTGTATTCTCCACATTTTTAGACATTGCCAACTGAATAAAGAAGAATCAATTGGTTTGATACACAGACATGATCCTTATTTTAGAAACATCAATTCATGGTAGAAAAATGTACTGGGTACTTTGATGTTTTGACTTTTAACTTCTGGGTTCAATCTAGAAGAACATTTACTCTGCCATCTTTAGTGTTTCGGTTACCTCCTTGTTTCTCAAGTTATTGATGAGGATATTCAACGTGGGAATGAAAATGCAATAATACATGGAGACCTTCATACTTTCTTCAGAATGGTCACATACACATAAGCAATTGTTCCATGAAAAATCTTGACTTCTAGTTAGGAAGCACACATGAGGAACGTTTCCTTCTTCCTGATAGTAGAGGTTATCTTTTTGATGGTGGCCATGTTGTACATGTAGAAAAAGATAATAGCTGATATCAGTGAGCAACAGGTTAAATCCCACAAATATGTTTAGCATAATGTTGATGTCAACATTGGAACAAGACAAGGTGAGAATTGGGAGAAAATTGCAGAAAATTGATTAAAGATGTTGGACTTATAGAAGGACAGAGAATGAGAACTTTTAGTGACTTTTTGATATGTTACCTGAAAATTTCCCCCTTCTTTCTAAAACTATGTCAAATCATTCTGTTATAGTATACAGCTTATATATTAATAAGCTGAATTGCTATCCATAACATAAAGTACATTTTAAAAAACAGAAAAACAAACATATGCATACAATACAACACACACACACACACACACACACACACACACACACACACACACACACACACACATATACACACACACACGCACGCACGCACACCTCCAAAGACTCTTGTATTTTACTTTGGACCTGGACTTCCCTGACAGTAGCTACCAAGGAGGTTTTATGCTTTCTACATGTTGTTTATATTCTTGCTTGAAAGCCATTTAAATGTATTTGAGCTAGGGATTTATCTGAAAATGAAAATGCTTCATAGAAGAAGATTAACCTTCAAGATGTGATTCTAAGGCCCACTGGTTGCTACTCTTTCCTACTGCATTAAGCATGTTTCTGTATTTGTATCAGGCAATATTCAAATGCAGTTTTGTGCCTTTTAGCAGCCTCTATCTTTTCTTAGCCATTTATGATTTTAGTGTTCTAATCCTGGCTTCAAGTTACTACAGTGAGAGTGGGAAGAATATTCTTCTTGCAAATCTAGAAACTATGTAAATAAATATTTTTTAGGGGGGATTATATCAAACTTATCAAGCTTGTTTTGTTCCATATTTATAAAGCCCATTCTGCTTACATTGACCATTTAATGTTTTAAAAAAGTCAATATTTTTATTTCATTGCCGCTATAATTTAGTTTTTAAATTAAATTATTGAGTAATTTTAAATTTATATTTCTACTGTATCCATACGCTAAATTTCCAGTTTTATCATCTCCCAAATATTGTCATTATTATGTGCTATTTTCTGTAAGTTCTACTAGCTGTTATCTATGATAACACCATCATGATCATGCAATAATCTAGCATATATTTAGATCAATTCTGGGCTTTCACTTCTGTTGTATCAATTCTTCTCTCTCTTCATATTTAAAAGGTGTACATTGCTATTATTAACTTTTTTATGAATTGTAGCCACTGTAGTGAAGTGTGATTGACATACATATTAAGTCCTACATGGTCAATGTATAAATCTCAGTGACTGTTAACACCTGTGAAATTTCAGTCACCGTCAAATCTATAAGTGTACAAAATTACTATTTTCTTTCTGCTCCTTTATAAGTGTTGTTATTATTTTTTGACAAGAATATCTACCATAAGATTTATTCTCTTAGTAAAAGTTAAGTATGCAGCATAATATTTTTATCTCTGGTCCTGTACAGCAAAGTGAATCTTCAGAGCTTACTCAGTTGCAAGACTGAAAATTTGCATACTTTAGCCATTGATTCTTTAATTTCCTGTTTACCCAGCCTTGGCAACCGGGACTCCTTTGCTTCTCTGAGCTTGACCATTTCAGACAGTACACAGAAGACTATCGTTTGCACCGTAATTCTGACTCACTTCAGTTACCATAACGTTCTCCAAGTCTGTCTGTATTGTCAGAAATAGAATTATATTATTGTAAAACACTAATATTCTTTATTTATTGTATATGTAAAATCTATACATATTATATTTATGCCCCCTTTACACGCATTTATTCATTGTTGAAAATTTGAGTTTCCAATACCCTGATTTTTGTGACTAACACTGCAATAAACACAGAGGGGAGATATCCATTGGGGATACTATTTTTAATAGGCTTTATGTTGCTGAATTACCTTATGTTTCCATAGTAAAGTTAACTTGGTTTAAGTGCACTGCTGTTTCAATATGATGTTTAAAAAGTTACTACTTTTACCTCATGTTTATATATTAATATTTGCTAGTTGTTTTGAAAAAATTCTGAACTACTTTGTTAGCTAGTTTTATAAAGTTGTTTCAGAAGAGTTCTTTCCATCTCCATGCACTTAGTATTTCATTTTTGGTGCATATTACTTCAGTTGGGAGAAAAGGGCTATGTGTTCACTACTGCATTCTTTGCATGGTTGTTGCTCTTCAATGTCTTTTGTAGTACTTCTTGACAATTAGTATTATCCTAGAAAATAATTATTCCACCAGGCATAATCTATTCCCACCCTGCAAAGTTAATTATTCTCTTATTCTTTTACTTCTTTTGTCTCACAGTACTCTTTCTCTTGACAAGACAGCAAACCATAAAATGAAAAAACAGAATATCCATTACTACTCCTATTTTAGCTTTAGAGAATAAGATATTGGATTCATTAATGTATTTTAAAATATTAAGTTTTAGTTTTAACTAGATTAAAATAAATTACTTCCTTCTTGCCTTAAAGTTACCTTATTACTTCCTGGAATGTAGGCTTCATTACTTTTCCTGTTACTCCTTACTAGTAGTTATAGAAGTAAAACATTATTAGGACATCATAGTTTAAGGCTTTCTCAAAATTTGTGGAATATTAATTTATCCATGTTTTAAAATTTGGTTTCAGTTTTGTCTTTAACCAAATAGTGGTTTGAATGATACTTACAGTCTTAAGTGGTAAAAGTCTAGAGGTTTCCTAATTCATACTTAAAATTCTCTCAGGAAATTACATACCTTGTAAAATTCCCTCCGTCATCAGTCCTATGGAGATGCCCACAGTTTCCAAGAAGTGTGTGTTGTATGTTGCAGAAGCAAAGCAAAAACAAACCACAATCCTTAACTCGTTTTGGCTCAAGGCATGTGTGCTCAGAAAGTGTTTAAAAACAAAATGTCACTCCTGCGTAAATTAACATTCTTTTTGATTTTTTGAAATTAAAATATAATTACTTATTTTTCCCTTTTTTTATCCAAATCTTTCCATGTACCCACCTTGCTCTCTCTCAAATTCATGGCCTCTTGTATCTTTTTCTTTAATTGTTGTTCTCTCTCTCTCTCTATCTCTCTCTCTCTCTATATATATATATTTATATTACTATAAATTTAAAATAAATGTATATTAAAATAAATTATATATAATATAAATTTATATTATATACATATATATTCCTAAATATATAAATACAGTCTTCTCAGTACATATAATTAGTTTGATCAATCTTGTAACTTATATCAAATAATTCTATAATTAATTTTTTTCAACTTTGTCACTTCTAAGTTATGTAGTCATTACTATTGCTTTAATATTGTGTTCTTTTTATGTATTTATATTTATCTCTCATATTTTATGAATATTGAAGTGATTTCACTTGGAACACAAATACCCCATGAACCTTTCACATTTCTGGACTGTCTAGTTCCTTTGAGACAAGGTGTTATGGACATTATACTGAACAATATTAGTTATAAAGAGATGTGTCAGGGTAGTGGGAGGAAAGATGGGTCCTTCCCAGGAAATGGTCCACAGTGCCAAAGATGCAGACTGTTTCTTTACTTCTAGACAAGTTTTGTTTACATTTCAAAGTATGATTAAGGTTTATTTTAAAGAAAAGAGGATGGATAGGGTTCCCACATACCATTTAAGACCAGAGTTTGCTAATTTTGTGATTTCTCTTTGGTAATGCACCCTACTCCATGGACTGGGCTCCCTTGGAATGATGTGGCTGCCTGATCACTCCATAGTTCCTGTATCAGTCTGTGAACCTTGACCTTCTGAAAACACTGCAAAAACAACGAATTCTGTTCTAGCAATCCTTTCTCTAAGTACTACCTACCTTATAGATGGTTTCTGAGATGAATAGGAAGAAGTAGATAAAGAGGTCCTAGATTTTTTTGTTTATAAAAGGATAGGTCTTTTTCTAGGTGCAAAATTACAATTCTTTTTTTTTCTCTTCACATAGTCATACAGGTGTTTCGCACACCAGGCTTATCTTTTCAAATAAAATACTTGGTTTTTAATCCTAAAATGATTTCTAGACTTGAGCCTGCCTTGACTTCTGTGCTTATACCCTTTTATTTTTACTTATTGATTTTGAGGGATGTCATGCATGAAGCATGGATAAATGAGTCAGCATTGCATTTTTCCTACCAGGTAGTATACATTTAAAGGTGTTGCATTAATTAATGTTATATTGCTATGAAGAAACATGACCAAGGAAATTCTTATTAAAAAGCATTTAATTGGGGGTTTGATTACAGTTTTAGAAGTTTAGTCTACTATCAACCTACATGCAGGCAGGCAGGCATGGTGCAGAGAAGCAGTTGAGAGCTCACATCAGATCTACAAGTTGGAAGCAGAATGAGAAAGAAAGAGAGGGGGGCTGGTTTTAGGAACTTCAAAGCCTACTTCTAGAAACACACCTCCCCCAACAAAACCAAACCTCCTAATCTTTTCCAACCAGTTCTATTAACTGGTGACTAAATATTCCAATATATGAACCTTTTGGGGGGACAGTCTCATTCAAACCATCACAGGGTTACAGCTGTACATTCAAGTTTCCAGTATTAAAACTGGTGTGTGGCAGATATTCTCAACTCCCACAACAATTTAAGAATTATTATGAAAATAAGATTGGAAAATGGATATTGGTTCCCTAATGCCTCAAGATCTGTGAGGATTTCTTTTATACCTTTTCTTTCCTACTCTACTTTTTCATATTTATTGCGTAAAGAAACATTAGGTTAGAATTTCCTGCATAACAATGACATAGATAGATGGGGAAAATGAGCTATTTTTACTCTTAAGAGAATAACAATAAAGAAGAGAAAATCAAATGTAATTTTCCCACCGGAGAATGTTCGTAGTCTAAGGTACTGACACAACATTGACTCTGTTCTCTTTATTGTAAGATTGATTTTTATTACACATACTTTCAAAGAGGCTCAAAATGTACAAATGAAATATAATATAAGCTATCCAGATGGATTACCTTTAAAAAAATACCTAAATTAGAATTTTATTTATTGGGGTTAGAAGAATTAGAATGTGAGAGATCTTGGGTTTAATTCTCAGCACTGAGAAAGCAAGATTATTTACTTAATAATTTAATGTTTTATTTCTGACTTTTTCAGTTGCCATTGATAATTAAGGTATGCTTTTGTATGACATGGACATCTGGCACATCTGCCCAAGCTGATCAAGAACAGAGTCCTGCTACTTTGCCTGTTGAGCCACATTGACATGGAGACCAGGTTTTCCACTAGAAACATTTGTTTCCTACGAGCCTCAGGGCTTCAATCACATCTTGGTTTCTTAGGCTGTAGATGAGGGGGTTTAACATGGGAATCATAATGCCATAGAACACAGAAGCCACCTTCTCTTGCTCTTGAGACCTGTTGGTCCCGTGAAGTACATACATGTAGCAGACTGTTCCATAGAATATGGTGACTGTGGTCATATGGGAGGCACATGTGGAGAAGGCCTTTTTCCTTCCTGCAGCAGAAGATATCCGTAGGATGGCAGCCAAGATATATGTATAGGAAAAAATGACAACAGACACAGAGAAAGCTAAGTTAAAACCCACAAAAATTGTCAATAGCAGGATATTGAGGTCAATACTAGAGCAAGAAAGGGCTAGAATCGGTGGTACATCACAAAAGAAGTGATTAATGACATTAAATTTGCAAAAATTTGATAAGAAAGTAAAAACTGTATTTACAGAGGCATTTAGGAAGCCCATAGTATATGAACCAAACAGAAGCAGAATGCAAAGTCTCTGGGACATGATGACTGGATAGCGCAGTGGGTAACAGATGGCCACATAGCGGTCCACAGCCATAGCAGCCAGGATGAAGCAGTCACTGGTTATGAACGTACCATAGACATATAATTGCATTGCACATCCTGTGAAAGAAATGGATGTTTTTGTGCTCACAAAATTCTGCAGTGTCTTGGGAGTGATGGCAGAGGAATAGCAGAGGTCCACAAAAGCCAAATGCTGCAGGAAAAAGTACATGGGTGTGTGCAGGGAAGAATGAAGTTTGATGAGCAGGATCATGCCAATGTTGCCCACTAAGGTGGCCATGTAAATCACTAGGAACACCACAAAGAGGATATGCCAAAACTCGTGTTGACCAGTAAATCCCAGGAGAATAAATTCAGTCACTATGGTGTCATTGCTGTGTTCCATGGTTAGTAGAATTCAAATATCAGCTGAGAATTGGCAAAGAAATAAAACATTAGGGAAAATAAATCCATTTGATTTGTTTTAAAAAATGCCATAATATTTAGTTTCATAACGGCTTTGTAGAATTTTTTAAAATGTTTTTTGTATGTATATATTTGTGGGTGACTGAATGTGTGCATGTGTGTATGTGTATACCCCAGGTCAAAGTTAGGTATCATTGCCTCATTCCATTGTTTTTGGAACAGAATCTCACACCCTACTTGGAAAGTCACTAGTTGGCTAGTGAGCCAGCAATTCTCCTGTCTCTGCATCCTCATGCTGGGCTTTTTTCTTATTAGTGTGCTGGGGATGTGATCTTACTTTGCTGCGTCAGCTATGTTCTCAGCTCCTCTGAGACACTTACTATTCTACATTTAACTTACAATTTAAATACTGAACCTTGGTACTTAACCCAGATGATTTCATTCACATTTTTCAGGAATTGCTGTTGTGTTTTTAGCTAATTATTATTTCTAGAAATGTATCAATTAAGGCTTATGAAAATATGCTTATTTCATTTAATGATTCATTTGCTCTTATGCTATATATTTTAATTAAATTCTATTCCCCCATGCCAACTATTGCATATGGCAGCCTCAGCGTCCGTGTACAGTTCTGTATGACCTCACTCAACTTCCTTTCATGTCCTCATTTCACCTCTCTCTCCTGCTTGCCTACTGTGCTTTAGCTATCATGCAGTCTTCAGTCAGTGTGTTTATTGAACTATTCGTGAGATACTCATTGTTTTCTTTATATGACTTTTAAAAATTCTTGAAAAGCAAGAGAAGATGTCAGCTTTGTCAGCATTCTTAAGCAGTTTAAGTAAGCAAGATTACCTTCTGTTCTGACACCATTACAGATGGGTTAGGTAGAGTCCACAGCCTGGTGTTCCTCCACACACCACACTTCAGTACCTCTGCCATATGCTTTTCATGTCTCAGCATCCACCTGTGTCCTCTGCTAATGTCAAGAAGACTGGGCACAGGTTGTCTCTGTTGAAAAATAACCCACCGTGAAAAGTTCTCAGTGACATGTTCTTAGGAACAAACTTATCATGTTTGAGGATTGCACCTCACACATTTAATCCGACCACATCTTGCCTGTACTCATTCTCTAACAGATATCTCTGTGTTCATTGTATGTGATGTACGTGCTAGTTCATGTATCCTTACTTCCTTATTGGTTACTTACTTCCATTTGTTTTGTCCAGGAAAACAAGTATCTAGTAATAATTTGTTTTTCACTGCATAATAATTTGATTATAGTGTTCTTAGATTTTTTTTTTTGGCATTTGACTTTTCAGTGATTTGTTTGCAAGACATGACAATATTTTGAGTAAGTAGCATATGTAAATCAATGAAATAATTTTGAATTTATATAAAATGGTATGACCTTTTGAGTAACAATTTTTAAGAGCTAAGGAATAAAAAGAAATGTTCTTGTACCTACATACAGGATCTATCTATTTTGGGAGGTTTTACTAAGTATGACAGTCCTCCATCTATGAAGAGGTATCTGTTTATCAAATAAATGTTGAGAAAAGAATGGCCAATTACCTGAGCATTCTGAGCACAAGTTACTTCTGTAGCTTCATTTGAACTCAGAATTGTACAGTGATACAGAGACCCACTGACCTGGGTTTGAGTTCCCACTGCTTCAGAAAGATAGAGGACTTTTCCATCTCCAGTTCAGTTTCTCACCTAGTAAGATGGGATCACAGAATTACGTACAACAACATGTTAGCTGTAACACCACTTATGAGAGTAAGTGTTTGGAAAAAAAGTTTAACTAAACCATAGTGCCTTCATCTTAAGACTGATACACAGCCCTTCCAAGTTATGTGAACATATATACTTATGGAATCATAACCATATAACCACATCATAATGCACAATAAAGAAGGCATTTCAAAATGTGTTTCATATACTTTCACTCTTTTCTTCCTATTCTTTATTTGCCTACAAATATGTTCAGGAAAGATAAAAGCCAAATTTTTGATGATTATTTTGAGATATGTAAAGATAGTTAGACTTGTAATTTATTTTATAAACTATTAATCTATTTATTTATTTAATTTTGAGGCAGAGACTTTCTATGCAGCTCATGATGTATTGGACTTTGCTGTGCAAACCAGGCTGATCCTCTGCCTCTGCCTTCCAAGTGATGAGATTGCAGGGCTACTTGCAGGTTAAAATAGCTTTAACTTTTATGAGAAGGTGGAAGGCAGCCCCAAAGCTTGTTTTCTAGTAATGCTAGGCTGAAACAAACTCACACATGTGAAGTCCCTACCACAGGAACTCAATACTCACTCATGCACGTGCAAACAAGACATTAAGGGAGCTCAGGTATGTTCTGTCATTCAGTTGTTTGATCCTTTAAATTTTTTTATCCTTCCTAGACAACTTAGTGCAATTCAATCAGTCAATTTTCATAATGCTAACATGGAAGAAGTGGTCTTGGTCATGAAAGTGGAACATTGTGGAACATGTTCCACTTAAGCTGAAACACTGTCATACTGTTACCTGCTGCAATCATGCCCAGAAGATGTTGCAAACCTCACTGGCTCTGCTTTCTCTAGATGACCTTTGTCACCAGATTCTCTCTCTGCATTATGCACAGGCTGATTGCCCATCAAGGCCTCTCTGAATGCTTTCTGTTCATGAGAGAGTTCATCACTAGTACACAGGGGATCAATATTCCCCTGAGAACCTGAGGTTCCAAGGACTGGGGTGCAATTGCATAGACAATTCTCACATGCTGCATTTGCGGAATAAAATTTTAGTTGCTGGAGAGGTCATTTTTCTCCTGTTATTTTCATTATGAAATTAGTTTTTGCTTGCTTATGATCTTCTACTTTTATTTAAAAATTATTTCTTTTTTCTTGTTACAAATCAGGTTGGGCATCATTCCAAACACAGTACAAAGAATCTGTCTATAGGTCCAGGTATAAAATTTTGCCAATGAACTCATTATATAAACCTTCAAAAGTATATGTAAATATGACCCAAATTTTAAGGTGTAAGGTAGAGTTAGTGTGACATTAGAGATTCAGCTCTCTGACAAATCTCCACATGGATTTCCATAATGGCAGAACCAGTTCAGATTCCCACCAGTCATGAACAAGGGTTCCCCTTTCCCAACTCATGATGGTCATTAGCCTACATATGTGGATAGTAACAATGCTGACAAACTTTCAGGTCATGCAGGGGAGAGATTGAATAAAACGTCTCTTTGTCTTATCACGCAGAAGGTTAGTTATGAATAACATTGTATGCAGTTCATTAATGTCCCCTGCAATAATGAGCTCCACTTTCCCAAAGTATAACTCACACAAGTAATTCATCCACCCTTAGGTTTTCTTTCCATTTTCTTTCCTGCTATTCTCTGTGGCGTTGGATGAAGATTGTCAAAAAAGTTCAATAGACTAGCACTATGATACAACAGATGGCCTAAAATCTATGTCATTCTAGATAGCATCCAAAATGTCAGTGGCCCTGATGACTACACTATTTTTACACTAACTAGTTGCAAATATGAGGTCCAATAGAATCACTCATAGGTTTAACATCTCACACAATTCTTGTGAAGTGAATGCTAAAATCCTTCAATATGAGGCAGTGAGTTATTTGGGGATTTTGATCAGTTATTATGATCAGACTGAGGCCTTGAGGTTGGGGCTATAGTGCAAAGGACCTGTATCCACATGTCGCATGAGAGTGTCCTCTTTCCGCTCTTTGAAAATGGAGTGAGGCTTTGACAGTCTGCAACCACTTAAAAGCCTCTGCCAGAACTCTCCCATGGTAGCAATGCAGTATCACACTTCCATCCTCCAGACTCATGAGACATAATTTTGTGTTGCTACAAAGGAAACTAAGACATCAGGAAAGTGCCATGCATACAAACCCAGTTTTATGATAGCAAGATGATAAAATTAGAATCATCTTATAAGATTCTTAGAGCAAAGTCTTAAAGGGAAGAATATTTGAAGATTCCCTCTCTTCTATGATATGTTCTTCTCTGAATGAGGGCAATACATGGGGCATATTGACAAACTCCTAAGCTTACCTTTATCTTTGGTGGCCAAAATTGTATTTGAGATTGACAATTTAAGGATAAGCTACTGCTAGATGACCAAATAATAGACCTCTATATCCAATGTGCTTTGAATTTGGCACATAATATCTTACACAGCCATAATAAACCATTATGTTGGACTTTCCAGCAACTAAAGCTTCCAGAAAAACATGACATTCCTATTAGAAAAGGTTGTTCACTGGTTTAGAGATCACCTTCTCATAGCTGAGGGCAGAGAGCAGGTCTTTCTTTAGCTTAGTAAGTCTAATTCTTCACTGCATACTCCAAATATATAACCTTTACTTGCAACCACATCCAGGAATGAAAAGTAAGAGTCAAACTACCCTGGCCCTAACAGAAACTACATGCAAACTGTTTACTTCTGGCCATATTACCTTTCCATATAATTATGCTTCTTTTGGAAAGGAGTAAGCAATGAACCACATATATTTTGCCATGGCATAGAAGATACTTATAAATGGTAACAAATTCCTGGTCTCCTCATGTATATAGCTATGCTCTCCTCTATGTCATTCCTACTGCAAACTGTTTGGTAAATGCTATAGTATCTCTTTCCTCAATGATAAACTAATATTTTATAAGGTTAGCTCTTTCTTCTACTTACTGATTCAAACTCTGGTTGATGATTTAAGCCTATTGTTCCATAAAAAGCAGATGTTGGATTTATCAATTAACTCTTAGAAAACGTGGGCTTCTAGGAGGACAGCATTGCTCAGATAGCTGATAGCATACTTTCTCACTTAACGGTCTCATCCATGTTGCCTGTGTGCGTTATTTGTCCACTACTTCAGAACTGCTTTAATGAATACCTCTTGAGTTCATGATAATTGGTACATCTATCTACAATTGCCACCCATGAAGGGCAGCTGGGTAGTCGGAGTTGTAATTAGTAGGGAAATAAGTGAAATTTCCATGGATGCTAAGAGCATTGTTGAGTGAGAACAGAACTGCCAGCAGAAAGGCTGGAGTGCCAAGATGGCACCGCATATGGTGTAATGAAGAAAGCCAGGGAAGAATTTGCAGCCATCTTCCTGACCTACTACAAAGCAGTGAGTTCCTGTTTGGAGTAAATTGTCTTTCAGCAATTCTAAAGCTTTTTGCCAGAATGGAAATGTTTTGTAAACTTTTTTTGTAAATTAATAAGCCCTGGTAAAGTTTTAAGACTGTTTCTTTCTACATTATTTTGCTTGGGTTAGAAATAGAAAATGTTTATAGTGTGTTTTTTTCAAAAGGAATATTAGGACAGAAATCAAAGGAGTAAACAATGAGGGGATGTATTTCAAGTGCCATGAAATGTAACAAGCATGAGGCCCACCAGGTCGAAGGGATGGCCTGGATCAGAAGATGGTCTTAAAATAAATAAATTGATTTCACATTTAGATTTAAGGATTGTGTGTGCAGAGGAATTTGTTGATCCATTGAAACAGGATCTAGCTACTATCTAGATATAAACTTCTTTGGGATATGGCTGTGGGTGAGTAAAGTGGTTTATAGATAGTCACATAATTGGTCTACTGTTGTAACTGCCAGGAGGTAACAGTCACAGGTTGCAAATTTGTCATATACCAACAATTAGATTACACATCCTCTGTGTGATACGGATCTGTCTTCTACCATGATGTTTTGCAGCATCTTGGGAGTGATAGCAAATGTGTAACAGATGTAAAAAAGCAGATGTTGTAAGAAGAAGTACATGGGAGTCTGAAATCTGGAGGTAGTGAGGAAGAGATCATTCCACTGTTATCAACCATGGATGACATGTAGATGTCAAGAAACAGAATGAAAAGACACAGTGAATATCACACTGGACCCTAAATCCTAGAAGATGAAAGTCGGTGACTCAGTTCATTTCCCCAAGTCACACACCTTAGATAGGACTAGAGAATCACCAAGACCAGAGGGGAAGCTTTATGACCTCCTAAAGATGATCTTACTTTTCTCAGAACTTGGAGTTTCTTGACAGGCATTATCTAGGAGATTTTATACTTTCTAAAAAAGATTTTAAATACTTTTGATAGGAAGCAATCAAATAAACAGTGCATTTGAGCCATGGATCCATTTGAAAATAAAGAACTCTTCATAGAAGAATATTAATGTTTAATGTATGTTTCAGAGAAACATATATTCATATTATTTTTTAATATATTAAGTAGGTACCTATCTATACATAGTACAATATTCATATATGATTTCTGTACCTTTAAAACAGCCTTCAGCATGTCTTAGCCATTTATTATTTTTATGTTTTATTCCTGGCTTTGTGAAATGTGGTGAACACTATCCTGTTAATCTTCCCACTAACTTTTCATTACCATTTAATTGACTAACGATATGTGGGAGAAGAATTGCAAAAAGGGATCTTACCTTTTTGTTTATATTGCTTGATCTCTTGGTTTCTGGGATTAAATGTGTATACCATTGTTCCAAGTCTCCTTACAGAAGACTTTTAAAAGAAATTTAATTACAAAAATTGACAATATTATATTGTATACAATATATGATTTCATTAACCCTTACAAGATAGACACACCACAATTTTATTTTTTATAAGTATTATTTCAAAAGTCGCTCATAAAATATGCAAAAGCAGTATCAATACTTTATTCAGATACCTAGATGAACCTCACTAGTAGTGGACTTGATTAGAATGTGAGAAATCTTGCGTTTACTTCTTAGCGCTAAAGAAACAAACTTATTTATTTGATAATTTAAAGTTCTTATAGTCTTTCAGATGTCACTGATAATTAAGGAGTGCCTTTGTATCACTTGAACATTTGTCACATCTCCCCAAGCTGACCAAGAACAGAGCCTTGTTGCCTTTCCTGTTGAGCCGTGTTGACATGGAAACCAAGTTTTCCCACTAAAAACATTTGTTTCCTATATGCCTCAGGGCTTCAATCACATCTTGGTTTCTTAGGCTGTAGATGAGGGGGTTTAACATGGGAATCATAATGCCATAGAACACAGAAGCCACCTTCTCCTGCTCTTGAGTCCCGTGAAGCACATACATATACGAGAGTGTTCCATAGAATACTGTGACAGCAGTCATGTGGGAGGCACATGTGGAGAAGGCTTTTCTCCTTCCTGCAGCAGAAGACATTCTTAGGATGGCAGCCAAGATAAATGTATAGGAAAAAATGACAACAGACACAGTAAATGTCAAGTTAAATCCCACAAAGACTGTCAGGACCATGATATTGAGGTCAATACTGGAGCAAGATAGGGCTAGAATTGGTGGTACGTCACAGAAAAAGTGGTTGATGGCATTGGATTTGCAAAAGTTTGATAAGAAAGTAAAAATTGTATTCACAGAGGCATTTAGGAAGCCCATAGTGTATGAACCAAGAAGCAGTAGAACACAGAGTCTCTGAGACATGATGATTGGATAGCGCAGTGGGTTACAGATGGCCACGTAGCGGTCCACAGCCATAGCAGCCAGGATGAAGCAGTCACTGGTTACAAAGGTACCATAGACCAGTAATTGGACTATGCATCCTGTGAAGGAGATGGATGTCTTTGTGCTCACAAAATTCTGCAGTGTCTTGGGAGTGATGGCAGAGGAATAGCAGAGGTCCACAAAAGCCAGATGCTGCAGGATAAAGTACATGGGCGTGTGCAGGGAAGAATGAAGTTTGATGAGCAGGATCATGCCAATATTGCCCACTAAGGTGGCCATGTAAATCACTAGGAACACCACAAAGAGGATGTGCCAAAACTCGTGTTGACCAGAAAATCCCAGAAGAATAAATTCAGTCACTATGGTGTCATTGCTGTGTTCCATGGTTAGTAGAATTTGAATATCAGCTGAGAATTGGCAAAGAAAAAATATTAGGGAAGTAAGTCAATTTTGATTTGTTTTTATGAATGTTATAATGTTTGGTTTCAAATGACTTCAAAGAATACTTTCTTTTGTGTATCTATGTGTGTATGTATGTATGTGTACTGGGGGCATGTGGGTATAGGTACATATGCATGCATGTGTATGTGTGTATTTGAGGGCCGAAGGTCATCGTGCCATTCATCAAGTACAGTCAGTCTTGTGTTTTGCAACAGGGTCTTTCACTGTATTTGAAACTTGATGTGTCAACTGAATGGGCTACCCCTGAATACCAGAGATCTGCTTGTCTCTTTCTCCCCAGTTCTTGGGATTACAGTTGTGCGCTGTCACTCCTGGATTCTGTTTTACGTGGTTTCTGGTGATCTAAAGTTAGGTTACCATGTTTGTATGCAAGTACTTTACTTACCGGACTATTTCCATTGCCCTTTGAAGGATACATTTTCTATGATATATTTGATAGCATTTGAAGGATGAACTTTAGTACTTAGATTACTTTTATCCGTATTTTTCAGGAACTGCTTTTGAACAGATCTGTATTTGCAGCTGCTGATTATTATTTTTTATTAACGTGTCAGTTAACAAAAATAAAAATATTCTTATTTCATTTTCTGATTGTTTTTTATGTTCTATATTTTAATGAAAGTACTTTCATTAATAATTGTACCTGGAAATCTCAACCTAACCTTTATTGTTCTAGATAATCTTTTTCTAAGCTAATTTCATGCCCGGTTTTGACCTTCTCCCCTCCTTACCACTATAGTTTGCCTGCCATGGACTTATTGTCATGTAGATTTTGGTAGATATTTTAATCAAAGTACATAGAAATAGTATGTTTTTTGTAAAATTTCAAAATTTTATGAAAAGTAATAAAACATGTCAGCTTTGTCAAAAGTTTTAAATAATTTTCAATACACAAGATTACGTCTTGTGCTCTCCTCATACGATAGATTAGGTGGAGTCCATGGCCTGGTGTTGGGCACACATCACACCTTGGTATCTCTCTGTCTCATACTGCTCACCTCTCACCGTTCACCTGAGTCTTCTGCAAGTGTTGAGTAGAACAGCTGCACTCATCTCTGCTGTAAATCATTCACTGTGAAAATTTCTCCATGACACATTTCTAGAAACAAAATTATCGAATTCGAGTACTGGCAGTGAACTTTACGTGATGGATGCCCTAGTGTCTAATGCTACTGGTGAATATTCATGTTCCCACATCCCTACTTACTCATAGAAGTGCTGTTTTCT
This sequence comes from Cricetomys ansorgei, assembly GCA_026225945.1. NCBI lineage: Eukaryota > Metazoa > Chordata > Mammalia > Rodentia > Nesomyidae > Cricetomys > Cricetomys ansorgei. The sequence goes on along the minus strand of JAMJFZ010004027.1, from coordinate 1,590,577 downwards.
TGTATGTTTTGTTCAGGAAAACAAGTGTCTAGTAGTGTCTTATTTTTATTTTAGCTTCTAGCAGAAAAGTAACCATCACTTTCAAATGTTCTTAGATTTTGACATTTGTGTTTTTAGTAAATTGCCCGCCTATGGTACCACCAGTAAGTATCTCTTTCTCCTGAGTTGATTTATGAGTGATTTTTGGTTTCTCCTATTTTCAAATTTTCCTTCAGCTATCAACGTAGGTTTTGTCATGTTCTATCCTCTGTTCAGTTTTTTTGTCTTTTCTGGAGCAGAAATAACTAAATCTGAAATAAGAACTGGTTACTTTTACCATATATTCTTGTGAAAAAGCTTGATAGTTGGACATTCCAGGCTTATATTATGTTCTGTTGAAGAAATTTGACATAGTCCACTACTTTCTCAAGCTTATTTTTCTTGCAGAGACAAATACTGAAGTAAAACACTTTCTGCTTACTTTGCATTACAGCGGGTGATGTTTGTTGAATCATGCTACTTTGTACTATGCTTTTATTTTCTCAACATTCATTTTTAAACAATGTTGACTAAGTTGATTAAGCAGCTAAAGTGTGATTGTGTGTGTGCATGTGTGTGTGCATGTCTTTATATGGGCACTTGTGTATGTGTTTTGGGAAGATTAAGATATTTCAAAACATTAATTGTTTTTGTTTTTTGTTTTGTTTTCAAGACAGGGTTTTTCTACTGTAACTCTGGCTGTACTGGAACTCACTCTGTAGACCAAGCAGGCCTTGAACTAACAGAGATCCACCTGTCTCTGCTTCCCAAGTTCTGTGATTAAATGTGTGTATCACCACCGCCCAGCTGCATTAATTGATTTGACTTAATATTTCAAAATAGCATAAAACACTTGACTCACATCGCATGTAAAAGCTAGCACGTATTTGTGCAAAAACTTACTCTAATATTAGTGAACATTAGTTTTTATTCTTTGAGAATTTCATTCATGGATACAATCATATCTGCTTAATCTAACCCTATTTTCTCCTCTACTCCCACTGGATTCTCCCAAAATATCTCCCCCCGATCCCAGCTTCAAGTCCTCTTTAAAAAAACCCACTAAGTCCAATTAATCTCTCCTATATGTTCATGGGAGTTGGGCCATCCATTCTGGGGAGCAGAATCTAACCATTGTGGAACATGGCTTCTAAAATAATTCAAAATAAATTCAATATGAGGAAAGAAAGTTAAAATTCCACTAATTTGGAACAATATACAAGCGTCTTAACTCCCTCCAGCCATGATTACAGAGACCAAAGCAGACATCAGTAAATGCCTATTTCTTTTCTTTGCAGATTTTAACTTACGGATAAATTAAAACCAAGTGTATATGGACACCATATAATCACTTTAAGATATTGGAGGAAGACCTGAAGTAAGTAGATTGGCTTACAGATCCAGTTAGCCTTGGTGATAGATGATCATGTTCAAGGTACTATAAGAGAGCAGATCATAGGCTTCAGCAGGCTGGGTGTTACTGCGATGACAAGGAACAGAGCTTGCCAGGGTGTTCTCAGATTCACAAACCAAATGTGCGATTTCTCTTATCTAGGGATGGGGTAATAAAATGAAGAGAAGGAAGCCTTCCATAAATTGCATTTGCAAGAAAAATATCATAAAGGAAAAATTATTGTTTTTAAGCAACCAAGATCATTACATTTATCCCAGGAATGGAAACACTTTTAAAAGTTAGTAACATTAGAAAAGAACATATATATATATATATATATATATATATATATATATATATATATATATATATATATATATACACACACACACACACACATACATATATACTATGTATATTTAATAACAATTAATTAAATTAGAGGCCACAGGTTTGAAAGAAAGTAAGGAGGGGTATGTGGGAGGGTTTGTAGGAAGGAAAAGAAAGTACGTACCGTGGTGTTATAAACACTTAGGAATATGAAGAAATGATACTGAGTAATGTTGAGTTCCAACTTCATGTCTACAAAATCGTTTCCTAATGAATTATGAATTTAAACATCTAAATGTTTTTAGTAAAACAAAGTTGGTAATTTGTGACTCAGCAATGCAAAAAATGTTTGGATAAACGATAAAAGCAAAAGTCACGAAAATAGAAAATTCAGGGGATGGAGAGAGGTTCTGCGGAATAACAGCACTTGCTGTATAACCACTGAGTTTAGTTCCAAACACACACATAAAATAATTGGACATGGTTGCACAGATTCCTGTAATCTTAATAGAGATATAAGGACCTCTGGGGGCTTGCTGGCCACCAGCCTGGGTTCAGGTTAAATTAGACTCCTTTTCAAAGGAATAAGGAGTGAGACAGCCAACATCTTCTGGTGTACACACCCACTCAGACACATCCATACACACCAGTCTCACACAATCTCTACCATGTACACACAAAATGGAAAAATTACCCCATTGAAATACTCAAAAGTACCAAACAAGAAACAATTCACATTCAGTTCAACAAATTTGTTTTCAGTAATACGAATATTAAAAGTCCAGCATATATCTTTATGAATTAATCTAATGGAAAATTTTTATGAAAGATATGAAGAAGACAATTGCAGAAGAAAGAAAAGTTAAGTGTTCAACAGGAATATGAAAATATATTCAGCTCACCATAAATCAGATAGTTATAAATGGAAACTTCATGGAAATGTAATTTTATTCATCAATTTAAAGTGCTAAGTTTTGATGAGAATATGGACACATGGAAATATATATTTTTATTTTCTAATAAATTTATATTTATTAATTTTATAAATAAATTTATCAATTTCTAATGAAATTTTCTAAAAAATTTCAAGTAAATTAGTTGTTATGTTGGAGACAATTTAAAAACTATTCAAGTAAACCTATGTTTCTACTGGCTAAATCTCTAGTATAAGGTAAATATTATAAATAAGTTAATAAGCACATTCAATGGACATTCATACTCATCTACATTTACATGTATGTTTGTACATGAGTATAAACAAGCATATTTACCATCTCACTTATTAGAGAAAGAAATAAGCAAAGAAAAATCAGCAAGTGAGTTGTTACAACATCTGTAGTCTTCCCAGTGCAACTCCGAGTTAATAAAGTTACAGAAATTTCCCTGTACTCAGGTCTCAGGAATGCAGGCAGAGTTGTGGGCAGCTCAATAGATGATCTGATGAGTTTTGGATAAGAACTTGTCTATCTATAGTGGTGGGCATAGAGCACACTAAGTTTGCTGTTACTGTGTCCTTCTCTGGCTCTTTGAAATACCATGAGATACACAGAGTATGATACATCTGTAAAAAAATAGAACCAGGAGTACTATAATCATTTTAAATTAAAATAGTATATGATTTTCTGGATAACAATTTTCTAGAGTTAAAAAATAAGGCAGGCCTGTGCATCATGCACACGCACGTTGAGTACAATGAGGATATTTGCTAATCAAATGAATTCTGGAAAAAGACCATCTGAGTGTTCTGAGCAAGTTAACCCTTTGCCAAATTCAAGTGATCCTGAAGCTTCATTTAAATTCAGAATTGTGCAGGGTCCAGGGACAGACTGACCTGAGCTTGATTCTCATCCACAGCTTCAGGATGATAGAGAGCTTCACTTTTTCCAGCTCAGTTTCATCTCCTATAAGATGGGATCAAAGAATTACTTAAGGCGACATGTTCTCTCTAAAGATTTATGAAAGCAAATTTTTAGAATTAAGGTTAGTGAGACTGGAGTAGCTTTATCTTATAGACTGATAGGCAGACTCAAATCAAGATAAATATATACACTTAGGGAAAGGTGCCTACATCATATTGCTGATTGAGGAAAGAGTCTTACAGTCTGATATGGACAGTCTGAAACATTTAAAATATATTTCATACAATTTTACTTCTTTTCTAATTTTTACTTTTTTCTCCTTTTGGTTACCTTTTCCTTCATACAATATATTTTGATCATATTATTTTCCCTCTCTCAATTTCTCTTTGATCATCCCTTCCTCTCTACTCACCCATCTTTATGTTCATCTCTCTCAAAAACAAAAAATGAAAATCAAATCAAACCAACTGAAAAAAAACCAGTAAGACAAAAAATATCCAAACAAAGCAAAATGAAGCAAAAAAATGTTTTCTTGCATGCACATGTGAAAACACATACACATACACACACACACACACACACACACACACACACACACACACACACACACACACAAACACACAAATCCACAAAAATCCATGGAGCCTGTTTTTGTTGGCCAACTACTCTTAGGCATGGGGCTTGCCCAAAGAGTGCAGTGACATTTCATTGGAGAAAACTGATTTCCCTTTTCAGCAAGTACCAATTACAAATAGTTTCTGGGTTATGGGTAGGTCTTTGTGTCCATACTTCCTCTTTTCTTTTTTTCTCTTCTTATTTATCTATTATCTATCTATCTGTCTATCTATCTATCTATCTATCTATCTATCTATCTATCTGTCTATCTATCTATTCATCTATCCGTCTTCCCCTTTTATTAAAATAAATTCTTTTCTCATAAATATATTTCTTTGAATGTGTGCAGGTTGTATTATTTGATGTCACACAGTCTTTGTGTTCATATGTCTATCAGTCCTGTTGTATATGGAAGGTACTGTTTACATTCAGACAGGTAAAAAGTTTCTGATGATTATTCTAGTCATGGGAGTAGTAGAGAGAGAAGAGAGAGAGAAAGATGAGAGAGAGAGCCAGAAAGAGAGAGAGAGAGAGAGAGGGAGAGAGATTCAATCTGTAAACAGTTCTTCATCATTTTCATTTCACGATTGAAACAAACTCATCTACCACACGGCCACACTCCCTCATGTACATGCAAACAAGGGAGTTCAGATTCACCTTGCCGTTTAGTTATTTAGTCCTTTATCAATTCTCACCCTTCCTGGAAAACTCTATACAATTTAGTTTCCTCACCCCATTTCCATAATGGCACCAGGGAGGAAATGGAACATTCTGAAACTTAAGCTGAACCCTTTGCCATATCATTACCTGTGGAAACCATGTACAGAAAGTGTTGGAAACTTCACTGGTTTTGCTTTTTTTTTTTTTTTTTTTTTTTTTTTTTTTTTTTTTTTTAAATCATGGTTGCTTCTGGAGCTTCTGTGCAGCATGCACAGGCTTATTACCCACCTTCAGGGCCTTTCTGAATGTTTCCTACCCACAGGGGAGTTTATAGTTGGGGGATAAGGAATCAACATTCACTCCCTTGAGAACCTGAAGTTACAGGAGCTGAGATGGAGTTGGATAAGCAATGTTTTGAAGTTATATGTTGCTGACTAATTTTAAAATATTTTAGAGACACAGTTTTTTTCCCCTGTTACTTTTACTATGGACCACTGGTTCCTTTATCTTGTTGTTTTGTTGCTTTATTATTTAACAATTATTTGTTATTTCTTGTTACAAATTAGGTTGAACATCCTTTCAAACATGAATCTAAGTAACTGTGCTTAGCTTTAAATTTAAAGCTTTGCTACTGAACTCATAAAAACCTAGGCTTTCTGAAACACTGGAAATATGACCTAATTTTAAAGACATTAGAGATGCAGCCTTTTAGATACAGCATCACATTGGTCATCATTTATTTACTTAAACAAAATATTTAGCCACTATTATTTCTTTATTCTCTAACACTTTATTTTCCAAAGACATCTTTACATAAAGAAAATATTTATTTTAGCTTCACTTTACATAAAATATGTCAACTAGAAATCTCTAGGATAAGAAATTCTTTATTGCATTTGCTTTAGTGCTGTTATTAAATCTTAGATAATTGGTCTTTAAGGAAAAACTTACTCTAATGAGCTTATAGCTTTTAGCTTACCTAGAAACTCTAAAAAAGGAAGTTGTCAAATATGCTGGCTGGCTATCATTCAAAAAATTTTGCCATATTCCAGGTATCCCATGTCCTTTCAAAGTAACGGAAAGAAAAGAACATTAAGAGTGGAACATCAACTGTACAGATGTACTTAAACAGGAAAACAAAGGATCTGCCCCTGGAAGCCATGCACTTACATGGTGTTGGCTACACCTTTGATTACGGAATGAGGGGAATTTTTTTCTCATACTATCTCACACTGAACTTGACTTCAGTGCATGTGAAGTAGAAAGATTTTTCCTGTTCTAAAATTGGTCTTTTCCTCATGGCGTCTCTTAACTTCCTGTCTCAGGAACATCTCTTAAGCCACAGAGGATGACTTATCAGAATGTGTGTATGTACAGTGATGGTAACAATACCCATAAACCTTCAGCACCTAGGAGAGGGAACTAGAACAAATATCTAAATGCTTTGTTTTGAAGAGGGACAATTTTGAGAGACATTCTGTATTGTCCCTTAATGGCTAGGTACAACTGAGTTCCAGTTTCATAATTTGTAACCAAGACAAGTAATTCACTCACACTTGGGTTGCCTCTATGTAAGTTTTACTCTTCCTGTTATTTTCTGTGGTTTAGGATAAAAATCTTCAAGAAAGTTCAATAAACTGCACAGTTTGAAAGAACAGACCTCTCTCTCTCTCTCTCACTCTCTCCAATTCTTACACACAGACACACACACACATGATACCATTTTAGACAACATCCAAAATTTCAGTAATCTCCACAATCACATTCCATTTTACACTAATTGGCCACAAACCTTGGTGCCTGTATGGCTGCTCTAAAATTTGATATATCATACAACTATTTTGAGCAAATGTTGAAATTTATGTTCTCCACTGACCTGGACCAACAGGTTATTCTTCAGTGACAGGCTCCTGAGAAAGAGAACCAGATGAGACAGTAAGAAGTAGAAAAGTTTGGGATCAGGAGGCCTTGCACATCATGTTCTGTTTTATGCCAAACAAGCTAGTTAAGAAGAACAAGCCATCTTCTATATCCAGTCAAGGCTTCTAGTTGAGAGACTAGGACATCAACTCAGACAAAAAACCTTCCACTAACAATCTATTCTGCCTGCAAGATGCACTGGGGCAATGGAGGTGGAGAACTTGTGAGAGTGGCCAACCACAACTGGTCAAACTAAGGCCCATGCCATGAAAGGGAGCACAGGACTGACACTGTCTGGTTGGCCAAAAAACTGGAGACTGGATTACTCACAGACCTAGAGTAGAACCAAACATGATTGGCCAAGCATCACCACAACCATCACCACCACCCATCATCATCATCATCCTCACCAACGAAGTTATTCCTAAAGATATTCTGCTATGATCATAGATCTATGCCTACCTAGCTCAATTGTCATCGGAGAGGCTTCCTCCATGGACAGGAGCAGATCCAGAGACCCACAGCCAAACATTAAGTGGAGCTTGGGGAACCTGGTTGAGGAGGGGGAGGAAGGGATATAGGAGCCACAGGGGACTAGGACATCAGAAGAACACAGCACACAGAATCAACTAAGCAGGTCTCATAAAGACTCACAGAGACTGAAACAGCAATCATGCAGAATGCATGAGTCTGTGCTAGGTCCTCTGCGTATAAGTTAAGGTTATTTAGCTTAGTGTTCTTATAGGACACCTAACAGTAGGAGTGCTTGTGGGGTCTCTAATTATTTTGCCTGCTCTTGGGACCCTCTTCCTTGTACTGAGTTGCCTCTTCCAACTTCAATGTGAGAGTTTGTGCCTGTTCTTATAGTACCTTGCTATGCTGAGTTCAGCTGAAAAGCTGGAAAGTTTGCTCTTTTCTGTAGGGAAAGTAAGGAGGAGTGGATCTGGGGGAGAAAGGAGATGTGTGTGGGGCCCTGGGAGGAGTGGAAGAAGGGGAAACTGTGGTCAGGATGTATTGTATGAAAAAAGTATAAATCAATTAAAAAAAAGATGCAGCATCTTATATGTTATTTAGGTGGAGGATGGGACAGAGTCAGCAGAACCTGTCCTACAGTGGGAGGAAGTCAGCAGGAGGCTAACAAAGCAATGTTGTACAAAAGAAACACAATGTATCTTGTTACAGATTGACCACACAGCACCTTTGACCTGATTAGTCCAGTCTCTTCAGAGGGAAAAGTGAAGAGTCCTGGAACAAAAACCTTAACACCTTTGAGGCTTTGACCTCAAACCCAGACAAGGCCTTGCCAAGTCCGCCCCTGGGTGAGGGCGCAGAACTAGGTTCCTTTTGTCCTTTCATCAGGGTCTTTGAGAAACCTTGGGCTAGTCTGTCTCAAAACTCCAACAGGGGTATGATCAGGATTAGATTATTTGATAAATCACACAAATGAGATTTACATCCATCTGTCACAAAAGCTATTGCTTCTCTTCTCTGTTTTATGTTGTGCCAGGATACAATGACACCAAGACGAGAATCTTCACCAGACCCAACTGTGTTGGAACCGTTATGCCAACTTCTGGCCTCAAGATTTGTGAGACATAAATTTCTTTTGTTTAGAGGATGGAGAGACAGCTTATCATGTAATAGCACTGGCTGCTCTTCTAGAGGACCCAGGTTCAATTCCCAGCACATGGAGACTGTCTTGGGATTTCTATTACTGTAAAGAAGCAGTGTGTCCAAAAAGCAAGTTAGGGAGGAAAGGGTTTATTTGGCTTAAAATTTCATATTGTTGTTCATCATCAAAGGAAGTCAGAACAGGAACTAAAACAAGGCAGGAACCTGGAGGAAGGAACTGAGGCAGGGGCCATGGAAAGGTGCTGCTTACTGGCTTGCTCAGTCTGCTTTCTTCTAGAACCCAGGACCACCAACCCAGGGATGAAACAGCCTACAACAGGCTGGGCCCACGCTCATCTTTCACTAATTAAGAAAATGCCCTACTGCTAGATATTATGAAGGCATCTTCTCAATTTAGGTTTCCATCTTTCAGATAACTCTAGTTTGTGGGTCAAGTTGACAAGACTAGCCAGCACAGAGACTCACAATTGTCTGTAATTCCAGTTCCTAGGAACCCAATGCCTTCTTTGGCCTCTATAGGCACTAGGCACAAACATGGTAGACAGATACATGGAGGCAAAACACTCATACACATAAAATAACAATAAGTAAAATTTAAAAAATATTAAAAAATTTAGAGAAAATTAACCAAAAGACCAAGATAGCACTAGACATGTAAATATAACTTTATCATAGCAAAAGGATAAAACTTGGAATCAGCAAGATGGGTCAGCAAGAATGGTGTTTAGTATAAAAACTGGAGGAAACCAATCGTAGTAATTCCATCCTCCCTGTGGAAGAGATGTATGGAGTGTTCTCAACCTAGGAATCTCACCTCAGTCTCTGTGTTCAGAATTACACTGCAGCCTGAAAACAGATACAGATCACCAAGAGGACCAGAACATACTGTCAGTCTCTAGCCTGAACTTAGCAGAAAGTATTCCATATTCTTGTAATAAGTCACTTTGTTAAACTAATGTGGGATTCTGGGACACGATTTTACTGATAAGTGTACTTTATCACTTAATGGGCTGTCTATGTGCATTCTTTGTATAAAATACCTTTAATGAATACCTAATAAATTCATTTCAACCATGCAAGGAATAAATTAATGTGTTTCATGTCTTAACATAGATTCAATTTAAGTGTTTTTCATATGTAAATATATAGCAAGATGCATCACATTTGGTGAGGTGTCAGCAGAATGACTACAGACTTTATGCAGAATTTTGCCATTCATAAAGTTTACCATGGTCTTTGGGGGTCAGAATTATATATATTATATTGGGGCTTAATAGTGTATAACCAATGGGGAAATCAATGGGACTCCAATGGATGCTAAGAGCATTTTTTTTTTGAGTGAAGAAGAGAACTGTCAGTAGAGAAGACTGAGTGCTAGGGTGGCATTTCATACAGTGATGGTGTAATGAAGATAGTGAAGTATCTGAAGCTGCTTTCTGGCCCACTACAAAGCAAGAGTCTTCCGTTTTGTCTGTTCTAAAGCAGTTTGTCCACATAAAATGATTTGCATGTATTTTGGAAATGAGCGATCAAGGATAAATTTTTAGTGCCATCTCTTTCTAGATTATCTGTCTCTCGGGATAGAAGTAGAAAGTGTGGCGTTACAGTTCATAGGAAAGATTAGTGTAGACTGAAAATAAGTTATGAGTGAAAGAATTGGTGATAAGGTGCCATGGAATGCAATAATGATGAGAGTGTGGGATGGAAGCAAGAGTTTAAATTACATAACCGTTTGAAAATAACTACATTTATTTCATACTTAGATTTTAAAAAATAATTTGAATACAATTCAGGAAAGACCTCATTGCAGGCAATTTATGAAACTTGATTAAAGTACAAAAATAATGAAATTCAATGTTAATATTTATTATATACAGAAAAGGTTTTTTTCTAGCCATGAAAGTATTTTAAAATATCTGAATTAGTGTTTCATGAAGTTTTATTTGTCAGTATCTATAATAATCTTTATAAAGTCCTCTTTATGGTAGTATGAAGCATAAATTTCAAACTATGATTTTCAAATATAAGTTTCAAAAGAAGTAATTGAATATTCTCTATAATAAATGATCAGATGCATGAATAGGGGCTGTCACTATTTAAGAACTCACTGCTTTAAATTTCATATACTTATTATTTGATATGACTAATTTTTATTATTGTGGATCAAATCTAAAGAACTTTTTCCTGGTCAATTTTATAGCATCTTTGACCTCCTTGTTTCTCAAGCTATAGATCAGAGGGTTCAACATGGGAATCACAATGCCGTAAAACACAGAGGCCACCTTCATATCCTCCTCAGCATTGTCAGAATGAGGCTGTAGGTACATGTAAGAGAGAGTTCCATAGAAAATGGTGACTGCTGTCAGGTGGGAGGCACAGGTGGAGAAGGTTTTCTTTCTCCCAGCCGTGGAGGACATCTTTAGGATGGCGGCCATGATGTATATGTAGGAGAAGATAATGACCAACACAGTGAACATCAGGTTAAATCCGACGAAGATAATAAGAAGCCTGGTGTTAATGTCAGTGTTAGAGCATGAAAGGCTGATGATTGGGGGTACATCACAAAAGAAGTGGTTAATGTGCTTCCATCTGCAGTATGACAAAGAAAATGTAAAGCCTGTGTGCACTGAGGAATTTATTGATCCAATGAGATAAGCAGCTGCTACCATCTGGATGCAGACTTTTCGGGACATGATGATAGGATAATGAAGTGGCTTGCAGATGGCAACATATCTGTCCACTGCCATAGCTGCTAGGAGGTAGCAATCACAGGTTGCAAAGATTGCAAATATCAGTAATTGCACTACACACCCTCCAAATGATATGGATTTATCTTCTACTATAAAGGTCTGCAGCATCTTGGGAGTGATGGCAGATGTGTAACAGATATCAACAAAAGCTAGATGTTGTAAGAAGAAGTACATGGGAGTCTGAAGTCTGGAATCTGTGTTGATGAGGAGGATCATCCCAGTGTTGCCCACAATAGAGGTCACATAGATGACAAGAAATACGATGAAGAGGGCACACTGAATATCACGCTGGACCCCAAATCCCAGAAGATAGAAGCTTGTGACTTCAGTCTCATTTTCTTGTGTCATTGTCAGTGAAAACCTAGAGCAGATCAAGAAGAGAGACAAAGAAGAAAATCTTAGTGAGTTCTTTATATCAGCAATTTGTTCTGCTTTGATTAATTTTATTTGAGTTGGCTCTTTCTGACAAGGATTTAACAGTTTCCAAATCATTTTCCTATATCCATGATAGGAAGTCACTTTATATATCAGTATATTTGAACTGTGATTCATTTTAAAATGGAGAATACTTCTTAGAAAAAGTCAAATCATGACTATTTGCAGATGATGTATTTTATTCTCAAAAGACCATACAGACTTTACTAGAAAACCTTTAGACTTAGTAAACACACTCAGTAAAGTTGCAGGATTAAATAAAAATCAACATACAAAATTAATAGTTTTTATATATACAAACAATTAATGTACTAAGAAAGAACTTAGGAAAAATAACCATTTACAATAGATTAAAATGTATCTAGGAATAAGTCTAAGCATGGACATGAAATACCTCTATAATTAAATTTTAAGACAGTGTAGGAAGAAACTAAAGAAGATGGTAGATATAAATAACTTTCCATGCTCTTGAACAGGTAGAACTAATTTGTGAAAAGTCTATATTACCAGAAATTATCTACAATTCAATGCAGTTCCCATAAATATTCTAATTACATCCTTCACTGAACTAGGAGAAATAAAATTCATATGAAAACTGAGTATAGCCAACTATAGATGAAGCAATCCTAAGCGGAAAGGTCATACCTAGTGGTATCACACCTGACCCCACTGTAGAATTGTAGTGACAAAATGCAGATACTAGCACAAAGACAGAGCCACAGACCAACAGAGCAGAGAACCCAGCGATAAACCTATGCAGTTATGGTTATCTAACTTTTGACAAAGGTATCAAAACATTCTGAAAAAGAGGATCTATTCAACAAATTGTGTGGATAAAACTGGATGCCTACCTATATAAGAACAAATTATACCCCTATTTTTTTACTTTGCACAAAAAATCATATCAAAGTGGATCAATGGCCTTAGTCTTAAACCTCAAATTCTAAAATAGAGAAAACAGGGAAAATGTTTCAATATATAAGTATTCACAAGAATTCTCTGAACAGAGTTCCAATAGGTCAGGGAGTAGTCAGAAGAACGAACAAATGAGGCTACACAAAATTAAACACCTCCTGCACAGCAAAGGAGACTGTAAGCAGAGTGAACAGACAGGAAATGGAAGAAAATCTTCTCCAGTTGTACCTTAGACAAACCTCCTAAAGCAACAAATGTGTTAATAAAGCTAACAGACAGTTCATAGAAGAAATACAAGTGGTCAATAAGCACTTTAAAAGAGGTTTGACTATCCCTAGTTATTGAAGAAATATAAATTAAAACTACTTTGAGATTCCATTTCATTCTAGACAGAATGGGTATCATTAGAAAAGAGACACAACAATTAGTGTTTAGGAGTGGGGAAGGAGAACTCTTATTTACTGCTTGTATGTGTGTAACTTAGTAAAACCATTTTGGGAATCAGCATGGAGAGTTCAGAAAACCACAACCAATCAAAATCCAGAGTGTGGAGTCTAGTCTCAATGGCTACATCTACAAAACACTCCTGAACTGAAGGCTCAAAGAACCTTGTAGAGGAAGAGGCAGAAAAATTGTAAGAGACAGAAAATCAGAGGTTGGCTGTGAGATTGTGTCTCTTAGTAACATCAGAAGTGACACCCATAAAGTCTCACTAGCATGATTGTCCAAACAAGGGCTGAACAAGGATGACATCAATGGGCTTAACAAAGCGGATAGGGGAAAGCCCACAAGGTCTTTAACCTACACAAAAATACTACAGGCAACTGAGGTGAGCTAGGAGTGGGAGAGGTGGTCTTCCCCAGGGGAGAGCACAATAATTGGTTGTCCAGTGCCAAACAGTCAGTTCTGAAAACATACATATAAGTAACATTATATGAATTGAAGAGATTATATTTAGAAATGTATACACACACACATACACACACACATAAATACATGCATTAAGTAAGAATTAGTTAAAAAAAGGTCATGGATTTGAAGGGCATATGGCAACATTTGGAGGGAGGAAGTTGAAAGGACAAATGTAATTAAATTATCTCAAAAATAAAGAAGAAATAGAACTACTGTATGATGTATCTACAGCACTCCTGAACATATGTGATGTATCTGCAAGACTCCTGAATATACACCTAGAAAATATATATCCCACCATGCTTACACATTCATGTTTATTGTTGACATATTTATAATAGCAAGAAATAGCCTAGATATTAATTAATAGACAAATGGAAAATGAAATTATGGCACATACACACAATGGAATTTTATTCATCAATAGAAAAACAATTTGCAAATTTAAATGAATAAAATTGAAAAAAATACAAAAGTATGAAAAGGAAACCTACTTCCCAGTACCTCAGATGACTTTTGAAGGGAGATCCTTTCACAAAATACTTGCAAATCTCCTGCCCCTCACACACACACATGCACACACAATTGCATTGGGTGACTGATTCGTAAAGCAAAAGGCCATTTAAGAATATGAAAGTTTATCTGCATAAACTATCATAAATAATCCAGAGAAGAAAGTTATTACAAGATATGTGAGTTTGTGGAAAAAGACACTTAGCAGAATTTAACATGACTTTAAGAAAAGTTCAAACTCTATGAGTAGAAGGAATGTTCCCAATTTGATGAAGAACATCTATAAATATGAATATTGCCTCCTCAGATAAACATGTTATTATCACAGCTATTCTTCATGTTTATGGAAATTCTAGTTAGTAGAGTAAGGGAAGAAGAGGAATATATATATATATATATATATATATATATATATATATATATATGTATATGATGGGAAGAAATACAGCTGTTTGTATTTGTAGGTGACATGATCAACAATGCAGAAGATCCCAAGGAATCTACAATCATATTCTAGACATGTCACTTTAGCAAATCACCAAGATGCATAATGACATAAAGAAATCAACTCTCTGCAGTATTAACAATGGAGGATGGGAACTGAAACTGTTTCATTTATATTCACTATAGTGGAATACTTAAATATAAATCTAAACACATCTGTATAGGATTAGTATGATGAAACTCAGAAAACAATGATGCATGGAGTCAGAGATCTACATAAGCAGGCAACCTGTGTATGGGCTAGAAGGCTCAGCATGATGAGATGTTAATCTACTTGAAATTGATACGCAATAGGACAAAGTTCCTAATCTGTAAGATTTTAAACTAGATATAGACTGAGGTATTCTGTAACTTATGTGGAATGGAAAAGTGGTTAGACTATCTAAGGGAGACTTCCCAAAGAGTAATGAGCCAGTACCCTTCTTGTCAGGGTTTATCCTGATACTGTATAAATAAACACTGTGATATTGGAGAATGGGAAGACACACAGTTGAAGAGCACAGGGAACCAAAAAACCAATATGCACAGGTCTAGCTCACTGATTTTTAAAAAATGCAAAAGCCATTTAACAGGATGTTGGAATGCTTGACTATTTCAGGGTAAAAATGAAATCAATATAAACTTTACTTCTTAAATAAAAATCAACTCAAAGTAGATCATATATTTAAGGATAACATATTAAGCCATGAATTTTAAATGAAAGAATGTATGACAAAATTTTAAAGTCATAGAGTATAGTGGAGAGTTCTTAGGCATTATACAAAGTTTGTGTACATTATAGAAAGGTTTCATCATGTTATATAAGATGTAACAATTGAGAAAAAATTGGGCAGTGTAGGCTAATAGGTAAAAAATGGGTAAATTAAACCTTATGAAAAATTTAAACTGATTTTTGCTTAAAATCTGTTAAAGAGTATGAAAAGGTATAATACACTAGAGAAATATGCTCTTAACACATATCTGAAAAGACTCATACCTAAGATGAATAGGATTCTCAAAAAATATTAAAGGCATATAAAATTTATTGGTTTGTAAACTGATTGGCAGATTTGTTCTCATGTTCATTCATATCGTTTCCCAGACAATACTTAGATTCCAACTAGTGAGGATACTACTACATCACCAGCAATGCAGAGCACCCTCCTGGTCTTATGAGCCATGCTGGTCTCTGTTGCAGGTCCTCTGCTTTGTAAGCTCCTTTACACAATGCCGAGATGTGTAACTGGTGATGAGGAAGGAATTGCTTTGCTTTACTTACACCAGAGTGGCTAGGATTCACTTCCTGCAGCTGCAGCTGGAGCAAATCTCTCTTGAGTGCTTTCTCCTCTTTGGGGAGCTTATTGCTGAGGTCTAAGGGATCAGTATTGACTCTCTTGAGATCTGTGGTCTCAGGGGCTGAGATGGTATTGGATAAACAATATTCAGTAGTGAGTTTTGGCTGAAGTGAATTTAAGCTATCTAGAGATGATAATAGGTTCAATGTTATTTCTAGAAAAGATGATTCTTTTTCATGGTGTTTGTTCTTGCTTTTTTAAACAAAATTGATTAAAAAAAGCTTTTACCAATGATTTAAATATGAACAGTAAGGGAGAGAGTGACATCAAGCAATTGTTATTTACCACTGATTTTTTTTTCTCATTATGAACACGTTTAAGCATCTTTGCCTATGGCAAAGAACCCATGTTTAGTTGTATATAAAATCCCTGTCAATATAATTGGTAAAATAAAACATAACTTTCTGTAAAACAGAAAATCTGAATGTGTCCTAAATTTAAAGGCATATGACATCCAGTTTGACAAACAGATACAGTGTTACATGAGTTGATTCTGTAGTAACATTGGTCATTGTTTATCCATTTAAAAGTTTACACAATTTTTTCTAAAAACTTAAATATAAAAAGTCCCTCTGAAGAGTCATTTATTCTACTTGTACTTTATTAAAGTATAATGTTTCATGTAACTTTCTGTAGAATGAGACTGTGAGTTTCATTTCCCTTGAATCTTGCTATGATTAAACCTTTAACTTAATTATGACCGCAGACAGAGCTTGCCTCAGTGAGGTTCTAGCTCTTTGATTAGTTGACAACTGATTGAACAGAAATAGGCTGGTGAATTGACATTCAGCATTTGTTATTGATGGCTACAACCCTAATTAGGAGTTTAACTGCTTATGGAAGAGCAAACATTAACTTGAATACAAAGATTTATTTTTCCCTTAAATGTTTGAGAGTAAAGATTAGCATGTTTGTGATTTCCCCTGTGTTTCTCATATGCTAAGTGTCTCATAATCCATTGTGTCTGCTGAATCTCTGGACATCACCGTACATGTCATAGCTTGAAATAACCTACAAGGAGGATAGAGTGACAGCCACATCTGTAACCTGGCCCAAGAGACAAAGCATTTCCTGTATCACTCAGCAGTCTTGCATGTAGTGTCATTGGTTAGGCTTGCATAACAGGGAGCAACAAGATCTCTGTCTTGTTCTATCAGCACTTGATTTTAGAACATTTGTATTGATAGTTTTTTCTGTCCCTCTGTGTGTCTACATATTGTGTCATCTCCATTCTAGCATTAGGAACTTCTGTCTCTTAAGCCATGGCAGAGGAATAATTATGATATATGTGTGGAGATGTTAGCATCCACAAATTGTCATATGATGGAGGTGTAAGGTTGATTTATCTTCTCCAAATGAGGGACAATGAATACTTCATAGTTTACCAGAATCCCTTGTAGAATTCATCATAAACCAACTAAGCATTTTATTTTTTATAGCTTTTTGTTTGCTCTCTTGGCTAGCTAGGAAAATCACTTTTAGAAAGGTCAGTAAAACTACACATTATGAAGAAACAATTACCACAGAAGCCATTTTCTTCATATATCACCGGAACGGTACTGGCTTCAATGGACACATTTTACATACTGATTGCAAATTCATTTGGGGCTCTCCAAAATTACTCTCAGATTTAATAATTCACTGGAATATCTCAGAGAACTCTAATGTTGTGGGCCAAATATTTATGTTTTATCATCCACCTCAGTACACATGCTGAATCCCTGACCTGGAATGTGCTGTTACTAGAAAGTAGAGTTGTTGCTGCACATGAGGTCATAAAGTTGGGACCCTAATGAATAAGAACTGTGTTCCTATAAGTTCTACAAGAAAGCACTATTCCCCTGTCTTCTCTGCCTCTGCTGGTGAAGTTAACATGGGAAGTTTTCAGTCTGCAGCTCAGAAGTAAACCCTTGCCAGAGCCTCATCAGATTGATGACCCAATTTCAGGCTTTTACTCTCTAGATCTGAGAGGAATACATTTCTGTTGCTTAGAAACAACCTAGGGTATAGTAACTTGTTATAGCAGCCCAAACTCTTCAAGACTGAAATTTTTACACAGATTGAAGGGCATCTGCTTCAAGTGTTTAAAAATAGGGAAGCAGTTTTGGATGTAGGTAGTGAATAGAGGCTGGGAAAATTTGGTGATGCTCCTAGAAAAAGTACAGTGATTTACAGCAGGACTTACAGAGAAGGGTCGCTAGGGAGAAATTCTATTTATTCTTCAAGCTTAATTAAGAAACTATAATATATAGGTAGAAGCATGATGGCTATCGTGTGCATGAGTAAGTCTCTCAGTGTGAGCTTGAAAGGCAGGGGTTTGACCTCTAAAGTATTCAGAGGGCAGTGTAAAAGGCCAAAGGAGATTATTCTCCAACTTTAGGATTTCAGAGTTCACCTCCCTAATTCAGTACTTTAAGAGTCCATTACCATTACCCCTTTCTTTCTCACACACGCACACACACACACACACACACACACACACACACACACACACATTCTGTTTCTGTGTAAACCACTGACTTTATTGTGATTGTTAACAGGACTATGAGGGACTGATTACTTACAAAACCAGGGACTTCTCAAAGACAGCTACATCACCAAAAAGCCCAACAACAGCCTGGGTGACGACTCTAGAACGCTGCATCACTGGAGCTCTCTCTACAACTTGCATGCAACTAAGTTGATCAGGGAGTCTCTTCTGGGCAGCTTGGTGGATTCAAGAACCTACTCCAGGCAGTTCTACTTCCTCTCCTTTACCCAGAAATTATTATTTTGAATGTATATACTGACCAGTTTCTCAAATTCATAGTTGGGAAAGATTTATTTTTAGAATAAATAATTTCATGAAACTCACCTATATTTTATGTAGCTGAACTGACATAAGTATTTATACATTAGACTTCTGAAGTTGATATGTAGCAAACTGGTCGACGTTGTTAAAATTGAGAGAAGACATTTTGCATATGAGATGGATATGAATTTCAGAGGCCAAGAGCTACAATTCTGTGGACTTTACATCTGTGACTCCTCAGACTTCACTATTTCATAGTGTCACTATTTTTGTAAACTATGTACACAATGAACATAAAGGCCTTTTGAATGGGTGTAGAGAGTTCACCAGCTTTCTTCTTTGCCAAATGAGGACACAACATGATGTGCATCACCACAACCAGGAGGAACATCCTTACCAGAACCACCGCAGCCACTTGATTTTGGATTCTAACCTTTGGAACCATAGGAAAGAAAGTGCTGTTGTTTATAATCCACCCAGTCATCAATGCTTTGTTATAGATTGTAATGTAAAACTACAGGAAACAATATTTATACAAGCACATTTTTATTATAGCAAAATGGGTGAAAATAAGGACCAGATAAAGGAAAGAAATACATGGAGAAATACCTGAGATTTCTCCAAATGTAAAGCTTCTTTGTATCCCATGATGCATTGTTCTGTTGAAACCAGTTAGGGATATATGCACAGTATTTTTAACCCAGGGAGTTCTCCTCTGTCTTTGGCATCCAGAGTTTTTATTTGGGATTGACAGAATGCTGGCAACAAGGCTAATCTTTTTACGGAAGTCATAGAGTTAATACCTCCAGTCTCCACTTCCTTTGGAGCTTGAAACTGTTACAGAATATCCCAAACTCCCATAAGAAACCACCAAAGTCCAAATCCTCTAAGCAAACGATTCATTCTTGTTAGGCAGGATGCTGCATCAATTTAGAGACCATTCCCCAGTAGCTGAGGGTATATGCCAGGCATTTCAAATGGTAAGCTTAAATTTTTTTATAACACCTCCTCAAGACACAAGACCTTGATTAGAATCAAGACTATGTCTCAGGTATGAAAATCGTGACACATAACAGCTTCTTGATATACTATCTATTTCTTGTCACATTACTTTCCTCATAAAGTCATGTTTTTCATGGAGGAACAATGAACACACAAAGCATAGACACTGGCTATATTTGTTGTAGCAGTGACCACACACACGGAATGATAAGCACATTATCTTTTTGTCTGTGCAGCTATTCTTTTCTCCCTGTCATTCTCATTCTAGAATATTTGGTACATGATTCCGTATTTCTTCTCTCACAATTTAGATTTATAATATTTATGTAGTTAGTTATAAGTGCTAATTACTCCCTTGCTATTTCTCTCTTTTCAACTACAGTAACATACTTCTATCTGTATAATATGATATATTGAATTTTAATAATTTAAGTCCAATTTAAAGAACTTTTTCCCTGTGGCTTTTATAGCATCTTTGACCTCCTTGTTTCTCAAACTATAGATCAGAGGGTTCAACATGGGAATCACAATGCCATAAAACACAGAGGCCACTTTCATATTCTCCTCAGAATTGTCAGAATGAGGCTGTAAGTACATGTAAGCAAGAGTTCCATAGAAAATGGTGACTGCTGTCAGATGGGAGGCACAGGTGGAGAAGGTTTTCTTTCTTCCAGCCGTGGAGGACATCTTTAGGATGGCTGCCATGATGTATATGTAGGAGAAGATAACGACCAACACAGTGAATGTCAGGTTAAATCCAACAAAAACCAAAATTAGCATGAAGTTAGTGTCATTGTTGTAGCATGAAAGAGAGACGATTGGGGGAATGTCACAGAAAAAATGATTGATTTTTGACTTACAGAAGGATAGTGAAAATGTAAATCCTGTGTGTACTGAGGAATTTATTGATCCCATGAGATAAGAACCAGCTACCAACTGAATACAGACTTGTCGAGACATAATTATAGGGTAGCGAAGGGGCTTACAGATGGCCACATAACGGTCCACTGCCATAACAGCAAGGAGGTAACAGTCACTGGTTGCAAATATTGCATAAATAAATAATTGTATTAAACATCCCTTAAAAGTTATTGATTTATCTTCTACCATGAAGTTCTGCAGCATCTTAGGAGTAATGGCAGATGTGTAACAGATATCAACAAAAGCCAGATGTTGTAAGAAGAAATACATGGGAGTCTGAAGTCTGGAATCTGCATTGATGAGGAGGATCATCCCAATGTTACCAACCATGGACATAACATAAATGACAAGAAACACAATGAAGAGGGCACACTGAATAGCACGCTGGACTCCAAATCCCAGAAGATAGAAGTCAGTGACTTCAGTGGCATTTCCTTGTGTCATGGCTAACAACAGTCTGAAGGGGACCAAAACAAGGAGCAAATTAAGAAAAAAAAAATCTTTCATCAGATTTAAGGAAAAAAATTCACTTCATTCCTTACTTGATATCCATAACAAAGATTCACAAATGGATTTGTTCCTTTGCGTGTATATTTTAGTAATGAATTTACTTAAGGGCAAAGGATACTTTATGGAAAAGTCAACTTTGAATACATAACTCTAAGAAACACAAATCTTATACTTTCCATTGGATTATACAGGCATCTTTATTTGCATAAAGCAATATCTAATCTAATATAAATTATGCATTTATCTTTTAGTCTCTTATTTTTGCTTCATTCTTGAAATTAGTAGAGAATGAAATTCTTTTGAGACTTTTGTAAGCTCTACACAGTTTTAGTGACTCTTCATATGTTTGTTCCACTGTGTGTGCTAAGAGAATCCTCTCATTTTCTGTGTGTAGGAGAGGCTAATTTTCATTTCCCATGACATTGACTTTCTTTTTAGCTATTACCAGTGTTAAAGTAAAATCATGTGCTAACAATTGGATCTGTATACATTGGCAGATTATTTGAAACTCACATGTATCATTTTATTTTTCTGATTTATGGATTCTCTGTGACTGACTGAGTAGAGAGCCAAGGTACATTCATGCATGGTCTTGCATACAGTATAGAACTTTTGACTCCATGGTTCAATGTCTTCCAGATCAGGAAAAATTGCTTAAGGTGGAATAATGTACCATTACCCTCAGTGTGGCAGAAATTGGTTACTGACCCACTGATACATCTATCGTTTCTTCAGGGAATAGAGATGAATTGCAACTCCAATCACACTTGCTTTCACACTTAGATTATTTCAAAACCCAAGGTCATACTACGAGGGTCTTTCCAATGAGACATTAACAAAGGTAATGAATGTGACATCTAAGGTTCATTTAGAGCTTCTAGTCCCTGTTCCTGTGTAAATTGGAATTACACAAATCTCCACTTCTTTTAGTCCTCATCTGCTACATGGACCAACATTTAAGAAAGTTTTGTAAACAATATATTAAGGAGGCTGGATACCAGAAAGGACACTAGGATAAAATTTGGATTTTATCAAGTAAAATAATTTTCATCATAATTGGCTTCTAGATTTTCAAAGGATGATTAAAAGTAATGTTATTTACTTCTATTTATTAAGTCTGGAATTCTGCTCCTGTTGTTTATTAAAGCCCACTTCAGATGTGAAACAATAAAAGACAGATATTGTTTGAAGATGTGTATGAGAGTATGAAGTCTGGAATCTGTGTTGGTGAGGAGGATCATTCCAGTGTTATCCACTATGGAATGAATGTGTGGAGAGGAATCCTTTCTTTATGTGACTATAACTCTTGGTAACTTATAAAGAAACTTGGTAATTTATACAGGAAAAAAAGAGAGATATTTGGATGTATAGTTCTGGTGGCAGATGACTTCAAAAGGAGGGGCAGGTTAGGGCCTTCATATGCATTGTTTCTGGCAGAAGGTAGATGAGCAAGAGATGATGAGAACAAGGAAGAAATTTCTTTCATGACAAATTTATTTTACTTGATGAAACTCCGACCTTCAACAAAGCCATTAACTCAGACATAGACATAGATACTTCACAATCTAAACGTCTCAGGGGATGACACAGCACTGCAGCCTTGTGAAATGTTTCCAGAGCTGAACTACAGGGAACACACTGAGTTTAAGGTAGTTCTCTTTCCTACAATGTGCTTCATCCATAGTACTCAATGTGATTGAGAATTCTGTTGCTTTTATGTCACTGAATTTTAGGGATTTTCTTATTTATGGTTGCCTTATTTTATATCTGAAAGATATATTTTGTTATTTTTAGTGTGTGGGACTGCTCACAGAATTCAGTGTGTGTCTATGTGTGTGTGACTACTCACAGAAGTCAGTATGTGTGTGTGTCCATGTCTGTGTGTGTGTGTGTGTGTGTGTGTGTGTGTGTGTGTGTGTGTGTATGTGCCCACAGAAGCCAGAAAAATGGTATCAGATCCCCTGGAGTTTGAGTTATATGCACTTGTTAGTTTTATAATATGGATGCTGGGGGACTATTATTTGTGTCTTCTGTAAGACCAGCAATGTGCTCTCTACCATGGAATCATCTTTCCAGTCCCTGTCTATCTTATTTTAAAGGGGTGTTATTTCAATAAAATGTAAAATAAAGGTTTTTTAAACTGAAAAGTATAAATACATGAATTTGTAACAACAGTACACAAAAAGTGGATTCATGATAGTTAATTACTGCTTTATTAGTCAAGAAGATTTGATCATAATCCAGCAATAGAGAAGGAAAGCTTATAATTGACTACAAGTTCCTCGTAGTATCCCTAAGAGGTTTAGGGATTGATATTGATTGGTCTACTAGGATAGAACCAAATGAACTATTAAAACAATGAGTGCTGGTTCAGAGCCCTCTGAAAAACAATTTACCTGTTACAACTTTTGGTAATAACTTACAGGCCATCAGCTCACCATTGACAACATAGCTTCTGTGGCTTACAGTGTGAATATCCAACACAGGTCACCTAGGACCTGAATTCCTAAATACATAAACAAACATGATTGGTGGAAGCAAAAGCTACAGTGTAAAAGTATCATCTTGTACAACTCAGCTAACCATCATATGCACGTGCATGTGCACACACACACACACACACATACACTCATATCTTTTTCAGAGAATAAATTGGAAATATTATTTCTGAAGTATATGTGCTGGTGTTGAACATTAGGTGTTGGTTTCGTTATGTAGCATAATCAACATATTTGAATTATTGTTCATATAACTATACTTCATATAAAACCTTTATACATGTAAAATATTATGCAATAAGATAAATTACTGATGAATGAACAAGTCAAGCTCTAAGCACACACACACACATATATACACAAGATAAAAAAATAAGTGCAATTTAAAAATGTTTCTGGAGAATTCACCAAATTTAAGGTGGAATTAAATACTATGTGGAAAGATCATTTGTGACTTAACCTGCATGACTTGTTCCTTGTTACTCACAATGTCAGATATAGATAATATGAAAAGGGAATACTCCCCAGCATCTTACATCAAAAGAGGAGCAATATTTTTTTAAAAAAACAAAATATCAGCAGCTTAATTTGAACACACATACAGAATTGCATACATGATCAAGTGGGATTTAACTCATGTTTACTTTGGTTTTAGACATGGAAACCAATCAATGTAATCAAATATATTCATAGTAGAAAGAAGAAAAATAATTAATCAAATTTATGAACAAAGACATTTGGACAAATCAATACTTCTTCACTGAACTGAACCAGACAGAACTCTTCATTTCTGATCCTAATAAAAGAGAAAGTAAGGAATAGCCTTGAACACATTTGCGCAGAAGTCAACTTCCTGAACAGAACACAGATAGCTCAGGCACTAAGATCAACAATTAAAAAATAGGACCCCACGAAACTGAAACGCTTCTTTAAGACAAACGACACTGTCAATAGGACAAAACAGCAGCCTACAGAATGGGAAAAGATTTTCACAAACTCCATATCTGATGGAGGTCTAATACCTAAAATATATAAATAACTCAAGAAATAGACATCAACAAAACAAATAATCCAATTAAAAATGTGACTCACATCTAAACAGAATCTTCAATAGAGGACTCTCAAATGAATGAGAAAGTCTTAAAGAAATGTTTGACATCCTTAGCCATTAGGGAAATACAAATAAAAATTACCCTGGGATTCCATCTTACAGCTGTCTGACTGGCTAAGATCAATAACACAAGCAATAGCTTATGCTGGCAAAGATGTGGAGCAAGGAGAACACTCTTACACTGCTGATGGGAATGCAAACTTGTACAACCACTATGGAAACCAATATGGTTGTTTCTCAGAAAATTGAAAGTTGATCTACTTCAAGACCGAGCTTTACTACTCTTGGGCATATACCCAAAGGAAGCTCCATCTTACCATAAGGACAGGTGCTCAGTTATGTTCAAAGAGGCTTTATTCATAATACACAGAAATGAAACAACTTAGGTATCCTGCGACTGAAGAATGGATAAAGAAATTGTGGCACATTTACAGAATGGAGTATTGCTCATCTGTTAAAAAAATGACATGAAATTTGCAGACAAATAGATAGAACTAGAAAAAAATCATCCTGAGTGAGGTAACCCAGACCCAGAAAGACAAATATGGTATGTACTCACTTATAAATGGTATTAGGTTTGTAAAGGATAAGAGATCCAGAGAAGCTAGGTAACATGGAGGGGCCAAACAGGAACACATGGGTCTCCTTGAGAAGGGGAAATAGAACAGATTTTGTGGGTGGTCTGGGGGGAGTAGGTAGGGATGGTTATAGGAGGGATCAGCTGAGGGGGATGGAGAGAGTATGGGGAAAGACAACTGGAATTGGGAGACACGTAGGGGGTGATCTGGAGACATAGTGCAATGGAAACTCCCTGAATATATGAGTGTTACCCTAGCAAGGACTACTAGTAATGAAGGATATGGAGCCTGAACATCTTCTGCAACCAGGCAGATTCCAGTGGTGGGACTGGGTCACAAAACCAGCCACAAAACCTTTTATCTACAATCTGTTTTTTGTGCAAGATGTGCTGGGGCAATGGTGGCACAGAATTAGTGGGAGTAGCTACCAATGACTGGTCTAACTTGAGGCCCAAGCCGTGAGAGGGAGCCCATGCCAGGCACTGCCTGGATAGTCAGGAACTGGAAGCAGGATAGCCCAGAGACCTAGGGTAGAACCAAACATGACTGACAATGGAAAAATCAATGAAATGATTTTTAATGATATTTCCTATACTTATAGATCGGTGCATAGCCCAATCATTGTCATAGAGATTTCCTTCAGTGGCTAATGGGAGCAGATGCATAGATCTACAGCCAAACATTGGGCGGAGAGCGAGCAAAAATTGGAGATTTTCATCGAGTTCCTTCCTTGGGAGCTTGGGGAATTCCACAAAAGGTGGAGAGGAAGCATTATAGGAACCAGTGGATTCAAGAACATCAGAAGAACATGGCCCACAGAATCAACTAAACGGGGCTCATGGAGGCTCACTGAGATGAGGCACCAATTATAGAGCCTGCACGAGTCTGCGCTGGGTCCTCTGCATATATGTTGTGGTTGTTAACTTGGTGTTTTTGTGGGACTCCTAAGAGTAGAAGGTGCATCTCTGACTATTTTGCCTGCTCTTGCGATCCTTTTCATCGTACGGTGTTACACCAAGCCTTTAAATGAGAGTTTGTGTCTAATCTTATTGTATCTTGTTGTGCTGTATTTGGTTGACATCCTGGGAGGTCTGTTCTTTTCTGAGGGAAACGGAGAGAGAGTGGATCTGGGGAAAGGAGAAGTTGGGGGTGGGTGCTGGGATAAGTGGAGGAAGTGGAATTTATGGTTGAGATGTATTATATGAGAGAATAATAAATAAATAAAAAAGAAAAAAACCCTATTACTATTAGTTCTTAACTTGATGGAAACAAAATCTACAGAATCAATCACCGATGATTTAGAGACTGTTTCCTAAGAGCAAGAATGAGGTGAACATATTCACACTCCTCTTATGATATTTCTCATACTTCTGAAAGCTTTTCCCAGAACCTGGGTGTATAAAACTAATACATTCAGAAACAATAAAATGGTACTGCCTTACTTGCAAAAGCCACAGTTTATGTTGAGGATCTGAAGAAATTTCAGAATAAAAGATGAGCATATGAACATCAATAGTATTTCTATATTAGGAATAGCCCTGTGGGAATTGACAGTTAAAATATATCTTTATTGGTGTTTGCAAAAATGAAATGTTTAGGTATTAAATATTATTACATTAATAAAATACATTAGCATTTTATTAATACTAAAATAATACTAAAATAATAAAATAAGATTAGTATACAGAAAATTAGAAAATACTAATAAGAGAAATAAAAACATTGAAAATGAACATTGTGTTCATGGATTGTAAGGCTCAACACAGTGAAATGTGACTCTTCTCAAACTGACAGACAGGTGTGACAATACGTATTATTACCTATTTAGAGACATTATTTAAAACTTGACACTGAAAAGTTATAATATCTAAATGAATTAATAAAAAAGTATTAAGTGCATGAATCAGGTCACATCCTATGTCCAAGACCTCCACAGTTTAGATTGCCAAATTCCAGTGGCTGCTTGGAAGGACTGCCAGTTTGTGGCTATGTAGATTATAGGCCCTAATGTAAAACCTACTACTATTATTCTGCAGAACTATAGTATCAGAGGAATTCCCAACAACTTACCATTATACCCTTAGATTAATGCAGCTCTCGATCCTTATCAGAGAAGCTTCTTTATGCAGCACATGGTGAGTAACACAGAGACTCACAACTGATCAAAGTGCAGAGAATGAGAGCCTGCAGAATGCTTAACTAAATAGCACATCTATCCCACACCCTTTTTTCCTATGGCTCAGAGATCATCAAGTAAAAAGGGGGCAGAAAGAGTATAAGAGCCAGAGGCAGTGGATGGCAATAAGAAAACTGCTTTCAGGGCACAACTAAGCAGTTGCACATATGGACTAACAGCAGTTGTGATAACATGCACAAAGACCTATACATGCTCAAGCCAGACAAAATCACAGCATGGAGAGAGGAGGTGGGCATAAAGTCAACTGTTAGTTGAAGAGCTATTATAGCTATTGATATCAGGACAGGATTTTTTTAATGGGTGTGGTCTCTGGTAGGCTGATCATATTGCAGTGGCTGACCATACATCCAAACAATATTTGGGTAAACAAAACTGGATTTAATGGGTTTTAAAAGGTGTGTATGTTTGGGAGGACAGGGTTGGGTTAGTAAGAAAGGGGGTATGGATTTTGGGGGAGATGGGGGAGGGGTGAAAATGCTAAAAGTACATTGTAAGAAATTCTCAGAGAACCAATACAAAATGAAGAAAAAAGGGCCTGTAGCGTTCCACTTGCTATCAGGACATTTTATGCCATTATGCTAATGAACACTGATATCGGAGGAACAAGCACACAGCAGAAGCATGGTAGGGTTTCCCAGAGCATACTGAGCACAGGTACATCCTCTGGTTTTAGATAAAGATGCAAAATCATTGAGAAAAGGATACTGCAGGAATATTTGACTACCATTAGGATGATGATATGTGCTCAATTCAATCCTTATACTATATAAGAAGTAGCTAAAAATTCATGATATATCTAAATCCAAAAATACAATCATGAAATATTCTAAAAGTAGGAAAAGTTTTGTGTCCTGTGGCTAGTGAGGAATCTTATCCATGATGTGCAAACTAAAATACATAAGTGAAATTAAAAAAGAATAAATTGAACTCTCAAAATTAAATGTCTTGCTTTGTGAAAAGACTGGTTAAGGAGATGAAAAGCCTTGATGTGCAGACAATGAAAAAGACTATATCTAGGCTGTAGGAACAGCTATCATACACAGAATAAAAGAAAAATCAAACTAGGAAGTTGGTAAAATATATGAAAAGACTATTTCACCAGAGGGATACATGTGTGAACACACGAAAACCTATTAGGAGACCATTAGGAGATTAGGAGATCTCCTATTAGGAGATCATCTCATCAAGCATTATGAGCTACTGCTTCACTACCATCTTCATTGCTAACATAAAAATAGTGACAAAACCAAAGCCAACTAAGATTCAGAGCTATGGGTCTTTTATAGATTGTTGTAAGCATGTTATTCTTCAAAAACAATTTGGTAGTATTTAAGGAATCTAAACACACAGTCCAGTCCCAATACTCCTAGCCAACTTTACTTACATAAACCTTATGCTCTTGTCATGAGTATGGGCAAAAAAATTACTAAAAGCTTCAGGCAATAATTTAAGTGTCAATGGTTTAAAAGTTCTTTAGCAAATTGTTGGCTAAATAGATTTTATTATACCATACTTTGAGAGAACTTGGAATTAGACAGAAAGAAATGCAGAAAGATGGTGGCTCTCCATGGCAACACCTAATTTGCAGAGGTCATATAGTACATGATTTTACTTACAACCTTTTCAAGATGGTAAGATTTTTAAGATAAAGAAGGGACTAGTGATTGGAGTCAGAACTAGTAGGTGGTTAGAGTGGTGTGTTTATAAAGGGAAAATGTGAGACAAGCTTATATGGAATCAGATCTTTGATGGATATTTGATATCTTGACTAACATGGTGGTTATGAGAATATATTTAAAGAAGTGAGAAAATGTCATATAACCACACATTCATTGTACCAATATAAAGCTCTGGTTTTGATGCCTAAGGTTATTATGCAAGATGAAACCATTGAGGGGGAATCAGGCAAAGGTGTGGATGGAATTTTCTGCATTATCTTTAAAATCTCCTGTGACTCTATGAGTATTTAAAATCTGAAAGCAGAGTTAGCAGGAAAGCATAGGGCCTGCTGTACACTAATGCAAGCCTCAAACAAGCAAATTTATGCAAGCTTCACAGCACAGGGACAGAGTGAGCTCACTCAATGGCTGTGATGACACATGCTGAGCAGTGATTAGTTGGTTCATTCAAGTATTTGTTCTTTACCTTCTTTTCCAGGAAGCATTCAGACTGATGAAAACAAACCCTTCACCACATTGTGCTATCTCACCAGTGATGGTGAGCAAGTGAGTCCTCTGGGCCTTAGGCAAGACATACTGGACTCTGCTGCTTTCTGTTCATACTGCGTGATCACAGTTGGTACTGAAAAATGACATTTGTGTTGTTTTACTTACACTGGCGTTGCTTCCAGATTTTCTCTTGGCAGTTGGTCAAAGTGATTGTCAAACTAAAGCTTCTGTGTTTCTTCCTCATCAGGGAGTTTATACCTGGGGCCCAAGGGATCTATACTCTCCTGGAAATCAGAGGTCTCCCAGGACTGATTTGGAATTGGATGAGCAACAATCATTAGTGATTTTTAAAATTAGCACATGTTAATCATAATGAAGGGTTTTGTTATGATAATTTTATATGGGCAAAATATATTTTGATTATGTTTGTTCCCTATTAACCTCTCTTATCCACTTCCACTCTCTCTGTTCCTTTCTCTTCACAATTAATCATTTAAAATCTATTCATTCATGTGTTTGTGTGTGTGTGTGTGTGTGTGTGTGTGTGTGTGTGTGTGAAAATGCATGCACCATGAATGAGTAAAGGATGGGGCATCAGATCCCTGGCAGTTGGGGCTACAGGAAATGTGGGACTCCTGGCTTATCATGAAGGTGCTAGAATCTGAACGCTGGTCCTCCTAAGCAAACTCACTTAACCATTGAACAATCTCTCCAATCTCCTCTTGTCCATAACTAGTCATTTTTGAATGAAGTGAGTTTAAGTTTTCTGTATAATGCTTTCTATTTAGTGTTACTTTATTTCTAGAGAAGACAATTCTGTCCCATGCTACCTGGTCTTTAACAATAGCTTACTATCTCTTGTTATGAATAGTTTCAGCATCTTTTCATATTGTTCAAAGACCTATATTTAGAAAGATGTAGGTGTAGACAAAATTCTATCCAATACAATCAGCGAAAAGACAATATCTAACCTAACCTAAATGTAAGAGTATTTAGTTCCCAGTGTGACAAAGAGGGAAAGTGCTTTGAAACATTGTGTGGACTATTTCTAATTTATCTAAAATATTACATTTGTAGTCAGGCTGTTGTGGCACAAGCCTTTAATTTCAGCACTTGTCAAGCAGAGGCAGGCAGATTTCTGTGAGTTAGAGGGCAGTCTGGTTTACAGAGTGAGTTCCAGGATAGCCAGAGTTACAAGAGAGAAAACTTGTCTCAAAAAAAAAAACAAAACCAAAAAGAAAATTGCATTTGTTTCTTCTCTCATTTCATCCTAAAAATTATTATTTTTGCTAGGATATCACCCCAGCCACAAAACCTTTGACCCCTAACCCATCTTCTCTACAGGACCCACTGGGGCAATGGAAGGGCAGAACCCCCAAAGGAGAAAACTCATGTCTGGTTCTGCAGGTTAGGCCAGAAACTAGAGACTGGACAGTCAGGAGATGAATTCTAATGATATCTTGCTCTGCTCATAGATTGATATCTAGCCCAGACTCCATCAATGGGGCTTCTGCCAGCAGTTGATGTAAACAGATACAAAGGTTCAGATCCAAACATTGTGCAGAGCTCTGGGAAACTCAGAGAAGAGAGGGAGGAGAGATTTGGGGGAGCAGAAGGGTCAGGGACATTAGGAGAACAGGCCCCATGGAATCAATAGACCAGCACTCTTGGGGTCCCACAGAGCCTGAAGGGGCAAAGAACCTTCAGGGTCTCCTAGCTATGTCATGTGGTTATTTGGCTTGGTGTTCTTGCAGAGAACCTAGAAGCTAGAGTTTATGTGGGGGTCCTCTGATGGTTTTGCCTGTTCTTTGAACCCATTTCCTCCAGCTGGATTTCCTAGTCCACCCTTGATATGGGGACTAGTGCCTGGCCTTGTCCCATTTGTTTAGCGGTAACGACGGGAAGACTGCTCTCTTCCTTGGGGAGAAGCAGGGGTGGGGATGAGTAGGTGGTGGTGGAAAGGGTATTTATTGAGAGGAGAGGGAAGATGGGGGAAAGAATGAAGGTAGAGTAGGAAAGGTGTTGAGATGCATTATACAAGGGAAGAAATAATTAAATTATTAAAAATATGATTTTTTTCTTCAAATTCAGGCCTAGGTAAAGACATTTTTCCACTTGCAGTTTTTTAAAAATATTTTTTGAGATCAAAATATAATTTCCTAATTTTCCCTCACCTTTTCTTTATCAGAATCCTCACATATACCTCTCACTGAATTTCTGTAGCTCTTACTAGTGTAAACAAGCATTATTTACGTACCCTTTATAAATACATTGTAGTTTTTAGATATCTGTTTCTATGTGCATTTTATATATAATAGTAGAAAATACTTTCAGGAGTTCTTCCTTGGGCAAGAAAGAGGTGAAGTAAAAATAGTGAGGATAATTAATGTCATAAATAATTGCCCTAAAGTATTAAGAATATAAGACATATGAGATATATTGTGTAGAAAACTTTACTTGAACCATAAAATGATAGTAAAGTGATATACATGTTTATGTGTAGATTTTTCACAACAATTGGAGCCAAGTTCATAATGGGCTTCATTGGAGATGATTTAGGAAAAATTTAATGTTAGTATTGACTATATAGAAGCAGATGACTTTCTATCCATTAAAATATTTGTAACAATATTTTAAAAGTTTTATGTATGTTTCTTAAATTTCAAATAATGTCTGAAAAGACTTCCTCCTGATAAATGTAAGATACTTCATAAATGACATTCTGTGAAAAATCAATCTTAGGATATTTTCCACATTCTAAGATTTTACATATTGATATAAGTAGCACTGATACATAGCTGAGCATGTTTTCAGCCTCAGAATTATTGAGCTGTGGTGACTCACATCAATAAGACACTTTCATGTTTCCCTCTTCAAGGGTTTGGATTCAATCTAAAGAACTTTCTGCTCATTGCTTTCAAACCTTCTTTGACCTCCTTGTTTCTCAAACTATAGATCAGAGGGTTCAACATGGGAATCACAATGCCGTAAAACACAGAGGCCACTTTCATATCCTCCTCAGCATTGTCAGAATGAGGCTGTAGGTACATGTAAGAGAGAGTTCCATAGAAAATGGTGACTGCTGTCAGGTGGGAGGCACATGTGGAGAAGGTTTTCTTTCTCCCAGCCGTGGAGGACATCTTTAGGATGGCAGCCATGATGTATATGTAGGAGAAGATAATGACCAACACAGTGAACATTAGGTTAAATCCCACAAATACAATAAGTAGCATGATGTTAATGTCAATGTTAGAACATGAAAGAGTGATGATTGGAACAACATCACAGAAAAAGTGATTGATATTTTTGGAATTACAGTAAGACAGTGAAAATGTAAAGCTTGTGTGTACAATGGAGTTTATTGATCCCATGAGATAAGAAAGAGCTACCAACTGGATGCAGACTTGTCGAGACATGATTATAGGGTAGCGAAGGGGCTTACAGATGGCCACATAACGGTCCACTGCCATAACAGCGAGGAGGTAACAGTCACTGGTTGCAAATGTAGCATATACCAACAACTGCATTACACATCCTGTATATGATATGGAGTGGTTTTCTACCATGAAGTTCTGCAGCATCTTAGGAGTGATGGCAGATGTGTAACAAATATCAACAAAAGCTAGATGTTGTAAGAAGAAATACATGGGAGTCTGAAGTCTGGAGTTAGTGTTGATGAGGAGGATCATCCCAGTATTGCCCACCATGGATGTCATGTAGATCACAAGAAACACAATGAAGAGGACACACTGAGTATCACGCTGGACCCCAAACCCTAGAAGACAGAAGTCAGTGACTTCAGTGGCATTTCCTTGTGTCATGGCTACCAGGAGTCTGAAAGGGACCAAGACAAGAGGGAAAATTAGGACTTCTTGCAATGAAATTATTCTTATATTTCATATTACTTTTTAAAAATCTTTATTCATTTTATTTTATGTGTATAAGTGTTT
This sequence comes from Cricetomys ansorgei, assembly GCA_026225945.1. Taxonomy (NCBI): domain Eukaryota; kingdom Metazoa; phylum Chordata; class Mammalia; order Rodentia; family Nesomyidae; genus Cricetomys; species Cricetomys ansorgei. Next base: position 1,557,061 of record JAMJFZ010004027.1, on the reverse strand, counting down.
GCCTACAGTACGCATGTACCTATGTATGGAAAGCTCACAGAGGCCAGAAGAGAGTGTCAGAATCCTTCGAACTGGAGTTGCAGACACTTGTGTGTGGACTTATCCATGCTGAGAACAAAACCCAGGTCCTCTGAAAGAGCAGCAAGTACTCTTCACTACTGCTCTTTTGATCCCTTCATTACTTTTGTGACTTAGATGTTCATGGTAAATATAAGTAGTTTTGATAGTTTAACGTATAACTTTCCTGTATCTAGGATAAGAGGACAGCACATAGCCTATATATTTGAGTCAGGAATTCATTTTCAAATAAAAAGTACTTGGTAAAAATAATGCTGACTTTTTAATGTATAAATCTAAGCCTAGGTTGACATATCTTTCTATTGTAAAGAATAAATTTTAATATTTACATAAGTCAATATAAAATGTATTTTGTTCATTTTTAGTGGCCTACAGTTTTTCTTGTTGCTCTATTCTTTAATCATTTATCTGAGTTACAGATGCTGAAATTAGAAGTAGTCTATGCAAGAAAAAGGGTCCTGAGACACATTCATACCCCACACTTTTGATGATTTTTTTTAATCACATGATTTACTGTTATTTTTTATAACTATCATTTAAAAAGCTTACCTAATAAATTGGATAATTTTGTAAGAAAGATAAGTTGACACTTCCTATGATATTTTCATTTTAGGTTCAACTTTTCTTAATGTGGCAACGGTTTAATACTTATGATATCTTCTTTAAATTATAGCAGTCTTTATTTTTTTTCTATTGACCTGTTAAGTATAGAGTCAACATTCATGAACCTTCATACTCTGTGATTCATTGCCATTATGCTTAAACTTTTCATCCGTCTTGCCAAGCATTGGTGATTGTGGATGGCCTTTTGTACGGTACGAATTGGCTTTTTTATCATCAATGTCCATGTTTTTTTCTTATGGAACTAGAGATAGACCACACTTCTTTTTAAAACTCATAGTATGTTTTATTTACTTAGTATAAGTGTTTGTTTGTGTGTGTGTGTGTGGGGGGGTTTCATGCCACAGAGCATGTGTCCTGTGTCATGGTCAGAGGACAACTTGTGGGAATTGGTTCTTTCCTTACACCACATGGATCTCAGGGATCAAACTCAGGTCATCAGGATTAGCAGGAAATGTTCTGATGCTCTGAGCCACTTTGTGGGACTGTAGGTAACATTTTGAGTCATGCTTGCTTATGCATCATCATGATTCATACTCTGCCCAGTAGAACATATACAAAAGTTTTCCCTCCAAGTCTGAGCCAGTTCTTCACCTTCACTGTTACAAAGACTGGGGCACTGGCTCTCAGCTCCTGGGACTCCTCATCTGTTAGTTAGGTATTGACAGTCAGGTAACTTGGCATGTCATGTGTTAAGGCTGCCATATGTAAAATACAGCACCAATTTAAAATGTGGATTTCAGATAAACAACACAATCTTAGTAGCATGAGAAATATTAAAAGAAAAAATCTAGTTTATTTGCAATCCAAAACAAACTTGTGCTTTTAAATCTGGTGATGCAGTACTATACATGGAGAAGTCAATCAACTTTAGGCTATTTCTGACGTTACCAAGATAAGGTCCTGTGTTGCTACAATAGAATATTGGAGACTTGGCAATTTATATAGAAAAAAAGGAGATTTACTGGACTCACAGTTCAGGAAGTTAGGTCTAAGATGGAAGCGGATCATTTGGTGAGGGACTTCTTCCTGTATCATCCCATAGTGTAAGGTGGAAAGGCAAGAGGTGTGAAAGGAAGACACTGACTGAGAGGACAAATCAGCAATAGAGATGAACACCCTCTCCCATCATAATGCAGACATAAAAGGAAAGTTCTTGGAGGCCTCTAATAAAGTTGTTCTTTTCTTAAAATGCACCTAGGAAGGAACCTATAACAATGGTACAGCTTTCAACCTGGAAACCATATTGGTGATTCATTCCTGATTTATCAAACACAAAAAGATAAAATACTGATCCAGCAATAGGGAAAGCTTGGAGCATCAACTGGATCTACACTATTGAATCCTCTAGGCATGGTAAGAGGGTTTAGGGAATAGTAAAAGAATGAGGGTTGGTTCAGATCCTTCCAGAGCTGCTTCTTAGCATTTTGGATAAGAACCAGTGCAGTGCCTTCCATAAAACTACTTATAGGTCATAACTTTTGGTTACAAGTGACAGGCCAATAGCTTACCTTACACACTAGAAATCTCTGGCTTACCAATGTGAACTTCCAATACCTCACATATAGAGAGAATGAAGAAAGATACAAAGCCTATGAAGGAAGCAGAGACTTCCAGGAAATAGGACCATTTTTGAAACTTTTAAAGGCATGTGCACACATGCACATACATACATGTGCATGTATATATACACTAACTACTGCTATAGATTATAAATGTGAATTAATTACTGAAGTGTGTATGAAGTCTCTCAAAAAGATCTTTGGCACTATGGTGTATTGGACTCAGGGTAATATATGCTATGCAAACACTTTACCCTTGAGTAATATTCATAACCACAGGCTGTTAAAATATATCTATTGAATTACATCATGACTAAACATGTAACTGATTACTTTACCATTTTATTCATTTTTACATATGCAAAACATTATGTGATAATATAAACAATAGAGAAAAAAATACCTCACATCCCCAATATATCATCAGTACAGCACTCCATTACTCTTCTATCTGTAACTCTAAGCAGTGTTCTGTCATCACAGGGAAACTTGCCAGGAACAATTTACCTTTAGCAGTGGAATGTGGAAAACTATGTCAGTTGTTCACATTGACTTTTCTGTTACATTCAATTTTTTGAGAAATATGCACCATGAGACATGCATAATCATTGAGGAAGACACTGTTGCTTTCTGTTATATTTTAATGAGGGCTGAGAAGAAGTAAATTCTAGGAAATTATTTTCTCATCTGAATCTGTCTGAAAAAAGGCAAAATAGAGTCCTTTGGAGGGCAGATTCTATGTTGGCAAGAAAAGCAATTATCAGACAGAACTAGACTAGGGCCATTTAAAGTACTCTCTACTCAAGATGGGTGGGGAGGTGGGGAAGAACTGGGAGACACAGAGTGAAATGAAACTGTAATCAGATTACAGTGTGTGAAAAAAATCTATTTTTAATAAAAAAATTAAAAAAAATAAAGCACTTTCTAGATAGGGTGATGCTGTTTACTGTTTTGGCTCTAGTCATTGTGTATCCTGGTAAAAAGATATAATGTTACAGAGACACTTTTTTCAAGAGCTGATTTCAGCCTTCTTACCATTTCACAGAGAGAATAATATGGGTAGAGGATGAGTGGACTCAATATGAATAATTTGTGTGTGTGTGTGTGTGTGTGTGTGTGTATGTGTGTGTGTGTGTGTGTGTGTGTATGTATGTGTAATGGAGAGATTTCCTAATAGAACATAATAAGACAATGGACCATTATCAGAATATTCTAAATAACCTAAATCTATACTTAGTCTCAGTGTTTAAAATACATATAATTTAAAATTTTCCCAAAATGAAATACATAAGAAAATTTATGAAGTTTTGGTAAGCAGGAAATAGAAAAAAGTGGTGAAAAACTAAAAGATCTAGATATGTAGACAAGCCACATTCATAGGTTAGAAACTTAATAAAACAGAATATTATATTAGTACACAAATGTAACATAATTTCCATCAACTCTTGAAAGATTCTTTTTGAGATATAGACGAGGCTGTTTTACAATGTATGTGTAAGGGAAAAGTTGTTAGAATGTCTAAAGTAATTCTGAAAAAGTAAGTTGTGCACATCAATCCACTTTATGCGAAAATCTATATTCTCACTATAGTGACAAATACTAATATTGGTGAAAAAATTTACACACATATAAAGCAGAATAGAGATCTCTAGAATAGACATTCACAAGTTCAGCCCACCAACTTGAACAGAGTGGCAGAAACTGATGGGAGAGTGCTGCTTGTTTGTTTTAACACATGACTGTAGAGTATTTGTCCATCTGCAGGAAATATGTTGAACTCATGCAAAACTTAAGCCATCTACAAGTATTTACCCCAAATATCACATGTATACAAATGCAAAATACAAAAAGTCACAAGACTTCTAGAAGGGAACAGGGCTAGGAGAAGAGTTCTTAGACATACCACTAAAAGCAAAATTCATTAAAATAGACAAATAAATTAAACCATATAAAAATTCACACTTTTGCTCAAAGACCTGGTTAAGAGGAGGAAAAGTCATGCTATAGTCTGAGCAAAATTTTGAAATATACATATACAGTGCTAGACTTTGTATGAAGTATTAAGGCACTCTCAAACTGAAAATTAAAAAAAAATGATCAAGTTAGAAAATTAGAAAGATACACAAACAAGTGTTTCACCAGAGTTCTATATGAATCATAAATAAAAATATGAAGTATTTCTAATGTCATTATCTATCATGGACACATAAATTATGTATACCACGAAATTACCACACTAACATAATTATAGTATGGAACACATATTATGTTTACTAAAATAAAAATAATGACAGTACCAAATACCAAAGAAGATGCACAAATACTGAATATCTCAGTATTGTTGGTTGGACCGTAACAAGTACCGTCACTTGAATAAAAGGTTAGTAGTTTCCTGGAATTTTAAACATACACTCACTACATGGCTCTGCTTCTGTCCTTTTGGTTTGTTTTGCCTAAGACTTCCCCTACAGAAAAACACATAATCGAATTGTTATGACATTCAATTGTAACAGCCTCCACCAACCCAAATGCTTAATAAAAGATCGTTGGTGAAGCAAATATTGAATAGTCATAGTGTGGAATGGTACTTAAAAATAAAGATTACATTATTGATAAATAAAACAATTTGTATGAACCCCAATGATATTTTGCTGAGTCAATGTAAAAGCTTATTTCCAATATTCATATATTGCATAATTCCAGTTTCATAACATTATGAAAATGGCATAATTATAGATATTTGAAATAAATTAGTGATTGATGGGGTTTAGAGGTGTAGATGGAGGGGCGGTGACATGTCTATATGCAAGATAACAAGAGAATAATTTGTATGGAATACAAGATCTGTGATGCAATACCCTGTATTTTTATTTGTATGGTGCTTATATGAGTTCATTCAAGTGAGAGCCTGGTAGACTCATGTACATGCACACTATAGTAACATCAAATTCTTGACTCTGGTGTCATAGTATAATATACAAGATGTTAACAATTATAGAGAACTGTAGGATTTGTGGGAGCTCTCTGCCCTACTTTGCAACTTTCTGTGAATCTATATACTTTCAAGTAAAACATGAAATTAGAAGAGAGAAAGACAAATGAGGCTTTACAGTGATGTGGTGTTCAATTGGGCAATATGTTAAGTTTCCAATATAGGAGTCCACTTCAAATGAATGTTCACCAAATGGCTAAGGCACACACAAGTGTGTCATTAAGCCCTTCACAGTATTGATTGCCTGGTTAATGAACTGGAAGCTTCACTCTCTTATTCACTCATTCCTGTTCTTTCCCAGGCAATACTCAGCCCATTCAAACCCCTCACTCCCCTTCTTCACCAGAGATGAGAAGTGGCCTCCTGGTCTTGGGAGAATCAAGTTGGAATCTGCTTCTGGCTCCTTAGCTTTGCAGCTTCTTGCTGACACTGCAGAACAGTACAGTTATGCCGGAGATACGATTTGCTTTGTTTTACTTACCCTGACGTTGCCTCAAGATCATTTCTGCAGCTGGCACAGGTAATTGCCCACCTAAGGCTTTCTGTGTTCCTCTTCCCACGAGGACGTGAATAGTTTGTGCCTAAGGAATTAGTACTCAGAGAGTCTGAGGCTCCAGGGGCTGAGATGGAATTGAATAAACAATGTTCATTTATTATTCCCTGCTGAAAACCATAACCTTCCTGAGGTGACAAAATTTGTTTTTGTGTTACTGTCATTATGATCTGTTTGCTTGATTTTTGAGATATTGCAATTTATCTTCTCCCACCTTTCCCTCCCTCCCTCCCTCATTTCCTTCCTTCCTTCCTTCCTTCCTTCCTTCCTTCCTTCCTTCCTTCCTTCCTTCTTTCTTCTTTCCTTCCTTCCTTCCTTCTTTTTCATTCTCTTACCTTCATCCCCCTTCTCCCTCCCTCCCTTCCTCCATCCTTCCCTCTCTTTCTGTTTTAAATCCCCTCTCTTTCCTTTTGTTCTTATCTCTTCCCTATCTTCCTTTCAGCTCTTCCTTCCCCCTTTTTTTCTGGTGTCTTTCTGCGTTCCCTCCAATTTCTGTTATTTCCTTCCTTCTGAATAACAAGTTGCCTAAATGGTAATAATTTTGAAATGCAAGAGTACATAGAATAAAAACCTCATCCTTTTCCAAGAGTCGATTTCCAGTCTCTACTTTCCTTTTTGGAGATCACCACTACCAGGACATCTTGTTATTTAGCAAGCTATAAGCTATGCATTGTGTTGGAAACCTATTAATATTTATACTCTTAATGCTACTACCCACAGATGACAGTGATCCTCACTGTGCTTTGCAGCTTGCATTTCACAGCGTACACAAAGAGGCCTCATTCTCTTTTTGAGTTGCATTTTATTTTACTAAAATCCTAGTTTCTGAATCTGTTTAATTTGCTCTTTTCCCCATTGTCAGACACACAGATTGTCTCTGAATTTTACTAATATAGATGATGATAAATGTCAGTATGCTTCCACAATTTTGACATTTGTTTTTACATGCCCTGCCTTTTTGTTCCTAATTTCTGTCATTACTCCTTTTAAAAATACGTGTTGCATTTGTATCTCAGTATTCAATCATCCTAACCTTTTCCTCACAATTAATAGCTGAAGTATGCAGCAGTTTAGTGAGAATTCAATTTAAATTATTCCTGACTTTATTTACTCTACTCCTAAACAATTCCTTCCTTTATTTTCCTTTAAACTTATATGTTTCATAGGCTGGGTGGGACTCACACCCAGGATCTTGTGCATGCTAAGCAAGCACTCTACCACAGAACTACATCTCAGTTGTTTCTATATACAAATGAATTGTATACACAGTTCCTATATACATAGAATTGTGCATATTTATCAAATATGATTGATGTTTTGGAGACATACATTCATTAAATTGTAACTACAATAAGAGTAATAAGCATATTTATCAACTCCAATAGTCTCTCAGTATCTCCTGTGCATGGTAAGAACATGAATTTTGTCCCCTTAACATTTTTGAAGCCTAATTGGTGATTTAAGACATTTTTATGAGTACAATCACACATCACTTGGTGATGAGGAATGTATCATGAGGTGATTTTACAGTTGGGCAAACACAAGAGTGTAGTCACATTACTATAGAGGTTATAGTTTACCCCATACCTGAGCTACATGGTGTAGTCTATTGCTCCTAGGCTACAAAACCATGTTACTGAACTAAATATGTTAGGGAATCATAATACAAGAAATGAACACTTGTGCATATAAACATATATAAATATAGAAAAGTATGTTAAGATATAATATAAAAATCAAGCATGATAACTTGCTGTGATGGTAATTCTTCAGAGGAGGGCCCTCACTTGAAAAAATGTCTCCATCAGATTGGCCTGTGGGCATTTTCTTTTATTTAGTTACTTACCATCTTCCTTCCTTCCTTCCTTCCTTCCTTGTTTCTTTTTTTCTTTCTGTCTATCACCATCATCTATTTACTTTTTCTTCTCTCACACAATACATCCCAACCTCAGTTTCCCCTCCCTCAACTCCTCCCAGTCCCCTCCTTCTTACCCCTTTCCCCAAGATCTACTCCCCTCAGATAAGGGCAGGCCTCCCTGGGATCACTATTCTGTGTATTAGGGCCCAGTCACCATGAGTGGTACTATCCCTAAGCAGTTGGACCTGAGTTATATAAAATGGTCTCTGAATGCTCCTCTATGATCTCTATTTCAGTTCCTGCTTGAAATTCCAGCTAATGTAGACTGTGATCTAGAAGTGTAAGATGAAATAAAGCCTTTCCCACCCAAGTTGGTTTGGTTGTGGTGTTTATTACAGCAACCCAAACCAAACATGAAACTATGAGTAGGATATTTACCACGAATAGTACTTTTGGGATTGGAAGTTGTTTTGAGTCAGTGAATGGTGGGTGTCAGTGAAATTCTGAATGATACTCTCCACTAGTTAAGATTTTATAAATACTGTACACTTGGGTCTCATAAATTTTATTAAAATATTAAAAATAGTTAATAATAAATTAACTTTACCTTACTGTAATTTTTACTTTATAAACTTTAAATCATTTGAGTCTTGTAATAGCACAAACATGGTATAGCCACAAGCCAAAAGAAACTGTTTTCTTTATAGATTTTCTTCTATAGATTCTTTTTCTGTATGCTTTTGTCCTTTCAAAAATTTTAATTAAAAATGAATATATAGAAGTTTCCTTCTATGTCCATGGAGTCTGCAGAAGTAAGGAAATTGAAGATATCATATGACCAACCAAGAAGGTGGAGAGGAGTGCTATGAAGCTCTGTCTTCTGGATATGCTGTGGCCATTGTAATCATGAACATGCCACAGCTGTTGCTACCTACAGAAGATGTGCATGACAAAAATAAGACATGGAAGCAGGAGGAGGGATTAATTGGGAGGAAGAAGAGAATCAGCTGAAAAGAGAGAGATAAAAATAGAAGGATAATGGGGAATTATCATCACTATGTGTTGTACACACAAATGAAAAATTTTAAATTGTTCTAAAATTGAACACACACACATTATCCCAAGCCTGCACAAGATGGAGATCATTATTATATCTGTCTTTTTCTTCCACAACTTGTTTTACTAAAAGATCTTAATGAGCAAAGACAAAGGTGGAGCAGAACTGTCAACTTAGGTGATGACCACACCCTGTTCTGGAATCCTCCCCAGGGACCTCCCTGATAATCTTCATGGGGAGATGTGACTCTTTAGAAATATATCTATTATGGGTTGCCTTTTCTCCTCCATCATTTATTTGCACTGTGGACATTTCTTTCTACTAATGAAAACATTTTGTAGTTGGAATCCATTTTCTCCACCTTAAGGAATTTGCTGAAATCTCCGAGAAACATCTGATGAGACTTCAGTGTAAGCCTTAGGGTTATTTTCTTCTGCTGTGTTCTTTACTCTTGCCTCTTCTTCAGTGGTGTGTTCCTGTTTCAGTGCCAACAGCTCCTCATTAGTAATTCCTTGGGAACCACACCTAGGAACTCCTCAGCATTGCCCTTGTCCAGGCTCAGGCTAAAACTGTTTGAGACCTGAACTACAGCCTTGATACGTCTTTGAAGCATCTTGTTGAAAAATCCTCTGAAGTCATAAATAAACAGTTTCAGTGTCTTCTTCTGGCACTATTCATATACTCTTTGAGGACATTAGCCTGAGCCCAAGCAAGGTTCTTGGTGCAGCCCCTGATGTTGCAATCTTCCAAGAATTTCAGCTATGTGCCTTCTGTGTCTTTCAGTTGTTGCAATGTAGGTAATCTCAGGTAGAAGGTTTTAAATGCTATAATTCCTTGGTAGCCTTTTATATAGCAGTGAATTAAATACTACTTTGATATTAGTATGAAAACCAACAAAATGAAAATGTGTAGAAACATTATTAGTTTAGGTAAAAAATGGAAAGACATTTTTTTTCCCAAATAATTCTTTTTTGTTTTGTTGGCATGGAAATTTGACAGTGCATTCTGGAAGAGAATCTGGGTCATCAGTGCTGTCTTACTGCTCCTGTACTACCTTGCAAGTACTTATGGATATGTAGAAAGACTGGAAGCTCTCATTGCTCCAAATCCCAGAGTATCTGTTTGTAGTCTGTAACAATAGCCACAAAGGCGAGTGCCATCCTATTTTCAACAGTTTGGAACTTGATATTGCCTTGGTTTCCTTGAAGATGAATGTCCTATGGCATTCATTCCAGTACATGCAGGTTTCACCCACATTGAAGATTTGCTCCATGAAATAATTTCCCTTTCACTAACAGTTGCTTTCACAGAAACATTTGCAACCATACCCCCTCACCTTCAGACTGGGCACAATATTTCTTGGACCATTGAAACCACTTACAACTAGTAGTAAATTCAGTGTTGTGTCCAAATGCAGTAGGTTTTTGGAATCCTTGTGTTATAGGATCATGTCTCCTGCAAATAGGTCCATTTTGGGTTTGTACTTTCCTGCTTGTGTTCCTTTTATTTCCTCTTGCTCTAGCTAAGACTTCAAGCATTATATTGAGTAGAATGAAGAGAGTAGACATACTTGTCTCAATCTTGGTTTTGGAGAAGTGCTCTAATTTTCTTCCCATTGATTTTGTTATGCTAAAATGGGTTCTTTTTACACTTAGTTTCATCAAGGCTTTAAAATAAAGTGCTATTGGACTTTGTCAAAGGTTGGTGTCAATTGAGATTGCCATGTGATTTCATTCCCTGACTCTATTTGTGTATTGTATTACTTTATTGATTTAGGCACACTGAATAACTCCTGTGTCCCAGAATGAAACCCACTTAGATATGGCAAATGATCTTTTGAATATGCTGCTGAATTCAATTTACAAGTATTTTATTGAGAATTTTAGCATTTGTCTTTGTCATGGAAGTTTGTCTACAATTTTCCACTTTTGTTGTGTCTTTATTATTAGGATAATTCTTTACAATTTTTATGCCATAATTCACATGTTTAACTGTTTATCCATTAACAGAGTGTCCTAGTTTGGTTGCTGTGACAAGATGCCCTGTCAAAAAGCCACTTAGGGGAGAAAGAGTTTGTTTTAGCCCACAATTCCATGTTATAGTCTATCATTTCAGAAGAGTCAAAGTGAAAGGAAGTCAAAGCAGCTATTCACATCCCTTCTACAGGCAAGACCAGGAAAGAAAGAACGTGTGTCTATTTGTGCTCAGCCTCCTCTCCACACTTACGTAGCCCAGGACCCAACTCAGGATATAGTGTCCACAATAGGTGGGTCTTTCTACCTCAATTACCATAATCAAGACAGTATTCCATAGATAAGCTCACAGGCCAATCTGATCTGAGCAATGTCTTATTGAGACTCCTTTCTCAAATGATTCTAGAGTATGTCAAGGTGACAAAACTCACAGTCACATAGATATTTTGTAGCTGTAGTTATTTTAACTTTTCTCCTAATTTCAAGAGTGATTCATGGTTTCCAATCATAGCAGTGAAATATTCTGGATATAGACATATGCTGTTTTACCAAATGTGTTTCATATATCACGTGCTTTTGAGTTGCTAATGACCACACTTTAATTCCGATCTGAAGGAGCCTCTTTAAAATTTCTTGTGAAACGAGTCTAATGGTAATGAACTTCACCATTTTTGTTGGTCTTAATAAGTCTTTATCACTCTTGCGTTTCTGAATACCATGTTTCCCAGAAAAACATAGTCTTAATTTGCATTTCCTTTTTTAGCACTTTGCAGGTCTCTCCCCATTCTCTTCTAACTGAAAGCTTCTGCTGAGAATTTGATATTGGGGGTTTCCCATACACATATGGTAGCTTTTTTTTCTTGCTGCTGTTAAAAACCATTGCTTTTGAAGCTTCATAGACATTCATATATCTTCATGCCTACATATCTCCCTAGCTTTGGGATGTTTTCAACTTTTCTTTTGGTAAGTAATCACTTTCTTTCTCTTAGTTTCTTCTGACTCTTCAGTAATCCATGTGTTAATTCTCTTGACAGTATCTCATAAATGTAAGTATCCCATAAATAAAAGCCTTCTATTCCCTTAGTCATTCTATTTTCTCCATTGACTAGATAATTTGCCTAAATTCAAATTGCTCATCTTCTGCAGTTTTAATTTCATTCACTCTATTATTCCTCTACAGAAGTGGTTCTCAACCTTTCTAATGCTGCAACTTTTCAATATGTTTCCTTATATTGTGGTGACCTCCCAACCATAAAATTGTATTCATTGCTACTTCATAACTGTAATCTTTTCTTTTTGAGATAGGGTTTCTCTATTGTAACTCTAGAACTCACTCTGTAGACCAAGCTGGCCTCAAACTCACAGAGATCCACCTGCCTCTGCCTCCTGAGTACTGGGATTAAACGTGTGCACCACCACTGCCTGGCACTGTTATAAATTTTATGTATTTTAATGTAAATGTCTGATATGCAGATGGTCTTAAGTGACCCCTGTGAAAAGGTTGTTTGATCCCCAAAGGGGTCTCAATCCTCAGGTTGAGAACTTCTGCCCTAGGATCTTGTGCATTTAAGGACTCGGTCATGCATTCAGTTATTTTCATTTTTTCTATGTTGATTGTCATGTTTTTTTCTCTCTCTCTCTTCATATATATATATATGAAAGTTCTCAGTCCTACTATTGAGGTTGATGGTTTTTTCCCACTGGCCTTATTTACTGGACTTACTGAAGTGGTTTTAGAATCCTTGTTTCATGTGCTCCCTACTTTCCACTCCTTAACCAGTTCACGTCTTTCTAATTTATGCTTCTCAAGAAAACTCTTTTTTACCAGGCTCACATTTTACAAATACAGACACTTAAATGAACAGTTGATGTCTCTCCTCACTCAATTCTTTCCCTCACTCCCAAGGTCTTCCAGTGTAAGTTTTAACCCTTTGCCTCAGTACACCTTCCAAAATTTTCACAATTTTCCCTCTACTGATTGCACTGTTGCTTCTTTTCAAACTAAAGCATTTTCTGCAATGCATCCTGAAACACCTTCCCTACTTCCTTCTCCTTTCCCACCACTCACCCTTCTGATTAATCAGTACTTATCCTTTGATTCTTTATGATGGGAAATGTACATTCCTCACTATTTTCTCTCCATTTACTTACCATAAATTATGCAGGTATCTTCCCATGATCCCCTTGTAATAATTATTAAGGGAAAGATTTGTTTCCATTGGATATTATTATATACCTTGAAGGCAAGTGCAGTTTTGTGTAACCATGTGTCTGTTGAGATTTGTGGTGTGTTTGCAGCTAACGTGAATGAAAATACCTGATCTGTGATAGAGAAATCCAACTGAACTTTTACTGTTCATGGTAACTGCTGTGAACTGAAAGCCAACACCAATAGTAACAAGATTAAACTTTACTGAGATTTTAACATTTCAAGATATTAATCTGAAAGATTCATATGTAGTGCTTTGTTTAATATATAAACAATACTGTGGCGTAAAGACTTTCAGTATCTGCATTTTACAGATAAGAGATCTGAGGATCAATGATACCTGAAGGCATTAAAGGTTTGAAAGGATTGATTTGTAGTGCTTTATTTAATATGTAAACCACTCTGTGTCATAAGTATTGTTCCCATCTGCATTTTACAGACAAGGGAGCTGAGACTCAGACATGAAGTAACTTGCCCATGTTCACACTGATAACACATAGTGAAGCTAGAATGTAAGAACTTAGCAAGCTAAGCAATACTCAAATTTTGTAACTCTAGACATAGTACTACAACAACTAATGACTGCTGGGAGGAAAATTAGCCTTTCCCAGGGATGAGGCACCTTATTAGTTGTCCAATGCAGAGCGGTCATCCCTGAAGCCATGTACACATATTCAACAAAATCAGACTCAACAAGTTGTGTGTATAAATATATACACACAACACACACACACACACACACACACACACACACACACATTTGCTCACATACATACACATATGTATTCATACATTAATATATAAACCATACTGTGTTATAAGGACTGCTAGTATCTGCATTTTACAGATAAGAGATCTGAGGCTCTGAGTTTTAGGAACTGAGTTCCTAAAAGGATGGGGCCATTCCTTGAGCTAGTAATTGCTTCTTGAAAATTTAAGCAATTAACTGGATATTTTAATATAATTTTTAGTGATATAATTTTGTTGGATTTTTTCTATAGTCCAGAATGATTGATTACTCATAATTTTTATATGTCTAAGACATTTTTGTTACATTAAGTGGGAAGATACTTATCCATTCAGTCATTCAACAACTACTTATGAGGGCTTTGTCTTAATCCTGGCACTGCCCTCGATCTGACATGAACAGGGAATAGTTGTTAGGGCTGAGGATACATCTCAATGATACAGTCAGATGTTTCATATACTTGGGGTCTTGAGCTTGATTCTAAGAAAGAGAGAAACACACACACACACACACACACACACACACACACACACACAGGAGAAAGAGAGAGAGAGAGACACACACACACAGCAAGAGACAGAGACACAGAGAAACAGACAGATAAAGAGAAACAGAGAGAGAGAGAGAGAGAGAGAGAGAGAGAGAGAGAGAGAGAGAGAGAGAGAGAGAGAGAGAGAGAGAGAAAGAGAGAGATAAAGATAGAAAGACTGAGAGACAAAGATCATAACTCTCAAAAATGTACATGTTTCTTTCCTGATAGGAAATACGAAATACTGTTGAAACTACAGCTTTGGTATCTTCTTGTTTAACTCCATTATTTAATTTGGCAAATGAAAATACATAGACAGGGTTCAGAGGAAAACTTAGTAAGGTACTTACCACCTTATAAGAATGACGACCTGAACTCCATTCCTAGAATTCATGTAAAATAAGAAACAGTACCTGGTGTAGTAGTGAATACTTACAATACCAGTGGTAGGGAGGCAGAGATAGGTAGATCCTTGGGCTCAATGGTCAGGCAGTCTAGTATATTTAGTGAGGTCCAGGCCCCAAAACCAAGATGGATGGAAACTAATGAATTACACTGAAGATTGTCCTCTGACCTGCACACACACACACACACACACACACACACACACACACACACACAAACACCTGCTCATAGGTGCACATACTACATGCACACAATAATACAATTTTTCAAAAGCCGTGGTACCAGTGATTGTTTATTCTAAAAAGGCATCCTAACTATTTCTTATGTTTCATAGGGACTTTACTTTAGCTCCCATTACTTTTGACATCAACATGGTCGATCTTAATTTTATATTTCTTTTTTTCATTCTGTGTTAGTCTTCTCAGTAGAATTGTCAACCAATTCCCTTAAGAGCAGAATGATGGCATATCCACCTGCTGTGTAACCACAGTGCGACTTGGCCAACACATAGGTTCTCTTCAGTTATTTGTTAGTTTCTTTGAAGCTGAGCATCAGAAGCATGGCTTTAACTAGTATACTAACAGATCTGTCTGAGGTCTTTATACACAACCACATCAACCTGGCTTGAGCCACATAACCTCTGTGGATTACTATGAGATGTGGATGATGGTTTCAAAAAGGAGCAAACCATTTAATGAACGAATTTTCACTGAGCACATACTATAGGCCAATATTGGTACCAGAAATAAAATAGCAAGAAATTTTGTTAAAAAAAAAAAAACCCGAAACAAAACATGTTGCCAGGTGGTGGTGGCGCACACCATTAATCCCAGTACTTAGGAGGCAGAGGCAGGCAGATCTTTGAGAATTTGAGGCCATCCTAATCTACAGAGTGAGCTCTAGGACATTCAGAGTTAGAGAGAAACCCTGTATCTAAAAACCAAAACCAAACCAAACCAAACCAAACCAAACTGAACTAAACCAAACCAAACCAAAACAGCAAACCCATGTTGTCAGGGAATTGATGCTTAATTCCCATTTTTATTCTCATTTATACACTAGAACACATTAAAATTCATCCATCCATGCATGCATCCATCCATTCCCTTCCAAGTATTCTTTGGGTTTCTGTGTTAAACCTTATTCTCCAATGGGATGGGTTGACCATAACTTCAAATGGTGTTAGATATTATGAAGGAAACAAAATAGAATGAAGGTTATGGAATGATAAGCAGTCATGGTGAACATTACATTTGTGTTTGCTCAAGAAAACAAATAGAAATCAGTAACTAACAAAGGTCATAAGTTTGATACAGTTTTGGAGGTTGAAAGCTTGATGCTCTAGTGAGATCTCTGGCCTTTGCTTCTAAGATGCCACCTTGAACACTAAGGCAGGATCTCACTCCCACAACTTTTATATCACGCCATCAAGTCATCCATGGTGGTCTTATCACTTGTACATATATACCCAAGGATTATACCTCTCAACACTACTGAACTGGAGAGTAAATTTCCAACACATGAGCCTAGAGGACAAGTTGTGTGTTCTGCAGAGGGCAGAGCCAGAGAAGTGATCTAAGCCCTTTGGAGAAGCCCAGAAGATCTTGAGTGAATTCCAGATAATTAGACATTGTTAATGTTTTTCTGCTATCCAAAGACATAGTGAAAAGCTTGAAAGATGTTTGGTTTTATTTGGTCCTGTGCATTAGCAATCCTCATGATTGTTCCTCCAGTAAATGGTTTTGCTGGTATAGTGTTAAATTGTGTTGTAAAGGTAAAGCAGCATTTTTTTGGCTTATACAGAAAAGGGGAATTGTAGAAGTTTATTTTTAGTTGTGTTTAAAATATTGTTTTGTGAACTGTTGGATGAGGGTCTGCCTAGTGTCTTGGCATTTTGTATTGTTTGCAGGTGTTGGATTTCTGTGGGGGTTGTTTAATTGTTTATGATCTGCATATAGTAACAGTAGAACACCTGAGGAGTTTTGAATCAATTAAGACAGTTGAGGTAAGATAGTTAGGGTTCCACTGGCAGGGCGGTGCTTGCCAGGGGTTCCCTATGCTGAGGTCTGGCAGGGTTTGTATCTATGAAAATGCCTCCTTGTCTTTCTTGGCTGAGTCACCGTAGCAGTGTATTACTACACTTCTCCATTTGTGTTTTCCTTTAATACCATAAACTTCAAATGCTTTCTTTCACATTTTAATTGTTTTTGAAATTATAATTACATTTCTCACTTTCTTTTCCTCCATTCAACCCCTCTGCCTTGTTTGAAGTAATAATTCAATTCTCATATTCTTTTCCCTCTTTCCAGATGATTTTAGCTTATGTCAAATTGACAAAAAACTAACCAGCATACATGGTCCCATGCATCTACTCAATTCTTTACATTAAAGTTGGTTTCCATCTCAAGGCCTTTGCACTTGTCTCTGGCGATCTCAGAATCACCTTAGATTAATTACTCTCTTGATCATCATCACCATCATCTTCATCATTATCATCATCATCAGATTTTTTGAGACAAGGTCTCACCATGTAACCCTTGGCTCACCTGACACTTACTATGCGGATTACATTGGTCTACTACTCATAGAGAACCACCTCCTCTTGTATTCCAAGTTCTAGGATTAAAGGCTTTTGCCACTAGGCCTGACCAGCTTCATGATTATGATCATCCCTTTTTATTTTACTTATATGTGATTATATTTATTTTCCTCCACTTACCTGCTGATTAATGGCTTTCTCCACTAGAGTGCAAGCTCCAAGAATTTTTAGAGTTTCCTGTTGCTTTTTTTTTTTCCCACCCAAATCAATACCTGGCCATGCAGGTGCTCAAGAAATGTTGCCAAATGAAAGGGAATGATTGACATACATGAAAGACATATTGGCACATGAAAACTGAAAGCCACACCCACATGTATGTATGCAAATCTATATGAAATTTTGTTCTGCATTGAGCTAATTGATCTTGCAGAGAAGGTAAATGGATTATAATTCTTTAGAAGTAATGTTGGACCACAGTCTTTATCAATTCTTTAACAAAGGGGAGAAAATGCATTATATTGTCTGAATTACATGAAGCTTGTTTCTTAAAGTAGACTCTGGAAACTTACTTTGAAATGCGTAAAATAGAATGGGTTAGTGGGTAGATTGAGAAGCACTTAGGTGAAGAGATATAGGATGAAGCAAGTTTACTAAAATATTGATGTTGAAATCATGTGATAGCTACAGAGATATTCACTGCAAAATTCTTTCAGTGCTACTGTTTTCACACTTTCATAAGCAACTCAGGGGGAGAAAATTTCCAAAGTATATTCAGACGTTTAACTGAATTTAAATCCAAGATCTTGTAATTTTTGCACCCCTAAAATTGTACACAGAGAGTAGTTGGCTATCAAGGAAGCACTCAAGAAAGTTTTCATTATATATTCATCAACAAAGTGTCTTATGTTTGGTGAGATTTGCTACAATAACCACTGGGCACTAACACGGTAAACAGGGGCTGAATAACTAGAACCTTGGTTCTCTTCTACCCTTTTAACTTAAAGACAGGCATGTTGGTTCTTGAGAATTGGATATAGTTAGAAGTTGCTGGTGGCTTATTGTTGGTACTTGGTATAATGGAAAAAAAATCATGTTTGTGACTCATAATCCTCTCATTTTAAGAGAGTGTCCTCATAATTGTAAAGATGAGTCAGTAGCCTTCTATCCTGTGGGGCTTTGTAATTTTATGTCCTTTTTTGATGTTAGTAGTTCTATGATGGGGAAACCACTCATTATAATAATTATAATGAGAATATAAGGGAGTCACAATTAATGTAACCATTCCATTTGCCTGACATCTTTTGATTATTACAGATATGCTAGTAGTACATAGAGGCATGTAATATTACACACCATACATATTTTACAGAAGTGGAGATTGAAGTATAAGATTGAGGTAAATGATCTGAATGATTTCCCTATATAGTATAAAGTTAATGACTTAGAATTAGAATATTAGTCCCTGGTACAAATTCATTCACCTAGCAAAAAACCTAGGTACATTCTCATTGCTTAATTTTTTTAAATAAAAAGAATGAGGTGATAGGATATGTGAGAAAGCCATCCAAATGCTCCCAGAGGAAGTATGGATTTTACATGAGTTGATTCATGTTTGCCATTACAAATTCTTAGATCAGTCTCACCATCCTGTTATTCTATATTTAATGCAGGATCTATCCTTCTGAAAGAAAGGTTAAGACTCAGCTTGATTCTCTCCATGTGAAATTGCCCTGATCTCAGTAGTCTTTAAATGTTGATGGATGTAAATTAGCCAGAAGGACTTTTCCTGTGCTGCTATTGGTACCTATTAGATGCTCTTTTCATGTCCCCTCTGTAGGTCCCCATTCTGGGGGGAGCACATGATGGCATTCTATCAGCTTCTTGGAAGCTGTCAGAAATATTTTAAAGACTATTCTAAAGAATCTTTGAATTTCCCATTCAGTTCCTCTCCATTTGGGTTTCTTAGCATGGTAATTAATTGATATTGAGTGTGGAGTCATATATTCCTAAGTCTGAAATCTACTTCACTAATTTGTGAATTCATGTAAAATGCTCACTCTCTCTAAGCTTCACATTTTTCATTTTTATAATGCAATTCACTATAGCATCTGCCACATAAGGCTGTTTTTAGTACTATATGAAGCAGTATCCATGAGAATTGTAACTCATTACCCAATGTCTTGAGCCATTGTTAAGATTTTTGTTAATTTTTCCTTGTGAGTGCCTAAGCAATTGAAATTAGGATGTCAAAAGAATATTAGTTTCTCATCTTTCCTGCAGAAATATTCATTATAGCTAATATGTGGAAATAATCTAAATGTTCATCAGTAGATGAATGGATTAATATGTGGAATGTATATACAACAATTTTATTCAGTCTCAGGAGAACAAAGAATCATGCAATAAACAGAACAAATTACCCTCAAAGATAACACATTGAATACAATGAGAATATAAAATATATAACATCATTTTAATTTTTAATGTTTATTTATTGATTCATTGCTTGTGTGTGTACTCATGCACATGTGTGTGACAACAATGTACAGCAGTTGGAGGACAGCTTGTTGAAGTTCTCTCCTTGATCATGTGAGTCTCAAGGATTGAACTCAGGTTGTCTGTCTTAGCAGCAAGTGACTTTACCCACTGAACAAACTTACTGACCCTAGAAATATGCTTCTTATATACTCAATAAAGCATATTTCTATCTGATTGAAAAGAATTTCATTAACATAATCTTGAACTCAGAAAAACTTTGCATCATGAAAAATATTAATGGTACTTTAGCTATGGAGTAAATTTTAATTTGTTTAGTGTTTTGGTAATAAAATTATCATCTTTCTGAGTTCATGATCCCAAGTAATTTTGTTTTTTATCATATGATGTTTGGTGAGGTATTTGTCATAATTCTTTCTCTTGTTTAATTGTTCTGTAGAGATAGAGATCATAAGCCTGTTGTTTTTGCAACTTGTTAGGCCAATGATCATTAAATGATAAGTTAGGAGACTTTTAGGAGAATTTAGAAGATTCTGTAGATTATATTGCTTCTGCTCTTCATACTACAGGAATCTGATATATGGGTAAAAAATGAAAGCGGCTTACCTATTCTGGCTCTTGAGTCTTTAAATGAAATGACCTTGAGAGTTATATTACAGCCCTACTTTTTAGTGGATTCCCAATGCACTTGTAATAAAGATAATCAGCTCTATACTTTGAACTTCTCTAATCCTGCATCCTGATACTTTTTCAAGTCTTCATGTTTTTCCCCCCACAGGGTATTTTCTCTTGATCTCAGTGTCTTACCTGTTCTATCACCTCACATTTTACCCAGGCGATCTGTCATTTATCTCCCTTCTTCCTGCAAATATTTTCCATACACCCCCAACCCTAAATTTTGTGTGTCTTGGTTTCTTTCCTAATTACTCTTATGAATTTCTGGATAGCACATGGCTTAGTGTAAATATTTTAGTAACCACAGAAATACAGAGGATCATAATGGAACATTACAAAAAACATATACCAAAAAGTTAGGTAACTTATAAGATGTTAATAAGTTCTTAAATGACACAAGTTAGCAAGACTGAATCATGAATAGGAAATATAAACAGATTAATAATGAGTAAAGAGATCAGAGGAGAGCAGTTATGAGAATCTTCCAAAAAAGAAAAGTCCAGGACATTTTTTAATTTATTTAGCTAATTTTACATTTCCCCTACCAAGTCTCTAATTTCCTAATCAAGATTTTATAGTAATGAACTATTTGTAGAATTTCAAATGTAGCCAGATTTTAATACTGATTAGGAATTCCTTTAAGGTAATGAGGTTTGCCTAGCTAAAGCTTTTTGTTATTTCTAAGGATCCAAAGACAAAGCAGGCCTCAAGAACCTCTATGAACCAGACCAGTAAGACAAGAGAAAGTCACCAAATTGTGACTTCACTTCACATGCATGTCTGAGTCCAGGCAGGAGAATCACCCATGGCTCTACTAGAATTAGGAAGAATCACCGAATCAAAAGAGATCTGAATCCTTCTCATCCTCTGCCCCAAATTTCCACTGGGCATTATGACCACTTCCTATTCTCTTTCCTTTGGTATGTGTGTTTGTGAATCCTCAGGAACAGCGAGTGATTGGGTATGCTGTTCTTTGCCCAGAGTTCAATTAGAATACAAACAAACCTAGAGTTATTTTAAGAGCTTTGGGAGAATGAATGAATGTTTACTGAAGATTTCAGACAACAGATAAATGAACAACACCCATATGCTTAGAGCTATGGAGGAAAGCCTTGTTCTTACATATTTTCTCCCTGCAAGTAAGGTCAGGTTTTATTATATCCTTCATGAACAGCTTAACAAAAGAAACTAGTGTGTGACTGAAAGTATCCTTTCATTAGTGTATGTCTTTTGGTAACCCATCTTAGGGATCACTACAAACAACTACCAATGAATTCGAAAATATGTAAAATGAGGATAAATTCCTAGAAATATGGAGTGAAACAAAGAATGAACAAGAAATAGAAGTAGTGATCACTTGTGAAATCCACTCATGAGAGAGAAAATGGTTAAGGTAGGCTTTACTTGGTGCTGAACTTACAAAAATGACTTGATATAGTCCATTGGTTCTCATTATAGAAAATAGAGCAATTTCCTTCATCCAGGTGATCCAATAAGAATATTTGAGGACTTTTGCTTTGCTGGGTAGGGAGTCAGAAGCCCAGTCCTATACTACAAGGGACCTATACTCAAGGGATTCTTCAGTCAAACAAAAACATCATTACACAGATCTTCTTCATCAGTTAACACAGGGTTGGGTTTGGGGAATCTGTTTAGGAGACTTGAGTTCTAATTTTTACACATGCATATGTACACTAATTGCACATGTTTTAGCCACCATACCAAAAGTGCAAAGTGAAGGCAAACATTTGAAGATATTTTACTGTTAATTATAATCAATTGTTGAAGAAGTTTACATATTTGAAAGGAAATAAGCAAAAATTTGTACTTCAATTGGGATGTTTTAAATAAACAATTCTCTTCTATGAACAATTATACTGATTTCCAATGGACTCTGTCAGAGATCTTTATTTTGAACACTTTTGTTTATGTCCATATCATCTTATACCTATCAAGGAAACAATCTCACAGAAGTCTTGGAACTAAGTTCAAGATCCTAATGAAAAAGTAGAAGCAATGAACCATCATTTTAATAAATTCTGACCAAAGTCATCTGGTATTTCTTCCTCTTCTTGGTTGCAAAGAAGATCTTAATTTAGAAATTAACATGCATCCTTGGGATTCATATTCCTGGCACACTCATGTATGCCAATGTTGTCAGGTAATTCTCAGTAAATCAGAGAAGAACGCCTGCACAGCCACCACCCCCTTCACAGATACCAATAAATGCATGGTTCTGCATCATTCATAGTATGCATCCATCCATAGGGCAGCAGACTTCTTCAAGGACCTGGGGAGGACAAAACATAATTATCAGAAAGTGAAACTCAGTGCAAAGGAATTTCCAAAGCAACATTTATCCGATGCTTTGCGTGTTTTAAGATAAATAGGTTCTAGCAGTATTTGATAAATGTCACTGCCTATTAACCACAGAAGACCAGTTGTTCTCAGCCTTCTTAATGCTGTAACAATTTAGTACAGTTCCTCATACCATGGTGACCTCCCCCAACTATAAAATTATTGCTTTCAGCAGATGAATTAGCCTTTTTTTAGAGAGATTGTTTGAGTTTAATTTTCATTTTATTCTCTTCTATACCATATACTTAAATATAGACTGATACCATATTCATCTTCCTACTCTATTTTATAATATGGAATATCTATTTCTAAGATCTAAGTTTGTAACATCAAAAGAGACAGAAACAAATTCTATCCATATAGACTCTTGGCCTTACTTGAAAGATAAGTATTAAATAATTGTTTATGCAGCAAGATATTTAATCAAGGTTATGATAAAAACTGTGATAAAGATAGATTTAGTCTTGGGACAAGGCTGACATAAGGGAAAAATTGTGATGAGCCTTAGAAAGTGATTAGGCATTGAGAAGGTAAAATTAGAAGTAGTAGTTTTGAAGAATGCTGCAAGCAGAAGAAAAAGTGGCAAAGGAATGAGATGCTCAGACACAGGGAGTTTTGTAGCAACTGAAGGTAGACCAGATATCCATATGACAGAGAAGAATATGGAAAGACTGAAGGAACCAGATGAGATCAGGTGTCATAGTGTCCTTCACAATATTTCACTACTTTTTTTAAAAAAGAGAACATTATTAAACTCAGATCAGTGCTTACACATTTTTCCAGTACCAGGTCTTGCAGGAAAATGTATGTGTATGCATACACATGGCTTGTCACCCAGAATGATTCATGAATTACATTTCATGTAATACAGCCTTCTTAATGTTATGACCATTTTGTACAGTTCCTTATATTGTGTTAACCCTCAATCATAAAATTATTTTTGTTGCTACCTTATAACTATAATTTTGCTACTATTATGACTTGTAATGTAAAAATCTGATATGAAGATGGCCTTGGGTGACCCTGGAAAAAAGTTGTTCAAGCCCAAAGGGGTTGAGACCACAAATTGAGTACCACTTCTCTATTCATTAACAAATTGTAGGGCTTCCAGGCTAAAGAGTGAAGTTGTAGCACGAGCGGTCCCGCCCCCTGGGGCTAACAGGACACTTGGAGACTCCTTTACTCTTGAAGCCCTGGAAGCTGCTAACTCAGTAAGCAGATTGGCAAAATGTCTGCCTGCCCTGTGGTGAATTATATGCCTGGGTCTCTGAAAAGGCCATGGATACTGTAGGGGTTGGCCAGGTACGCCCCTCCCCCTGCCATGCTGATTAAGGTTTCCCCGCTGGAGGGGAGAAGCTACGCCCTTATGGGAAGAGGTTATTTATTGGGGAAGAACCCCTTGGAATAGATGAGTTCGGGTCCACCAGATGCCGTCTCCTTCTCGTGTTCGTTCTCAGCAAGAGGGGTCAGGCGACACCACGCAGTCCTAGGAACCCACGTCCCAAGCGGCCCCGGTGCTTCCCCATGGCTCTCGGCTTGAGCCTCTCACCCCTGGCCAGGGCGGAGAACCAAGCGGCTTCCCAGCCAGCTCAGGGCTGGGATAGGGTGGTGGCGGAACATGCCGGGGAGACCGAAAAACTAAAAACAACAACAAATTCTCTAATGGATCAGAAGATTTGATGGTCCTTCCTATCGTGTTAAATTCTAAAGCATATCCAGAGATCTGGGGGGAATACAAAGACAAATACTAAAGAGCTATCACTAAAAAAAAATGAACTATGTAAGACACTATGGTATTTCTACTAAGAAATAACTTAGAGTCTAGTAGGTAAATGGTAAATAATTGTGTGCCATCATTATTGTCAATACTGGTGTCTCTTAATGAATGGCTGTTGGATGGAAGATTCAAAAGCTGATGAATAGTTTAGGTTCTGGGAAGAAAGGGAAACAAGATCTTTGAGGAAAGATAAATTATGTTATTACCTGACAATATCTCCAAATGCCTTCAATATGGGCTTATTTATATACTGCAATCCATGCTTGTCACACAATGACTTCACCAGAGGTGCCACTTTGTGATAATTATGGCGTGGCATTGTGGGGAAGAGGCTAGGAAAAAAACAGGAGATGTGAAACTTACACCTAAATAGAAATCCAAAGGAGTTTTATTTCTTTTATTTCTAAATAAAGTCATACCAGAAATGCAGACTCAACCTTGACCTTGTACAAACCTTCCATCAAGCCAGATCTCCTATCCCCAAAACTCTTATCTTTTATTATCTCTATAAGCTATGTGGATAGCACATTTGGGAAATGCTAAGAGAATAAATATTAGCTCCATTTGATATGCTTACATTTTGTCAGGTCAAAATATGGATTAACTAGCATTTTGAATTGCTCAGGAGAGCAGGAGGTCATGTCTCCCATTCTTGTTTCTCATCTATTCTTCCCATCTAAAATCTATCTGTTGAATAAGTATTCACTAAGTATTCACTCATGTCTAGTTGTGGCATATAAAGGAAAGTCATCAGATTGGAATTTGAGGTAAAAAAGTATAACTTTTATCCAAGGTTTGGCACTAATCAGCTGGATAACCTTCTTGGACCTCAACATTTTCTTTAATAATATGTAAATTGTGGTTCTTCTTTTGCAGGGTTGTTCAAGGATTTGCAAATAAGAAAGGATGAGAAAACAGCATTAACTTAACTGGTTAATTGGAAAAATATCTTTAGATTCATTTGGGAATTGCAGAAGTGAGTGGATTTCATTGTTGATTATTTTATAACTTTGGCTCCAACATGATAGTTAATTAAATTAAGCACATTAAGTAAATTAAATTGTACTTAAATTTCAATAAAATTTGGTTATTCAAGTGCTATAATTTTTCTTAGATTTCATTAACCAATCAAATATGCATGGTCATTTGTCCTCATACACCTACCTACCTTCCTGACTCCTATAGACATCAACAATTCTTAAGATACAGCATATATGGAAACTTATAGATCTTAGATCTTCCTTCTTTCTGTTCCAATCCAACCACTGATGCTGATGTGCAGCAATCTTTAGAGAGCCCTGGTTAAACTTTGTAATTCTCTGAAACTCTTAGCTGAATGGTTGTCAGCTGTGTTATATTGGGTGCTATTAGGGGACAGTCCTTGATTCATAATGGACCATTTGCATCACTCACTGGTGTTCAATTTGGAAGTTCAAGTGCCCAGTGAACCAATCATTGAAAAAAGACTGTTCAATGTTACAGGTGGCCATAATCTGCAAAGAAAAAGTTTGCATTAGATATAAGTGAGCCTAAGTGTCCACGAAAATGCTACTTACTTTATGTAACCATCTATCAACATGTGCTTATTTATTTATTGTAGCAACTATGAGTGGTATACAATGGCATGGCACCAGACTTCAAGAAGTTCACCAATTAGAACATACTAAGATATTTTTCTAAGAAGCACATATAAAGCAATAGATATGAAGAAGTATGTAGGGTTGAAGGAGAAAATAACCATCATAGACACAGAAGGCTATGTTGTCATGAGTTTGGCTGATGCAGATGGGTTTTTAGAATTGTTGTGGAAATTGTATGGTTATGTTAGGACTTGAGGACTTCTCAATGATATGAAATAATGAAATAATAATAAAGACCTTTTACAATAAAATTACAAGGTTAAAAACCAAGTAGGAAAATGTTTATAACACACTGTGAATAATGTTTTGATAGCCTTACTTTACAACATGTTATCAAAGAAAAAGTATGAATACTCACATAAACAAAAGGTCAAGGATACTGGGAAAGGATAGTTATAAAAGGAAACATAAATCCAATAAGTATGTGGAAAGCGTGTAGTTTAATGACTATAGAAATGATGAGTGATAGCTAAAAGACATGTAAGTAGTTCTCTGGCCAAGGACCTGAGAATTGTCCTTCTGGACTGTAAGGAGTGGAAGTTCTCTGAGTTTGAGTAAGAGCTTGGGGAAGAAACAAGATAATGACTAGATTCCCTGTAATTGTAGCACTGTCAGTGGGAAGGATTGAGTTAGGAGGTGGAGATGCTCTGGGTGGGCCATAACTTAGCTAGCTTTGTGAAGAGTATGCTATGTTTTCTTTCTGAAATGTCTGTATAGTTAAATCATGATTTCTAGGGTCCTTACAGGTATACAACTCATCATATAATTTTGAGATTTAGGTTCTCTTGAAAGGCTTTGTTATATGAATGATTACAGTAGGTCAATATACATTTTCTACAAACATCAGATAATAAAACATTTTATTTTAAAAATAAAATTTTTATTAAAATAGAATTATATAGCTTTCCTCCTTCCCTTTCCTCCCTACAGTCCTACCCAATTACCCACCCTCCAGCTTGTTCCAGGACCCACTCTATTCTCAAAATTATATCCTTTTTCTCTGATTGCTATTGTCATATATATATCTATGTATGCACAATTATACAAATATAACCCACTGAATCCATTTTATTGTTTGTGTGTGTATGGTTTCAAGGCTGATCACTTTGCATTAAATAAGGGAGTGGGTTATAGTACCAAGAGTAAATCTTTTAATTCTGTCATAAACATTCAATATTGTTATAGAATGAAAGCATCCATGAATAATATATAAAAAAATGAAAATGGCCATGACTCAGTAAACTTTATATACACAAATTGGTCATATTTAGCTGCTGAATTATAGCTGATTGACATTTACTTTGCAGGCAAGCCTCTATAGTCAAGTCTCTATAATCAAGTTTAAAACCTGATGCTATTACTTATTAGTTATGTGACAATATACAAGTCACCAAACATTTTCACAAGTCACTTTTATCATGTTGTAAAGTGAGAATAACCATTGTGTCCACCTTGTGTAGTTACATGTAAAGCATCTGACAGTGCTGGTCCTCTGGGAAATGTTTTATAAAGGTGAGTTATTATTATATGAGGTAAGCAAATTTAAGCCAATCTGGCTGGAAGGATTGTCCCTTAGGAATGCTCTCATCACCTGTGTGCTGAGCCAGTCATGGTTCTCTTCTCTGCTCATTTTCATTGGTATGTGGCTCATCTGGGTAACATAGGCAATCCAGGGGCTTTCAATAAAC
Source organism: Cricetomys ansorgei (assembly GCA_026225945.1). NCBI lineage: Eukaryota > Metazoa > Chordata > Mammalia > Rodentia > Nesomyidae > Cricetomys > Cricetomys ansorgei. The sequence goes on along the minus strand of JAMJFZ010004027.1, from coordinate 1,529,303 downwards.
CTTTGGAGGAATAAAAGGGGGGAGTAGTAATTCCTTTAGTGTGTTTTAGTTGCAATCACTGAACTTGCATGAACTCTGGCTGAACTGGCCAAACACTAAGAAAATGAGAGAGGTTTCAATGCTCTTATGGCTGTCCATTTCCTCTTTGGATTTCCAACTAGAGCTGGCACTCAAGCATTTGATAATATGCTTTGTTCCACTTCCTAATTCACAGGAGCACTGGCTACAAATAGTCTAGTCCAGCTTTGGTGCAAGAATGAAAAATACTGGGGACTGAGTGCTTGCCTAGCATGCATGGTTCAATTCTCAGTGCAAGAAAAAAATTACCATGTTTTTTAAGGACTTTTGTAAAGTAATTGGCAGTTATCATCAGATAAAGCTGGATTCAAGTTCTGTCTTGGCATCAGTCTTGGCCCTTACTTGTTCTTATACCTTAGGCAAGTGATTTAATCTCTCCAAGCTTCAGTTCCCTGGGCAGAAAGAAATATGATACTATATACATTGTACGGTTGTGTGAGGATTACACCAAAGAAAATGATGACCTTAATCAGTTATCTGATGCATAGTTGCTCTCATTATTGTTACAACTAGTAGGGATTTTAGTTTATCAGTGAAACTGAATGAGAAAGAAACAAATTAGAAGTTTGGAAAGGACTATTATGCAAAATAGTGCAAAGTACATAATGCAAAAATATAATGCAAAATAGTGGTTTGAAGCCAATTTGTTTTGGGAAAAAATTTCTAGTCATGACAGAACTTAAATTTTTCTTGTCCTATCATGATTCTTTGTAGAGTTTATACTGACAAAGCAGCTTAAGTTATAAGAGGCTTATAGATCAACTGACATGGTTTAGTTGGGAACCTAAGAATGTGGGGGAAATTCAACCTGGGTAAATCTTTTTGAGATGGAACTTGCTTTGTTCAACCATTTGAACTGTTACTTTTCAGCTTGCTTTCAAACTTCTCAAGGGAGTGGGACATATTGCCACCCTATTTTCTTAAGTACAAATAGCTCTGGTAAAAGAGGTTATAGAAATAAGAGAATGTTCTTACTTGACCAGATATATGAGCAACAACGTTCCAAAAATTCCGTAAAAAGGTCCAAATGTGATGAAATATCGAATGTAAAAGCTGCTGACCCAAGCAATGTCCTGTGAAGAGAGACATTTCAGTGAGAAGCCTTAAACATTGGGTTCAGATCCTTTTCTTTGGGCATTATCTCAATCTGATGAACTGTTATTTGAGACAGTCACACCTGTAGGACACGGAACACTATCAACTTACTTTTCTATTTGGTCTAGGTTTAGAAAATAGGAATTGTCTCTCACCGTCCAGTACTTTCGAAGATACATCACTTGCATGGATTGGAGATTGAAGTAAACAGGCATGAGGAGGGGAAGTGCAACTGAAAAAGACCCAAAAATTTGATAAATAAATGAGCAATGTGGACCTCAGCACAAGCCAGTAGGAGTTTATGTCTTCTGCATGTCCTTCATAGAATGTTAGCCTTGAGAAGAGATACAAGGTGGACATCTAGAACAGCATCCTGAACTTCACTGGGCTTTGATACTTCAGAGGCTGTGGAAAAACTTGGTCAACAGTTCCAGGTTTTATAGTCCTGAAGTAGCTAGTGAAATATTGACAGTTAGAGTCATTTTGATGGAAACTTCCCCTCAATCTTCTGTCGTGATATTTCAAGGTTTTCCTAGGTCCTGGAATCTTTTAGACCCCTGAAATCCTCAGAGTTGTGTTTTGTCTCAATACATTGGTATGGCATGAATGAAGACTCATTTTCTGGCTAGAGAACTCTATACCCACTTTTCTCAAAGCACCAACAAAGCTTCCAAGACCACAAAACAATCTCAGGTAGACCCTGTGGCTTTGGGCAAATATCTGCTCCTTGACCAAATTTTGGTTAGCTTCTTTTGTGCTTTGTTCTCAACTAGATCTCAGGCTTGACCAACAAGAATTACTAATTGTCAGCACAAATGATTTCAGCTATCCACATTGTAACAGCTCAAAGACAGAGCACCCAACTTCCTTAAAGTTCTTGCTTGGGAAAACCACATTCTGCCAAAATAATTTCCTTTGTTCCATCTAATCTGATTAGGAAAACATGGTATTACTTTTCTTAGAGAATTATTTTGGATTACATATAACTGCAAATTATTTCTCTCTTCCTTTCAAATTTACCTGACATAGCTCAACCAGGGTAGGGGCTTTCTTTTGAAATATGAAGAAGAAGAAGAAGAAGAAGAAGAAGAAGAAGAAGAAGAAGAAGAAGAAGAAGAAGAAAGAAGAAGAAGAAGAAGAAGAAGAAGAAGAAGAAGAAGAAGAAGAAGAAGAAGAAGAGGAGAAGAGGAGAAGAGGAGAAGAGGAAGAAGAGGAGGAGGAGAGGAGAGGAGGAAGAAGAGGAGAAGAAAAAGAAGAAGAGAAAGACTAATCCTCCTGTTTCTTAGTAGAATTAATGCCTAGCACCAATAAACAGCAATTTGCAAGCAGATATGGTTTAACTTTATCACACTCCTTTCTACCTTGCAGCCAATACATTTAAATATATTCCTTTAGTGTTTGGAAAGTCTCCCTCTCACCATTTGTTTCTGCAGAGTTAAGCTTAGTTAGTACTGATGTTTCTCTCTCCTTTTGCATTAGTCTGAATAAAATTTTCTTGGTCATCTTTGACAAATGTTTGGCTATGTGACAATTTGAATTTGACTTATTTGCAACTGAGAGGCTCAGCTAGCACTCCAAGGGAAGTGGCACCAAGAAACTGCTGAGGATTTGTGAGGTAGGCATCCTGGAGTGAGCTTTTACCCTATACTCATTCCTCATAAGCTAAGTAGGTATTTCATTGCTACAGAGACATGATGTAAAGACATATTACTTAGTTCAGCTCAGATAATAAACATTTTTTTTTTGTGAAACTACATATCCATCTAGGCTGGTGTCAGTTACCCTTTTGGCATACAGCACAAAAAGGGTACAATGAAAGGTACAGGGTGGACAGGCTGAATCCCAATGTGGAAGAAGGAGCCCTGCTTAACAAATACTCCAGCCAGTGGTGTTCTTCCACAGGCATGTTACAAATGACCAATAGTGGTCTATGTGGGCAAATGAGAGCCTGTGAGGGCTTCTCAATCTCAGAAGTATTGGATTATATAGCTAGGTTCATCGTTTATTATAATGGACTGATTCTGTGCATTATATGATTTTTAAAATTATCCCCCTTTCCCTCCACACTGATAAGAAAAACTGTCTCTAGACCTTGTCAAATGTCTCCTGGGAGTAAAAAGGTTGACAACCTCTGGTATACAGGTGGTGTTTGTTTGATTCCCTGATGTTGTTCCCTGCCCTCTTGATGTGCAAGTATATTTTAGATGAGTAGACTTGGGAGTTGCTTGAAAACTTGTTCAGTTTGATTTTGTTTAATAATAATATTGATTTCGGAATTACTAAACTAAATGGTTTTTCTTTCAAGCTTGGCAATATGGTGTCTGTCTATCTATCTATCTATCTATCTATCTATCTATCTATCTATCTATCTATCTATCATCTAGCATGTCTGTCTATTTATCTATATATCTAGCTATCCATTTACCTATTATCTAAATATCTGGTTTGTATGCATGTGTTACAGCTGTTTGTTGGTCTCAGTAGCTGCAAGCTTTCTTCCATGTAGAAACTTTCTTGATGCTCTTTATTGTTGGGTCGATTTTCTCTAGTATCAGACTGCAAATGATTCAGTATTGTTTTCTCTCTACAAATTATTTTTTTTTAATTTCAATATCATTAAATTTTTCTAAGACAAGGATGCAGGACTGCCTTATTAGCATTCTACCTTCTGAGCTCTTTAAGTATGTCTTTTCTTTCCTACTCAGTATCTCATCTGATGAGATACTAGTTAGAAATGCTTTTGTACCTCTCCCACTTTCATTTTCATATTTTCACACCAATGACTCTGAAATAAGATCTGTTTATTTCCATTACCAAATCAGATAGGGTTGGTTTCTGTGAGACAACTTCTAATCACATCTTCACTTTGACTAGTGCTTACAAGAAAAGTGGCTTCAGGAGACTCACCCATGTAGAAGTACAGGTGCTGCTTCTCATAGTCAATGTATTTTATTTTCTTCTTGCCATACTAAAAGGACAAAGAATAAAAGAGATATTATTCTCCAGCATATGTGTTGGGAGAGTGAAGGATGGAGGGAGAGAGGGAAAGGAAGAGGAAGAAGAGAGTAAGGGGGAGGGGGAGGAAGACTTAGAGGTAGAGGTAGAAGGGAGAAGGGGGGGATGGAGGAGGGAAAGCTATGATTTGGACTCATTGCCTGTCAAACTTGAGATACTAGAAGAACCAGAACAGGCTTGGGAGTAAATTGTGTGCTTTAACTGTGGGTAATTCTTGTCCAGATGGATTTTTCCAGCTTTACTTATATAGAACTTATTTTAAACTTATTAAAATCCATTTTAAAACAATTTTCACCTCAATAAAAATCTAAATTTATTTTTCCTTGTGTGATTTTTAAATTTTTGAAATTCATGCTCTTTATGTGCTATATTAACTTCAAAATATACATTTCTGTGGAGCCTTTTTGAGCTCTTTAACTGTGGTGATTAGACTTTGGCTTAAACTTCTGGATCTATCTCTACTCCTTCATTCAGTGAATGCTCATTAAGTGGTTTGGGGACAAAAGGGCTATGCATGCTCACTCCTGTCTCTCATATTTTTCTTTTATAGTCTCACCATGAATTTTACTTGTAATTCATTATTTCTAACACATAATGATAGTGTATATAATATTTTTACAAACATTATGTATAGTTACTCATCATTTGTGATTATAAGATTCCACTCATTAATTAGAATATGACTCATTTCCTGGGCTGCTTCTCGGTTAATTTGATCTGTGCTCAGGGCACAATGTAGCAATTACTTTGTCAGGAGGCATAGGATTAATGATTATATATCTATACTACCTAGCTGACATTCACTGAAGGATTAAATGAATGAATGATAATTCACACACACGCTTTTTTCCCCTTTGTTACAACACTAGAGGAAGTATCAGACTCATTTTACTTAGTTGCTCTTTCCCCTTTTATGTGTCGATATCTTCCTTTATTTAGATAATGCAATTAGCACCTCCTTTTTTTTTTAACCACAAATAAAAAAGTGCTATGGTGATGAAATACTAATATCTATTTGTAGTTGCTGTCAACTCTCCAAACACCTAAGTAGTGAGAAACAAGGAAAAAGTGGTGAGGTGGGGGTGAGGTGGACTATTTTTGTGACGTGATAAGCCTAGATGAACTGATTGAGTATTAGCCTGAAAAAAAGATAGTAAGTCTTTCTGAACATAGACCCAAGATTTAGAAGATTTAGTCAATGTGGGTTTAGAAAGTTCTATTTGGATAACAGGTTAGAAGGACTTTCAGGAAAGAAATGAAAAGCTCATAACTCACAAGAAACAACACTACTGAGTTTCAGAGGGAGAATACTATAAGTCATGCTTTATGCTATAGTGTCTAGAACTTGAAAATTCTGTGAATGGGCCCACAGGCAGCCTTTGGAACTTATAGGAAAAGCTTCCGTATTTGTGAAGAGACAGCACATGTATGAAGCACAGCTATCTAGAAGGTGCTTTGGAGGGAGTCAGGCTGCTTCTTCACCTTGAAACAAATTTCCTATGCTCCAAGGAGACAGCAGAGATAACAACATATCTCCAACTTGAGACTTTAAAGAATAATCAATGACTTAAAAATTCAGCAGTATCACTTTTATCCTCCAGTTTTTGTTTAAAAGTCCAAATTATGGGTGGGATCTACAGGCGTCATTTAAGTCATTGGGCAATGTGGTTCATGTAAATCAAACATACCAAAATGAACATTAACTAAAAATAACAGTGTCATGAGTTGAGTTAACCAGTTGTTTAGTTGTTTGCAGTCTAGTGCTGATCGAATGCACTGCATTGTTTTCTCTCAGTGTGCACCTTTCAATATCCTTGCTTTGAAAACTAATGTTGGTCCTTGTAATCTGATTCTAGATCCTGAAAATGACTTATGTTGCTTCAGAGGTAGTGATAATCACTAGAAGTGAACCTGTCACTGGGATTGCTCAAGAAAGATAACACAGGTTATTATAACTTCTGGTGTGGGAGGCTGAACTGAGTGATCTTTACGATCAGAGACCCTTAAGATCCTCTTATACTTACAACCCCAGATTTTACTATTTCAGGTATATGGCTGGACTTTAAAAGTGAGAGTTGCTCTGAGATCCTTTGTGAAATTAGAACAATCCAAATTGATCTTTCCATGATAAGGGGACCACTTCTGGCAACATTTTCCTAATGTTGATGCACCTTGATAGGCTGAGTATCTCCAAGCAGGAAAAGTGGGCCCACATCAATATCTGGATCCTTGGGGTAGATGTTTGGTTTTACGTGATGCTGGAAGTGTCGATAATTCCACCAGTCAGCTGACAAGCCCTGAGAAGAAGAGATGTCATTAACTAATCGAATTTTCTGCCTAAGTACCCTTCATTGTTGGAGAGTTCTGCAACTTCAAAGTGAAAATAAGAAATTTGGCTTTTCTAGTTGGCCATGCTGCTAGGCCTTATTAGAAAAAGGTGCTCAGAGCTTATGAAGAAATATGTTTCTAATTCAAGAACACAACTGCAGTCTAGAAAAGAACTGCTGAGAATGGGAACATAATCTTCCACTATGGAATGGTTTTCCAGCCTTCGTTTATAGGAACATAATCTAAAACATAATTCTGAAGGTAGATGGAACAGAGAGTCTTATACCTATTTTACATATAAAGGGCCTGACAGCCAAGATTTTAATTAGTTCTGGGGGAAAAGTGGCTGTAGGTATCTGACTTCGATGAATATTTCAAATAATCATGAATCCGAAGTGTTCTCCTTGGGGGAATTCTGCTTAGATCATTGCAAGTCCCAGTTTAATGCTATCCTATAAAAATAAATGAGAATAAAAACATTCTAGTTGGTGCCAAGCTAGAATTATCTTTGATTAAGCTGCTGGTGATTTTCTCTCTCACTCTAAGTTTGAGAGTTTTAATACAGCAAAAGATTTGGAGGTCTCTCAAATTTTTTTCATATACTAGCTGTCTAAAAGGTGATGAGTAGGTTTTGACAAATCACTCATATTCTTTGAAGCTCAATTGCATCTCGACATGATGACATTTAGCTCTATGGGTGGCTCAAAGAGATATGAGGCGCTGGATCTAAAATGCTGGCTCTTTGAGAAACCCATTTTCTTTTCATTTGTGTTAATTATTTATAGAAGAATGAACATCAGTAATATTTTATTGTATATTTGTTATCTCTTAATAATTAATGTATACATATTATAGATCAGATCTGTCCAATATAGAAGTTACTAACTATATGTGGTTAAATAAACTAAGTCCCAAAATTCACTTTGAAGAATAAGAATGAAAAATGCAAAATATTGCACTAATTTTTATATTGATTACAGATTTAAGTCACAGTATTTTGGACATTATAAGTATAAATAGACAGTTTAAATAGGATTATAGAAGATTGAATATGGAAGGTATCATTTTAAAAATATATTTTTGAGAATGTCATATATCAACATTGTATCTATGTACATTCTCACGCTTCTAAGTACTCTTGTGTTCCCTAGGCTTCCTCTCAAATTCATGGCTTCTTCTTTAATTACTATTGTTACATATATTCACATGTACATATATGTTCACATATACATAGCCTACTGAATCCATTTAGAGTTACTCATATGTACATGTATCAAGTGATGACTAGTTGGGACTGGAAAATCTATGAGGGAGTTTGTCCCTGTAGGAAACTGATTCTCCCTCTCTCAATAGCTGTTGATCACCTATTGCTCTTTATCTAGGAGTATGACCTTGTAGAATTTTCCATATCCATGTTGGCAAGTCTGCTGGTGTTGTCATTATGCTATTATTGTTTAGGTAATCTTATTGTTGAGAATCCATGAATGCATTTTCTTGATAAGCCTAGGGGACATTATCTAGCAGCAGGTACTTTAATGTAGCATATATATTATTTCTGTTGGAGAACGGTGGCCCATACACCATATACCTCAAAGGGATTGAGTGTACTTTAAAAACCTGTAGGCATTAGCCCTACCTTTCTATATTCTTTCTGGAAGCTGTACTACGAGTCATAGCAATTATCTACTTACTCATAAACAAAAAGAGTGGCATGTGGCGTTCCCTTTCCCTCCAAGATTCCCTAATACTTTTATAGTGCAGTTTCAGTTTTTAGGTTGTATTTGCTTCCTGACTGCCTGGGCAGTCACGTCCCAGATATTCCCATATAGAACATCTTTATGGCTACTCAGACTTGTTGTGTCCCAAGTTGTACTTATTACTTGCTTTGGGGTCCCATTACCCTGTCTTTCTCCTGTCAAGTTATGTTCTTAAGACTGCACATTCACTCACTCATTCATTCATTTGTCATTTATTTTGAAGTGTGTCAGATAGAACAGATTTGGAGCTAGGTAGGCACTAGTGATACTAAGAAAGATGTGATACAGTGAGGTTCCCACACTAGCAAATATACAATCTAATGGGAACAGTTGACAGTCAAACACAACACGATAAGAAATGATTCGCTTTTAAAATTATCTCTTCCTACAGCTGATATTTTGGCTACTTCTACCAGCTGACTGGTAATTAGGCAATGACTACCTGTGGTAACTGGTAACATGGGAGACAGGTTTTGACACATAGCAGATCAAGGGACAAATCTTAATAGAACAAAGCCCTAGAGGTTAGAACAGTAGCCAACATAATGATGGGTGTGATCTAAACAACCAGTTCTACCTGAATTGCTGTGTCTGGAAAACACTTTTACCAGAGACAAAGGGGAGTTCTTCATGGGAAAGAGAGGGTTTTCAGCCATTTGTCAGCTAACCTGAGACAGTTCTATTTGGTCCTCCTTAGGTCATTCTTTATTTCTAAGTTATGGCCTTAGCTTAGTGCAGGAGAAACAATCTAGGCTTTTTACTGGAGTCATTTGAAACTTGAATTCTTGTTTGTACATCTACTAGATGTGTGACTTTGGAAATTTCCTCAACTAGGAAATGGATGCAGCTCTGAGGGATTATAGGAAGCAACTGCCTAACACTTCTTCTCTCTTCTACCAGATGTTTTAGGATTTGCTCACAGAAGTCAGGCCAAGTCTTAATCTCTAATAATGCTCCATTATCTCTATAGTGATACTGGAATCTTACTATTTGTAAAATGTTCATACGGGAAGATCTTGAAAATGTTTGGGGCCAGTAGTACCTTTAATTTTGTTTAAAAAAACTCTTTGGAATATTTGTTTTTGGTAAGAAACAAAGTTTCACGGTATGGAATTTTCATTTCTGGCATCATCTTGGTGTTAAAAAATTTTAGATTTTGAGACATTTCATATTTGGATTTTTAAATTAAGGATACTTGATCCGTAATTCATGACAATGCAAAATATATGTAGACATTTTGTGGTTCATTTTCAGAAGGATATTTGAATATCTGAATTCTATAAAGACTAGAAAATACACACACACATACACACACACACACACAGAGAGAGAGAGAGAGAGAGAGAGAGAGAGAGAGAATGAATAGTAACCCTAATGCTATACATGATTTTCCAAGTTATAGGGGAACTGATGTTAAACCTAGTTTTGAAATTTAGAATTGAAATGTTTGTAAGAGGCGGGGTGTTGCTGCTTATAATTTTGTTTGTCATCTCCACCCCGCTCACTTTACCACCCCACAAGTAATTTTTTTCTTCTGTACACATTGAAGCCTATGTTTATTTTGTTCATGAATCATTGACTTTGCCTACAAAAAAGCAAAGTACTTTTGGCTCTGATTTTAGTGCCATTTCCCATTTTCTCATTCAAGTTAGGAGTTATCAAATGCATATTTCAAATCATGCAAAAATGTTTTCTAGAGACATAGTATAGAAAGACCTATGTGTACACTTGAATCAGTGGGAAAACATTGACTTTCAAAAGGGCCAGGAAGGGTGTAACTCACTGGAAAATTTCACATAGTTGGTACCAAACCAACTGCCAAGTATCTGCAGGGCAAATGACTTTCAATTTGTCTCCTCAGCCCAGGGGAGGAGGCATGGACAACTTCACTATCTGAATCCCATAATTATAGAAGATGCCTTTGTTTTTATTTGTGATATTTTAGAGTGAATTCAGAAAATTCATCGACTTAGCAATGGTAGCTACAGGCTACAGAATTCCTACATGCCTCTAAGAATTTTCTGTTTAAATGAATCTTGCCACATCAAGTGGCAACTACTTGTTCATTTTGAGGTATAGACATGTCTCTAATAGGAACTCAAAGTCCAGCTTTGTTACTTAATCTAGTTATGGCTCTATCTGCTTAATAAAATAGCTAAAAATAGGTGATTTCTTGTAAGCCAACAGCAGTCTGACTTACAGTCTACTTCTAAGTACTATCATGGTCAAACATTTTTATTGGTTCTGGATTCTCAGTTTGGTTGTGAAAAGATTGATGATAATACTAGCAGCAACTGACCACGACTCTTTCTAGGAACTGTGTTGCACTTGATACACAAATAACACTTATAATACTGACAATAACCCCACAGGTGGGAGTTATGACTCATTCATCTTCATTTCCTTATGGTGAAGAAGCTGAAGTCTAAACACATTATATAATTTGTTCAAAGTGACCCAGTCCATGAGAGGCTGAGCTTCAATGGAAGAGCATTTGCTGTTAGAGCAGTGGTACTCAGTGCTGACCCTAGGTTAGAATTATCTGAAAAGCTTCCAAAGAGCTTCACCCAGACCCCACTGAAAAGAAATTAAATCGGATCATCTTTAATAGTCTAGGCATCCCTACCTTTATCAAGATCCTCAGTTTCCTCCAAATGATAGTTCAAATGAGAAGTCCTACTCTGGCCTGCATTATTATATCTGGCCTGTATTAGTATCTCTACTTAACTGGTTTGTAGACATTGGATTAAATAGTCAACCCCTTTAAAGATTCATTTATCTGAAAAATAGGGGTGTTTTAATAACCACTTCATCTCCTTCAATTTTCCACCCACCACTCCTTATCGTTTGCTATCTGTGGCTGCTGCTCACTATCTCCAGTGCCTAGGCTACAGTATTCTCTCTACTCTATTAATTAGTTGCCTATTTTCAGGCTGTGAAACCAAGTAGTCATCTTAGAAAAGTAATCTAAATAGGCACTGTGGTAAGGAAGAAAAAGCAGTTTGAATCAGTGCCTGACGACTCTTCCTAGGAGATTCTTTCTGGAATGAAAGGATTTGTTTGAGATATCTTGGGGTGCTGTTTTCTCACCTTTTGAGCCAAAGTGCATGGTAAACAATGCAGATAAAGAAAAGCAGAGATATAGCTTATCTCTTAATGTTACAGGATGCTGAGGGTCAAAGACAGCCATGATGGTCTTGGGACGACATACTGAGCATTGTCAGAGATAAAAGCCATTAACACTGCTGCCCTATCATCTTGGTTCATCTGTCCCTTCACTCATGCATGCATGAAAGCTTATTGAGGAACTATGTACAGGAACTCCCTAGGTGCTTCATTAGATTTGCTCCTCAGAGAATAGTGCCAGTTTTTATTATCAATTCTTGCTTTTCACAGAGGTCTGGGTTTTGTAATCCTCTTCTCCTACAGAACCACCCAGTGCTCCTCACCTATTCTTTATCTTATTTTTTTAAGTGTCTTCTGCCATGTTTTCCTTTATGTACTCAGCATCAACCTTTAGAAGTAATGAGGGCTATTAAATTTCCCTAAGGAAAATGTCCCCTCCCTTCAAAGAAGATTCCCATTCATGATTTTACAGTGCATATATAGATTTTAAGGACTTGAACATTCTTCTGTGAGCATTCCTTACGACAATGTGAATTGAGCCAAATAGTTTATCAGAGCCATAAAAAAATAAGCACTAAACATTTTCCTCTTAAAAATTAAAATTTGATTTTGCTATATATTTTGCAATATTATATTAAATGTTATTATACATAACCTATCTATCTTACAAATAAATTTTTACTCATTTGTGAATGTCATAACACTTGTTGCTGCTTTGAATACATAAACAAGACTGAGCAGCCCTTGTCTTAGGAAGTGACATTCAACAATCTCCATCACGCCGCCCCACATTCTGTACCTTGAGATGGCACATTACAAATTTGTGCGTCAGGTGGTTCCACTTGGACTTTTTAAACATGGAAAGATGTCCTATGTCATGTTGTAAAAATGAACTTTGAGCCTAAAAAAGAAAAGGATGTTAGAGAAGTTGCAAAGTCAAGAAGAATCACCAAGTCCATATGTAGACTTGCAAGCCTGACAGAGGAGAGTGGGAGACCTCATCTGATCTCCATCTCAGTTTAATTTCCTATACACATCACCATGTCTATAACCTCTGCCTACATACACAAGTGGTTCCTCCTGCCTTGGACACTTTCTTTATCACCCTTTGATGTCTTCTACAGCGAAGTAAAAAGACCGTGCATTTACTTTAGTGTCTAGCAAGTTTTGAATCTTCAATACTCAATTGCTAAACAACTCTGGGCAAGTTACACAGCAGCTCTGACCTTTAGTGATCTGTCTGATTCCCCCTGTACATAATGCTGAAATCATAGGGTCATTGTGCAATTTTCTTACTATAAATTGTCGTTTATGCTTAGTATCAAACTAATATTTTTTTCCAAAAATAACTCCTTAAAGAATAAAAAAGTTTGATTTTTCAAGAAATAAAATGAGGTTAAAAACTCTGGGATCTGGAAATATTACTCTCATTCTTTGGAACAACCTTCCTGAGTTGTGCCACCAAGAATGAAATACCGCATCCTGCTCCAAGAGCACGTGCTTCCTCTGACTGTTGGCACTTCACTCTTCCTACCATGCAGGAAATTTAGGTGAGTAGTTCTCAGTCCTGGAGAATTCCTTTATCCAGGAAAGGGAGCATATGTATTTCCCTTCATATCTATACACAACCTGTACTCACATGAGGCCACATTTGGCCATGGTCATAGAATTAAAAGCTTTATCACTTAGCTCTGTTAAGTACCAGTTGCTGATGTCATTTATACTAAAGTGCAAGCATTTGTATTTTCATATATTAAATGTAATTTTTGCCCTTTAAAAATTCATGGTCTTATGTATTGATTGATTAATCAATGAAAGATAAAGATGGATGTTATGTGGCATAGGATAGAATTTTAGTTGTTAGAATTGAAATGAAACAGGGTGAACTATCAACTGTCATTCATTTATTTATTACCATATGCTAGACACTGTGCTAGCTTGTTTACAGATTAACTTTCTTATTCTTCAGAATAATTCCATATTCATTGTTACCCTCATCTTATAGATGAGAGAACTGGACTCCAACACTCTGACAGCTGCTAAAACCTATGAGTAGTATGCCAAGATGTTCATTGGCCAACCAAAAAAGGATCAGAGAACGTTAGAGAAGACGAGAGAGAACGAATGTAAGAAAGGGAGGACAAGGGGGAGAACTATGAACTGCTGTCCTATGGATCTGGCATGTCTGTTACACACATGAACACATAGCAGCTGTGCTTATCCATATAATATCTAGCCAGTTAAAAATTCCAGCAGAGGGGGTTCCTGAGATCACCCTACCTGAGGAGCTATTGGCTGCTGGGAGAGGTAAAGCCCGTTTATTTGTGGGTGTAGCCACTGGTAGATTCCCAGTGTCCCAGTGTATAAACCTGTGCACATGGGCAGCATTCATTGGACTCAGTGGGATGAAAATATCATTTAAGAAGGAGAACATAAAGTTGGCAAGGAGACACAATTAGTGGTGTACTGATTGGCTAGGAGGGGACACTGAGGAGTGAATATGATCAAGACATATTGAATACATGTATACGTTTTCAAATAAAAAACAAAAAGATGAAAACACCCAAGCTTCTCTTTGAGGTCACTGCCTAAGTTTAGGACACTTGCTTACCTGAGAAACTGTAAGGAGAAAAGTTACGAGTATTGTAACAGTCCAGCCACTGCCAAAATGACATAGTATTAGCCATGCTAAGACTTCCAATATCAAAATCTGGGCAAGGTGGAGAAAGAAGAACCCCAGGTTGGCATTGAACATGTTCATGGTCTCTAACGTCTTGCGCAACTCACGGAAATCTTTCACCAACTGTGGCTATGAAATAAATATTCAGTTAGTTTCTTCAGGGTACTGGGAAGATAAACAAATGCAAATAGCCGCTTACTAAGTTAACAATAAACTAATTTATTGAATGAATATATTTGTTTAAAATTTAAAACTGATGGCAATGAAACTTAAAAAAAAAACTTCAAAAGGTGATGATATTTTTTATTGGCAAGAAAGAATGGATTGCAATGTACAAATCTTTTCTTACATATTAGGGAGGGCAGGTAAAGGCAGTTTTTTTTTTCTGGGCTATGTGAAGGCAAAGAGGGAGCAGTTGCAATAGTTGATTTTGAAACCATCACGATTATTTCAAATGCTGACTAAGTTGAACTTTGTTTACATTTGTGAGAACTTGTCCATGAGAATATGTATTACCATAGTTACTGCTATAGTGCGCAAGTACTTTTCCAATTGTTAGTTATTTACTGTGGACAAATGAATAATTTACAGATGGTGGTAAACAGAGCAACAATGTGTTCTGGATATCTGAGCTTGAGGATAAACTTTCAGAGATCCTCTTGGTGGATCTTCCCAGAACAAGACTATTAATATCAGTGTGTGTTTGCTGGTTAGAGTGCTCTGGGTTCATAGGTATTATGCATATGTGCTTTTGTATGCTTGTGTGTAAGATATTAATATTAGTTTTCAAGCTTCCACATTGCACTGGAGGTTGGGCAGAAACATCACTTGGATTAATTGAGAATAACAGTTTGGATATCAGAACAGTTGAGTGTATGACCAGGGCAAGGGAAAAGTATCAGGGTTTTAGACATATATAAAAGGCACAGAGAAGTGAGAAGGAGAGAGCTGTAAAAATAATTCCACAATCCAAAAGTCTCATTTAAAAACTCATTGGTGTGACTTCTCCAAAAATTTATTTATTTATTTTTATTATTATTGTGGAGAGGATGATACACATGTTATATGTGTGTGGTGGTCAAAGGACAAGCATTGTGGACTTAGTTCTTCTCTTGCACCTTTTTGCTTGTTCTGAGGGTCAAACTCAGGATGTCAGGTTTGTGCAGTAAACTCATTTATCCTCTGAGTCATCTTGCAGTTCATTGTAGACGTTTTAAACCATATTATCTTCCTACTCTTGAATAACTGGTGCCTAAAACCTTAGCTTTAATATTATGTTATATAGTCAGAGAAATAGAAAAATATCTTAACATTTACATTTCTTTATGAAAAATTCAGTGAAATTCACACTGAAGCAAAGGGTTAAAACTAGGAGAAAAGATGTGTGCCTAACATTTCATACACACCATATGCTTTTATTCTCCAGGACAACTTTCCAATCTGACCATTTTGGGGTTTAGGATGTGGAACATTGTGAGATCTTGCCCCTAATTCTTCATAGGTAGGTGTAGAACTGGCTCAAGTTCTTTATCCAAAGGAAAAACACATCAAAATTCTCAATGTATGTCTGAAATCAGATAGTTCCCAAATTCTATATGCTCTGCCCCTAACCAAGAGGGCTGCAGCGATAAATGAGTAGGTGATTATACACTTTGAAATACACTGGATAAAGAGATGGTTCACATACTAGAAGGAATAAAGGGGGAATGGAATAGACTTCATCATGCCATTCAAAATAATTGAAAACTTCTGCATTGTTTTTTTTTTTTTTCTGGAATTTCCAATGGAAATTTGGAATGTTGGGTGATGATAGATAACCAAAACTATAGAAAGTGAACATTGGCTAAAGGGCTTTACATTGTGTGTGTGTGACATACAGAGTTCATCCATTTCAGGGGTGAGCGTCTTTCATCTAGATATGAAGAACATCTTCTTTGAAGAGGTGAATAGATGACTAAGAAGCATTACAGAACCTAGATCCTGGGTTACATAATTACCAAGCATTGAAATTACAAAAGTAGCTTATGGTGCTTTATTTAGGCCGTATTTGTTTAATATATTCTCTAATTCTTAATGGATATCACATTCTTTTGTGTGTGTGTGGGAACACTCATGATTGGTGGAAATTTTATCGGCCCACTGTCAGTCAAAAGTACCCATAGGCCCACCTTCTACAACCACATCAATCTTGGAATTCTGATGACCATAGACAGTTTCAATAAGCACCTGGCATTAATTTGTCTCTAGGGTGTCTCCAGGCCTTTTATTTTCCAGTATAATTATACAGAGTTGAAGGTTATTGCAATTCAGAAGAGTGACTGCCTCAGAATAATTAGTAAGCCAGTGATAGATGCAGGACTTAAGTCCATAACTTGTAACACACAGTTTTTCTATAGTAGTAGTTTCAGTAGCTACACAGTTGTC
The DNA here is from genome assembly GCA_026225945.1 of Cricetomys ansorgei. Taxonomy (NCBI): domain Eukaryota; kingdom Metazoa; phylum Chordata; class Mammalia; order Rodentia; family Nesomyidae; genus Cricetomys; species Cricetomys ansorgei. The sequence goes on along the minus strand of JAMJFZ010004027.1, from coordinate 1,512,800 downwards.
AAAAAGAAAATTCACAGTCACCCTTAATTCTCAGAGAGCAATAGTTTAGATAACAATCATCTTACAGCTCTCAGAAATTAGTCGAAATTGCATTGCCAATTGGAAACTCTTTAGGAACAACAATTATTCTTTGCTATTACTTTTAAACCTTAGGTCACCTGCTGCAAGTGGTGGAGCCACTTGTGGTGGAGGTTTGTAAGTTTTCGTACCACCACTGTGCTCATGATAGAGCATTTACTATGTTTTAAAAACTTTTTCAAGCTCTCTAAATATTTTCTTTTTTTCAATTACAGTCTCAATAATTCAAAAGGGTGGTTGTGATATCACTGTTTTACATGGCAAGACACTGGGATATAGAGAAGTTTGAGAACTGGCCTAGATGAGTTTGAGATGAGCCAGGTTGGGGGTGTGACTCAGGGCATCCACTTTTAGAGTCTAGTCTTCTAGACAGAGCTGGTGCACAGCTGTGTGAGATGCACATGTACAAGTATTACTCACAGATATCAACATGGCAACTTTATTTCCTCCAACGAGTCTTGTCTCTCTAGTCTATCTCCTCATTTCTTAAAGGATGAATAAAGTTTTTACTCTATATCGTAGTACTATATGGATCAGTACTTTGCATAAAAGATTTCCAATTATATATCATACACATTTAAGTTTTTACAAAAATAAATTGCAAAACAAGTGAATTGTTTGTTTTTAAATAAAATCCTTTTAAGTTTTATGTAAAATCACCCCTCAAAGTTTTAGTCATGTAGAAACATTAAAAGACAGTATTTAAAACAGCCAAATTATTAAAGAATGAATAATACCCATCTTGGGGAACAATAAAGAAACTGGGGCCAGAAAGAAGCGATTTAGAGTGTTCTTTGATACAGTAGCCTGTTTAGAAGGCATTTTATTCTTCATGAGTGATAATTTCCTTAAACACAAAAAGGACAATGGTTAAGACTTATTTATTTCTTAAATTGTAATCAGGACATATTATGTGAGAAAAGAATTATCTTCAATAAAAAGAAAAAAGCATAGTGTCCTCTTTCATGTGGTTTCACTTACTTTTAGTTATCCTTAATCAAAATATTTTAAAAAGAAAATTTCAGAGTTTGTAAGTTATATGTTGTTCTGAGCATAATGATTGAATATCCTGCCACTATGTCTTTAACCAGAATTACCCCTTTATCCATTTTATCCATTATGTATACACTACCCTCTGTCCAGTAGTAGCCATCCTGGTAGTCATAACTACTCTCCCAACTTCACATTGCTTGCAGATACTGCTCATATTGTCCATTATTCCATGCCTCCACTTAGGGAAAAGTACTAGGATGTATGCCCTGAAGATAATAAGGAGTGACTGTACTTTACTACAAACTCATATTCTCACAGAAAGCAGTAACTTGGCCTTAAGATATACTTTATCCCCGATCCTTCTATTTCTTTGGATCCTGAAGTTGTACTTACATCTTTGTGTTTCTCCTGGCTGGGTTCTTCTGGAGAAAGTTCTCCAATGAGCAGTGGCTTAAGGTACATCTGTACAATTGTCTGATCCAGGTGCATGGCCCTGAAGGCATCCTGTAAAGCAAAGACACTTGTTAAAAGCTTGCAAGAGAGGTGTTTATCCTCAGATCTGATCCTTCCTTGCTCATCCTGGGCCCAAACTGGCAACCAGCATAGACCCTACCTAAGAACATTTGCTTTTAATCCCATGTTGATGCTTCAAGACAAAGAGTCAATTTTTTCCTCAAAACCTTTCTATAAGATGATAAGGCTGGTGGCCCACTCAGAACAGGCACTGTTTATCTAGGGACAGGCCATTCCTAGAACATTGATTACATCATTGCTTATTTTATTATGCACTGGAAAGAAGAGTTGCTTGAGTTAATTAGCTATGGTGAGTCTTTTAAGTCCAGCATCAGATTTCATGTGAAGGTTTCTTAAACTGTCAAAGGCATGCAGTAAAAACTGCATGTTTTTATATTTACGCATAAACTATATTTTATATTTATGCATAAAAGACTGTCTATGCAAATTACATTGTCTATTGAGGGCTCCCTTTTGGCTCTTGACCAAGGCTCAGAAAAATGAGGCCTCTTCAATTAGTTATTTCAGAGAACTATAGATTAAATTTGATAGCAACATCTTAAAATCAAAACACAGACGATCTGGGGAGTATAATCCTTGACCCCTGGGCTGCCTGAAGTAGTACACTGTCACCTGTATTCAGAATTGAGGGACTCTCATCACTTCATAAAAATAATGTGGATAATTAGTAATTCCACAACACTATGGAAAGTAGTGGATTCCTATATCTTGTGAATGTCTGGAAGTAAAACACTCTTTTCTCCCAAGTATTTTTATGGCTTTTTGGGGGAAGAAAAATTTTACAAGATGAAGATGATTAGCTTCTTGCTATTATGGCATACAGGTTGGAGTGATTAAAAGAAATATGTGGATGGGATGGATACAAAGACTCTGGAGCAGTGACTTTTATGCAGTACTGGTTGTAAAAACTAGATCCTGGAGCTAACTTTCCAAAACCTCAATTCTGGCTTTGGTGTTTACTGTCTGTGCAACTGTGAATCTTACATGTTGTTGCCTTACATGTATTTTGTATTTTCTTCTATAAATGGGAGTGACAATTGCCACTCAGTTAAGAAGTTGTAAGGCTCAGATAAATTACTTAGGATGCTGATTGGCATATGCTAACTATGCAGTATGGTCATGTAAGTGTGAGTGCCTACAAAGATAAGAGAGCATCAGATTCCCTGGAGTTGGACTTACAAGCTATTGTAAGTTGCTGGATATGGGTGTTAGGAACTGAATTCCAGTCTTCTAAAAAGCAACAAGTACTCTTAATCACTGAGCCATTTTTCCAGGCTTCTCTATACAGTACATGTTAACTATTTTTATTATATGTTCTTCCAGAGATAATAATTCACTACCTGCTTTCTCTCTAATGTAGCAGTTCATGTTTTTATTTATATTTTATTTTATTAACAACCAATATAGAGTAGGCTCTGATTATACAAGTGAATGTAATAAATCCTAGATCTTCAATGCCACGGAGATTTGCAGAAGCCTACTTGTGAGAAAGTGTGTATATGATGAATATAGAAATTAAAAGTGTGCAATATCAATTTTGTAGATTGACTTCATCAAAAGGTCCATAGATAGAATGCTAGAATCCTCCCAGGCTTTATGTCCATTCTACTGTGAACACGTCTAACAAAACCTTTGGACAACAATTGTCTACATTGTTTCAAAGGCATTTAAAATTTTTCACATTATGTGATACTAAAGATTAGTACTCTTAACCAGGCAAGGAATTATTCAGTGGTTAAGAGAGTGATTTATGTATCTCATGATAATCTGTACTGATTAAATCATGTCCTATCTGCTGTTTCTGAGCAGGTTGGAATGGGAAAGCATACTGGTGGATAAATTTTCAGAGTACAAAAGAATATAATCTAATTTCAGATTACGTAGCACACATTATAAGAATGTAACATAATACATTTTGAACTGTGTGGATAATCTACTCTTCTGAGTTCCTTGTTATTTTTGAGCTGGAGGAATGGTGAGAAATCTGTGCACTGGGGATAGATATTAAGGAGCCATAGTGTCTTGCAGAACAGTAAGCATACTCTTTTGTGGAGCCCCTTTCATTGTACTATTGAGGAAGTACAACAAAGGAGTTTATTTAATCTTAAAATACTCAATACTTTTAAAAAAGAATCCATATATGAAGTTGTGAAATACCTACTTGGAAGCTTGCAAAAACAGGTTCTGTTACTCACATTCTTGGGCAAGTATGTTCTTGCTGAAGGAGGTGGAATAAAATGAAGGGAGAAGGGGGAAAGTGCCAGTATTTACAGAATTCACCCTATGTACTGGGAGCACTCCAGCTCATAGGTACCAGCTTACTGCTGTAAGGTATTGTTGCTTCTTATATTATATAGAGAAACATCAAGTTTAGAGGAATATGGGATAAATCTTTCCCCCAAGTGCCACAGGTAACAGTAGAGCAAATGTTTGAACTTGGTGCTAAATAGAGCAATGACACCCTAAAGATCTACTTCATTCATGATGTCTATAATCTTTTTTCTGAAAGAGATGCTGCCAGGTCATCTTTATACTAAAGCAAATCTGTATGTTCTGGACAGGTGGTGATGGAGCTTCTCTATGTTAATAGGCTTTAGTCTCATAAAACACTTTGTCTCTGACTTCAATCTGCCTCCGCAGGCTGACCTTTTATGGATAGTATTCTCTACTGGAGCTTTGAGTTGAATAGAATTCTATTTCTTTCTAGAGTTCTAAACATTTACATATTTTACACTTTTTTACTTCCTTCTTCCATTTTTTTTTCTATACAAAGGTCTTTCTTACAATTTTAGACCAATATTAGATATTGTAACCCTTGTACATTCAGGAAAGTTATTCATAAGTACTCCTGCATACACATAACATACCCATAACTCTTTAAAAACATTTATTTATTTATTTATTTATTTATTTATTTATTTATTTATTTATTTATTTATTGTGTCGTAATTCTTATGGGAATTAGGTCTCTCCTTGAACCCTATGGTTCATCATAGGGACCAAACTCAGGTCATCAGGGTTGGCAGCAAATATCTTTACCTACTGAGCCATCTCACTGACTATAAATCTTTTCTTTATATTGTAATGAAACTGTATACTTGTTGCTTCTTTAATAAATTTTTGAAACTGAGACTGTGTGCCAGTCATTGATTCATGTAAACCTAACATCTACCACTGTGCCTAGAGTAAGGCATGTAGTGAATACACCCCTGATGAGTAAGGGAAAGATGAGAAACAGGTGGGAAGAACAGTTCTGCATGAGGAGTGAGAATACCTGAAGCATGAATAATATGCTTCTCCCATTTTCCCTGTGCTCTTTTTTACTTCCTTTTCAATCATCTGCACTTCATCATACATTGCATAATATTGCAGCTCATCTTAAAACTGATTACTTCCAAAATCACATCAACATGGGAAGGATGTGAATGTCCAATATTAATTTACATTCATAAATACTTTGGAACTTGCTAATCTGTGGATATTCTTTACTGGGGCTGTGATTGTTTACTGCTTTATTATAAAAGCAATAGAATTCTCCATGGAGAGAGAGTAGTAAAAGTATGTGAAATCAGAAGGCCTCAGACAAAATTCTGATTTTGGTGTTTGAATACTGTTGTATAGATTGTACCCTGCACAAAGCCATCTGGCTAAGAGGGAAGGGAGCTTGAAATGCAGTAAATACTCCATTTGCCTAATGTGGCATCTTGTAAGGGACTGCAACCACTCAGAGACAGTCTGTTTCCTAATCCCCACCAGAGGTCATGCAGAGCAGCAGAGGGGTGGGCTGCTTCATGTTGCTTCATGCTGCTTCATGTTGGGAAAGTTAACTTAAATTACCCAAGCGTCAGCCTTAAAAAACTAAATTTGTTATTATTATTGTTGTTGTTAATGTGTGTGTGCATGCACACATGCATGATGGCACATATGTGGAAATCATAGGAAAACTTTTGGGATCCTTTAACTTTCAGGATCAGGCTTAGTGGCAGATGCCTTTGCTTACTGATCCACTCCCCATGAAACCTCAGTCTTTATATAAATGCACACAAATCACCTGGTCCTCCCCACGTGCTCATTACTTTGTTAATTTACTCAAGTGTTGTACAATCTATTCAGGACCTAACCCCTAGTGACTCAGAGATTAATCTTTGAAAGCAGATATCAATAATTATCATTATCATCATCATCATCATCATCATTAGTTACATAGTCTGATAAGAGTTGAAATTTCCCAGAAGACATTGACTAAGAGACAAACATAAACTCATAAAACACCAGCAGAGAGGATGAATGTCACAAAACATGGCATGTAGGATGTGTCTTTTCACACATAGAAGCTCACAAATTTATATGTAAATGCAGTGCTCCAGAAGTGGAGGCTACAGGTCATTGCTGGCTGCATAGTTCGAGGCAATCTGGGATACATGAATTCCTGTTTTCAAAAAAGAAAATAAACCTTAAGCTTACATTCCCTTGGTAATTCCCCTTCTCCCCTTCTGCTTCCTTTTCTGAACTGTGTGCTCCAAGGCTGTGGCTTGCACAGGAGTCCTTATATCCAAGTGGAAGGTGAGTTATAAATAGGCTGAGTTTTGGGGAGAATGCATCTTTGCCTTTGCCTTGGGAAAGAGCTGCAACCTGGGAGGGTGCTCACATGAAATGTCAGGTAGCTGTATCTCCACAGGAGTTCCAGTTGCCATTCAGACCTTCATTCACACTAAGCTATGTTTTCTGCTGAACTCCAGCCTTTGCTCTCTTTCCCTTCCTCCCTCTTTCTCTCCCTTCCTCACTCTTCTTCCATCCTTTTGTTCTTCATCTACCTTCTAAACCTATGTATTCTCTTAATGTTCTCACCTCATCTCATATTGGGTACCTATGTGCTTTAGTGATGTACCCCGGCCAATTTAGACTTGCATTCTGCTTGCTTATCTGGTTACCCACCAAATGTTAAATTATGTCTCCCCAGTGTTCCTCTCACTCATCTTCTCTTTCTATTCTTGCTGTCAGTGCTCCATTTGGACTTTCTACATAGCCTGTGGACTCCATCTTGATTTCCTTCTTTTTGACTGTCTTTTCTTAATTGCTTATTTAATTTCCAGGCTGACCTTTCAGAGTATAAGTATTTATCTTTTCATGGTCAATTCTCTTTTATTTATGGTTTTGTAATTAATTCTTCACTAGCAGATATTGATTATACATACATACATTTACACACACATGTACATTTTCCATATATGTTATTATAAAGATGTAATTTTTATTGTATTCATTCCTTGTTCTCCTTCCACGTCTGATAATTTTCTTCCCTTTCCTTCCTTCCTTCCTTCCTTCCTTCCTTCCTTCCTTCCTTCCTTCCTTCCTTCCTCCCTCCCTCCATCTTCCTTCCTTCCTTCCTTCCTTCCTCCCTCCTTCCTTCCTTCCTTCCTTCCTTCCTTCCTCCATCCCTTCCTTCTTCTTCTTCCTTCTTCCTTTCTTTCCTTTCTTTCTTTCTTCTTTCTTTCTTTCTTTCTTTCTTTCTTTCTTTCTTTCTTTCTTTCTTTCTTTCTTTCTTTCTTTCTTCTTTTTCTTCCTTCCTCTCTCTCTTTCTCTTCCTTCCTTTATTTTCTCTATTTCTTTTTCCCTCCCTTCTCTCTCTCTCTCTCTCTCTCTCTCTCTCTCTCTCTCTCTCTTTCTCTCCTTCTCTTTCATCTTCACCTAGTGAATCTCATTAGGGTTGCTTACAGAATCCTGAGTGAGGACTTATTATAGGAGCTCCTTACCCATAATTATGCTACTGAAGAAAATAACTCTTTCTACCCCTGGGGCCATTAGCTGCCTAAGGATACTCAGAAAGGATGAGGCCTCATGTGCCCATTTCTCTTAGCTGTTATGATTCATTTTCCTCTCCTAGAACCTGGATTCTATTCTGTCTGTCTTCCTCAGATGTTAATCAAGCATGCACTTTTGACCAGTATTATGCTAAACAGCGGAAGTGCATTCCCATGCTGCTTGGGCACTTACTCATGACTAGTAACATATGTACAATCTTCCTGCTCACACTCTTTCTTCCCTTTGCCCTAGCCTTGCCTTTGTCAGCTCAGCTCATCCCAAACCTCATGGGTTCTTCCTTTTACAGTTTATGTGGTGCATTTTCACCTCAGGAGCCCTCCAAATAGCTGAAGAAGTCTCCGCCATATTTCCTGTAAGCTTTTTTCATCGCTTCCTTGTATTTTCCACTTTTGATATAAAAGACTATATGTATTATATGTATGTGAATGTGTATACATGGCTATACGGAGGCTGAAGGTTAAAGATCCTGTGTCTTCTTCAGTCGGTCTCCACTGTATTCTTGGAGATCAGTGAGCTCCTTGTCCTGAAGATCATGAATTCAGCTAGGCTGGCTGGACAGAGGCAAAGTCCAGGGATCTGCCTGTCTCTGCCTCTCGAGTGTTGGGACTCATTTACAACCCGTACTAAAGTGCCCAGCATTTTAAGTGAATGCCGGGGATCCATACCCAGGCACTCATGCTTGAATAGCAAGCACTTTGCTGATGGAGCCATCTCTCCAGCCCCATCACTGCCTCTTCGAAAATGTGATGTTGAGAGATGAGCAGATTGGCCTGCACTTGCTTTCCTTATTTCAAACATACAGCCCCTGTGTATCTACCATCAAGATTGCACTTAATTCCCTTGGAACATACCAATGTCTAGTATAAGATGTTTGGACCCGTATTTATTCATATGTATGACTTGTCATCCCAATGCTTACTGATGTTCATTCTAGAGACTGCAAAATAATTTATCATGGTGAAATTAAATGATAATCTTTACAATCAGTTTTCCTGTTAAACTAACTGGCTTTTCTTTGGTAAGCTCTTATGCATGAAAGTCCTGAGCCCTAAGCTCTGCTTATTAGCCTTGTTATATTAGTTTAAAATTATATAGCTTGTAAACAATTAGATAACTCATGCATGCAATAGCAGAAGCTTATTGCTGATTTTATTTTATAACTTTATTAAATGACTGTGAAAAGCATTAAAATCCATCTCAGAAGAATGAAGTGATAATAAGCTAGAAGAGCTATCATTTGCTGAATATTTCATCTCTGCTGAGCACCATAAGGGGCATTTTATTTTATCTCCACTGATTTTTTTTTATAATAAATCTAAGATTAAGGTATTATTATCTCCTTTTATAAATAAGACACTGAGACTTCAAGAGCTTAAACATCTCCTCAGGACTTCCCTAATAAGTATGGATACCTGACACCCACTGTGCCTATTCCAGTCTGAAATCTATACTTTTAACCATTAGGCCAGATTCCTAATAGAGCTTCAGAAAAATAAGCGAGTGGTTTAATGACCCCGTGTTGTACCCTTTACTTAGGTACTACTGTTCATTTTTAGGAGGCCCAAAATGAGCTTATATGCAAATAAGAGAAGGGCACCCTATTTGGGTAAGTCAGCCATGGGTCTCATGCCAAGCATTTAGAGATTATTCTGTGACCCCTAGCTGCCAGTCCGGAAAAATTATGCGAATACCTCCTAAGCTATAAAGTGAGCACTTGGCCTTGAGTATTTGGGCTTGGTGTTCTGTTTCCAATTAAATGGCACAAACTATAATCAGAATTTCTAACTGATAGTAAAGTAACTGAAAGTATCAATCACACTTCTGAAGACATGGATGCTATAATTTGTTGAACTGTAAAGTCTGCTGTTATATTATATTTTCCTTGCATTCATTCCATTTACCATATATCGGGCAGGCAGCCAATGCCGTTCTCTTTGGAGAGATCACGGAGTGGAAGTTCTAGTCATTTCAGTAGTTTCCCTGACTTCACATAACCTATTCCAGAGAATGTGTTCTCTGTTCTTTGAGTAGCTATGGAGAATTAGAATTTTCTTGTTTCCCCTATCACTCCACCAATCTTGAGCCACTTTCCTTTGGAGAACCTTTTATTTGAATGTGCTTGGATTTACATTCCTAAAGTACATGTTTCCTAAAGTATGGCTAAGCATATGATTTTCCTCTTTGATATGGACCAATACTAAGGTGGCTTGGGCATGACTGGTGGTTTCTATTATATTAAGCATTTCCAGTTCATTGGCTAGGGTTAGAAGCAGAAACAATCATTTACTGACTTTTGGGGTATAAAAATCATTAGTGAACTTCAGATATTATCTGAGCTACTTCAAGCTAGTGAGATTGTCAGCAGTTTTCTATGTGATTGAAAGCTCAAGTCCTTCTCAACCCATCTTTGAGCCAATTCTTTGATTTATGCGAGAAAATCCTGGTCCATGTCAAGTGTGATGGTGTATGCCTATAATCCCAACATTTGAGAAGTGGAAGTCAAGAGTTCAAGACCAGCTTGGAACACATGAGACCTTGTTTCAGACAAACAAACAAACAAACAAATAATGTCATCTATTTTCTCCAAGCTTTGGAAATGAGAAGCTGGACTAGTCAGGGAACTGTACTTATTTTTATTTTTATTTTCTTAATCACTTGAAATTTGTTAATTGTTTTTCTCTTATTCTTATACTTTCTCCACCTTTCTTCTTCTCCCCTCTAGATTTCTGCACTGTATGTGCTTTGCTGACACCTACTGTACCATCCTCCTCTGCTCCCAAAGAAAGGTTGAATGTTGTTTAAAAACTGTACCAAAACTGAAGTAATACATATGCGACAGGGCCTGATTGGAAAGACATTCTTCAGACTAAAGTATCAAGCCAGGAAGATGACAGAAAAATAAGAGCTAGGCAGTGAAGAGGGATGAAAAATCAAGGAAAAACCAAGAGTTATGGGGAAGAAGTATATGGCATCAAAACCTAAACTTTATAAATCCTTCAGGTATCACGAAGTCCCCTTTCTTAAACATGCCCTTTGCAGAAAGGTATCTTCAGCCATATGTGTAGAAACCAGTTGGGGAACCTCCTCAGTAGTTTGTGAAATGAACAAGTGCAAGAATATCAAGCCTCAGCTTAAATTCTGGTTCTGCCATATACTTTTCTGATCTTGGGTTTGTTAGGGGCTCTGACTCTTTGTGTAGCTGCACTGAGATAGAAAACAACACTTCAGAGTGAGTGGAAGTGCACATCATGCACAGAATATTTGAAAAGGATTTGTTTTTGTTTTTGTTTTGTTTTAAAACAAGAATAAGATCTTACTATGTAGCTTCGGCTGGCCTGGAACTTCCTGTTTAGACCAGATTGACCTTGACTCACAGAGATCTGCCTGCCTCTGTCTCTTGATTGCTGAGAATAAAGGTGTGCATCTCATGCCCAGCTTGAAAAGATCATTGAATGCACTCAGAGAATCTGGAAGACCTCTTAATCAAACACTGAGTGAAATTTAAAATGTATATTACTTTTACTTATGTATTTGTGTGTGTGTGTGTTTGTGTGTGTGTGCAAACTCATACTTGGACAATTTGCAGGAGTTGGTTCTCACTTTCCATGAGGTAGGTCCTGGAGGTTGAACTCAGATTGTCTGGCTTGGTAGCAAGCTGCTTCATGCTGAGCTATTTGGTGGCTCTAATTTTCATTTTTATTTTAAAGGGCCAAGTATACAGGAGTTTGTGGTCAAAATAAAACATCCTAAAGCCTAGTATTGTCACTATCAATTCCTGCTGTACACATAACTTATCTCTTTGAGTATCAAGTATCTCATCTGTGATGTGGGAATAACATGTACACCCCCGGTAAGAGTATGTAAGGTGATGCATTTGAATGTGTTTATAAATGAGAATTGCACCACACTTGTCAAACTGCTTGAGTTACGCTATGCAGAAGAGAACTGTGAACTCTCCAAGTCCAGGCAGTTCTTGGCTTTCATTATTATTAACAATGTTTGATGCCCATGAGATGAATTGCTTTCTGTAAATTTCTGTTTGAATCAATGACATGCCTTCCCCCAGATTTTAGTCACCTATTTACAACTTCCTCTTTATAAGACAGTTATTCTACTTCAAGAAGAAGAAGAAGAAGAAGAAGAGGAAGAAGAAGAGGAGGAGGAGGAAGAGGAGGAGGAGGAGGAGGAGGAGGAGGAGGAGGAGGAAGAAGAAGAAGAAGAAGAAGAAGAAGAAGAAGAAGAAGAAAGAAGAAGAAGAAGAAGAAGAAGAAGAAGAAGAAGTAAAAGAAAACACCAAACAAACAAACAAACAAGACAAAATCTAGAATGCAAAAACACAGTCTCCACCATCGACATTTGAATATATCCCATATTGTGCAACAGCTAGACCTTGAAGCCCTGACTACTTTCAGGTTCTTGCTAGATAGGAATCCTGAAAAATTGGTTTGGGAGGAGATAGTGACAGTGCAGCCCAGGCACGTACTTCAGTGTTTTTGGGATGAGAGCCAAGATCTCTGCCACTCAGCAGCTTGGAGACAGGAGGGAGAAAAGAGGAGGGAGGGAGGGAGGGAGGAGGGTGAGTGGGGGGGAGAACACAAGTACCAGAGAGCACATGGATGTCCTTACCGTGGCATCTTCTCCAGCATAGTGGTTAATGACCCGATGCCCACCTGGATGCTTGGAAGCCCAGTCAGTCACATTGTAAACCTTGCGATCAATCACCAGCCACTGGTCGGCTTCCTGATTGTGTCTCTGGATCTCCTGCCAGGTGTACAGATTGAGACATTTCCTGAGGTTGTTGCCCTTGCCATTTGCCTCCTGCTTTTCATAGACCTTCACTTTCCCATTTGCTCTCGGTTTCCCGTTTGCCTGGTGCGTGTCAGGTAGACTCTCTCGACTCCTTCCAACAAAGCTCTCATTGTGCTCAAACTTTTCCTCCAGCTTCATCGTCTCTGAATCCCTGAGATCTGAGATTGTCTAGGTTGGCTCCTGAATTTCCTAGTTCTCGAATTGGGCCATAAAATGACTACTTTCTTCCTCTTTCATTCCGCTGCAATCCTGTTGCCTACACAGAAAGTCTTTTAACTCAACCCTCTCTTCACAGCTTGACCGTGAGCACCTGCTCAGCCTGGCCCTGTTTTCGTCTGTAGTTAATCTTTTCTGCACTGAGAACAGCTAGACCACATTTCTCTCTTCACCTCTCTACTTGCCGGCTGTTCTCTTAGCATCCTCCCCCTTCATCATTAAATGTCCGACAGTGCAGAGTCAGAGCCAATCACAGTCTGGATGGGTTAGAGGCCCTGCCCCCAGAGGAGAGGCTAAGCTCTGGTCTGATTTTCCAGTGACATCATGGTGGGTTGGGTTTACCTGCTCTCTGGGATGCCTCCAAAGAAAAAAACCTTTAGATTTGTAAATTCAACATGTGAACAAAAGCTTTCAGAATTTCCTGGATGACTGGAAATTTTCTTTGGACAGCTGTCATTTCACCCAAGAGCTTTCATATAGTGTGTGTGTGTGTGTGTGTGTGTGTGTGTGTGTGTGTGTGTGGTTTTTCAAGAGGGGGTAAAGCCCAAGTAAACTATGTAAATGACTCTCCCACCACAATTCACTTCCTTTAAAATCTTCCCGAATCTGCAAACACTTCTAAAGGCTGCATGATTGACACATGTTTATTTAGAGTCCAAGTCACATGCTTTATCTCTTAATCCCCTCATCTGTCTTTCCAGGGAGGCTCTTTAGTGCCCCATTTTCTAACTTAGAAAGCAAAGGGCGGACAGTCCAGTGATGTCACCACATCACTGCCACACCTTGAGTAAGAAGTAACCTAGAATTACCAGATGTGCCTGCCTCTAACTCTTAAGTCTTCTCTTCTTTGCCCACATCTGGGTTCTAGATTTGAAGCAACTGAGTGAGATAGTTTGGAAACAAAGCAGAAGAGGAGATTGCACACATTTAGGAAACTGAACTGAATCGTCAACACAATTCAAAACTGTTAGAAAAAGAGATTTATTCTACTGATATTTACAACTGCTAAGTCTCAATACTCAAGCTCTAAGGAAGAAGAATTAATCTGTTTTGCATATTGAATAGGATATAAATATTTTAAAACCAAACTTCATAGAATTTTTATTGGTAGGTACTCATGACTACAGTATTATTAGGATAAAGGAAAAGCTATTCGTCATATTGTATTTAAAGCAATTTTCTACTGGAAAAGAAGGAAGCTGTATTTACTGGATAATGCATTATGGGAAGGAGGTAGGTTAAAGTGTTATCTTTAGTTATCTTTGCCTAGTTTCCTTTGGATTGTAGAGTTATGCATTATTTTGGCTTACAACAATTTTGTAGTACTTCCCAAATTTTGTCAAGTTAATGGAAAATGCTATTTTTATAATTTTGTTATGACAAAATTTAAAGGAACCAAAGAAAATAATGCATAGCTTTGGACACTAGCTAGAACCATATTTCATCTGCATCATTTATGAGCTATGGGTCATCCCTAAAGTTACATCTTTGCGCTCTGGTTTCCCATCTGTAAATGAACAGAGAAGCACATTTCTCATGATTTCATTAAACCAACACCAGTGCTCTGGTATTTACATAAACTCTCATAGATTCCATGATTTCTGGGTGGAGGTTTCCTAAATCCAACAAATGTGCCTGTGTGGAACTTTTGTAGACATATAAGTAATTCAGGAATACTCAAGAATTTTGGCGTTAGGGAAGTGTGGAAACAACAGGTAACTTAAGCTAAGCTTCATATTAAAGGTAATCCTCAAGCTGTTTATGATTACAAAAAAATGGGATAACCCAGAGTTTCTTGTAAGGATAAGATCGTGAGATATTAATCCTACAAAGAGCTTTTTGAAAGCTGTCATCTGTTGCCAGGGGAGGGTGAGTCAGTTGCTTATTTACAGTTCCATCCATTGAACTTGTGTTAAGCAGCTTCTGTGAGGTAGCATTGTGCTAATCTTGAAAATCAACTGACTCTGACATCATCACCCAACATGACATGACTGAGCAATGTTAGATACTGAAAGGGCTAAGGCAGAGTCTTTTGAGTTCAACCTTTAGAACACGATTGTCCCTCTCAGCACAGAGGTCAGTTTTCACTTTATTTTTTGTTTATTTGGAGACAAGGTCTCATGTATTTCAGGATGGCCTCAGACTCCCTATGTAGCCAAAGATAACCTTTAACTTCTAATCATTCCACTACCATCTCCTGAGAGCTAAAGTTACAGGAATGTATTTGACCCAATATCCTAGCTTATGTGGTGATGGGGATTGAGCCCAGGGTCTTGTGCATGCTACATAATCACTCAACTAAATGAACCATATATACATCCCTCAGCCCAGAATTCTTTTGAGGTATCAGAAAATATTCTCTTGCTCTCAAGAAAATTCTATAATTTATTGAAGATTCTCTGAGAACTTAAGTGTTTTTCTGTTGCCATCCTGGAGTTGAGAGATGGAGCCATACTTGCATTTCTTTGTACAGTAAATTACTAAAAAAGAATTTAAAAAATTCAAATAAAATTTCATTTTCCGTACTTCAACTTCTTTATAGAAATAGGCAACCCATGACTAAAATCAGGAATTTATAATGACATAAATCTGGACAAATTCTTTAACTTCACTGTGCCTCATTTTAATTAGTTAATTAACTAACTGGTTAATTTTGAGGTGGGTTCTGACTATGTATCCCAAGATGGTGTGTAAGTCACTATGAAGTCCAGGCTGGTCATGTACTCAAGATTTTAATGCATCAGACTTTTAAGTAGTGGGATGACAGGCGTGTCATCACATCCAACCTTATTTCTCACTTTAGAAACATAGATGATGGGGCTGAAGAGACTGCTCAGTGGTTAGGAGTATGCACTGCTCTTGCAGAGACTCGAATCTAGGCCCCTAGCACCCACATTAAGGGGCTCAACTGCCTATAGCTCCAGTTTCAGCAGATCCAATGTCTCTAGCTTCCTCAGGCAACTGTACTCACATTTGCCTATGCACACATTTGTACACACACACACACACACACACACACACACACATACTCTAAAAGAAAATAAAAATTAAAAAATGAAACATGAATTAGATTACTAGTAATAATTCTTCATAGCTTTCTCTTTGTGTTATTTAAATATGTGAATTAATGTGCAGAGGTTAAGACAAATCTAGAATTGTTGGCTATTGGTATTATTCATCTTTTGCATGTGTATGTATGCATGTGCCTGTCGATGTATGTGAAGATGCACAAATATGTAGGTGTGTGTGTGTGTGTGTGTGTGTGTGCCAGAGATTGGCACTGGTGTCTTTCTTAATTGGTCTCTACTTTATTTAGAGAGGCAGGTCTCTTACTGAACCCAGGTCTCATTTATTTGGCTAGTCTAGTTGGCCAGTTCCTTTGTGGGATAGCCTGTCTCTCCTCTCAAGTGCTGGGATTACAGATTTGTTGCCAGCCTCATTCTTAAGTGGCAAGTTCATCAACTACCTGGTAATCTCTCCAGTCCCTTGTATTACTCTTTAAATTTTATTTTTTAAAGGATTATGAAAGGAAAGATACTGCATGGCTAGATAATGCTACTACTAGAAAGCATCATTTATGAAACAAAAAATCCCAGTGCCAGGAAAGCCCCAGAGAAGCCCCTCCATGCAAGGTCTTACAATTCCTTTTGGTTGCCCAAAAAGAGTAGTTGATAAGACCCCCATTACTGAAAGAACCATATATATTTGTTGTAATATATAAAGAAATAAAGCAGGAACTAGTTTGGAAACTTCCTCTTAGCTTTCATGGTGCCGGGAGAGAAAGTACATCAATAGGCTTTGCCAATTTTAAACCATATGGAGTCTAATTCTAACCTGCTAGGTAAGATGTACCCACTGGTTCAATAGTGGTATGACATAAGAGTGGCCAACTGCTCTTGGGTTGGGAGAATTCATGCCCAATATTGTAAAATAAACCAAAAACCCTTGGTTGGGCAGATTATAGACCCTAGGATGGAATTCACTACTATTATTTAGCTAAATTGATATGGTATAATATTAGCTTCTAAATATTTATGTTTATACACATAATCAAAGGCTTTTCTCAGTGTTGATCAGAGAACCCTCCTTCTGCATAGACTATTGATGATTGCAGAGCTCATGACCACAACAAGGTGCTGATAATAAGAAAGGTTGAGTGTTCAACCCAACCAGGACATGTATACTTCCCTCAATGCCCAGGGGTCACCATGAAAATGGGAATGGGAAGGATGAAATTCCTAGAAGAGAGGGCAAAAAGCAATGAAATGCTATCTTCTGGTTATCACATGTCAATGCAAGCAATCATGAATGAACAACAGCTGTGGTTGACTGCACTAGGCCTGATGGGGCTTGGGGGCTAGAGGGTTGGCTGAGCAGTTAAAATCCCTTGTTGCTCTTTCAGAGGACCTAGGTTAGATTCTCAGCACCTATATGGTGGCTTACAACTGTCTGTAACTCCAGTTCCAAGGGATGCCCTCTTCTGACCTCCATACATACACACAGGCCAGACATATACTTAGACTAATAAAATAAATAATAGAAGACACCGGGCCTTTTAACAGTCACAAGTGGATGGGAAAGGGGCTCTTGCTGAAGGATCGGATACTGATGGTTCAGGGAAGAAAGAGTCATTATTTTCAGTTGTGTAGTCACTGGTGAACCCATAGCCGTCACTGGATACTTCCAAACCTATAGACACAGAGATGGTTTTAGCTAAATTTGACAGTCCCTCTGAAACAAAAAGACACTAATATGGAAAAGGGACTTGTAAGGAGGAGGAGGCCATTGGCAGGGATGGAAGGGAGAGGAGATGGTGTGTTTGTGGGGGGTAATGGTAAGCAGAATGCATTATATAGATGTATGCAACTGTCGAAGAAGAAATTTAATAAAATGGTAAAAACTTATTTTAAATAGATGTAGCCATTTTATATATTCTATGAAATGCATGACCAGATCTGGGGATCTAGTGTGACTGTTACTGCATACTCATACTTCACTGAGAAAATTTAAAATTCTCCCTACTGACTACTCTGAAATACTTAATTAGCTTAATTCCATTATAGTTACTCTGCCGTGATTATTCTTATCCACCTCTACCTGTTTACCCACAAAGCACCTTCTCTGCTTCATGCTCCTCACTCTTTCTAGCTTCCGGTAAGCACCAGTGTGTTTCTTCTTTGTTTCACAAAGCACCCTTCATCTTCATCCTTATAGCAGCAAATCACAAGATTTTTATTTTCATGGCTGAATAATATTCTATCCTGCCTTCTCTGTGTGTATATTTGTGTGTGTATGTGTGTGTGAATCATATTTCCGCTATCTAATGATCTCAATGCACATCCTGTTTGTTTCCACTTCTGTGCTATTGCGAGTAGAGTTCCACTGAACATGAGAGTGCAGCTGTCTCTTTGATCTACTGATTCTCTCTCCTTTGGATACAAAAAGAGTTGCGAGATTGCTAGATCATGCTCTATTTCTCTCTTTAAGGAACATCCATGCTGCTTTCAACAGTGGCTCTACTAATTTGCATTGCTACCAGCTGCAGATGAGCCTTCCCTTCCTCCAAGTCCTGGCTGCACTTTGCACTTATCTCTGAGTCACGTGGTATCCAGTGACAGCACATAGTAAAAGAGCAATTGTTTGTGTCAGGTCTTTACAGTAATTCTATTTTCCTACAGGAAGTGGGAGGATAGACAGTCAAATGGACAGGCCAACAAAATAAAACAACAAAAAAACAAACAAACAAGCATGATTTTAGTGAATAAATTGATGAAAATATATCAAGTATATATCACAGACTGGAGGCAGAACTGATGGTTCCCTTTTCATTGACAAAGCAGTGGTTTCCTGAGCCTCAACAGCACTCTGAATCTCCCTTTCAGCTTTCCTATTCTCACTCTTTCCCCTTTCTTCTTCAGTATATACTAAATGTAAAAAATAATGGGTTATACTGTGACGTTTACCCCCCCTTGTGTGTGTGTGTGTGTGTGTGTGTGTGTGTGTGTGTATGTGTGTGTGCAGTGGCCCATGGAAGCAAATGATCAAATATCATTCCTCAGGTGCAGCTCACCTTGCTTCTTGAGCCAGGGCTCATACTAACTTGGAGCTTACTCATTACTGCATGGCTGGCCAGCAATTCATAGGTAGCTGCCTGAACCAGCACAGCCCTGGAATTATAAGTGTATACTGCCACACCTGAATTTTTATTTTATAGGCTCTCTGGCCTAAACTTGGGTCTGCAAGCTTGTGTGGCAAGCACTTTACCAGCTAAGCCATTAATTTGGCATCCCTTCATTGTGAAACTTTCAAACAAATAAACTGCATTTTGGTTATAATTATGGCTCCATTATCCTCGTAGTTTCATTTCCCCTGTTCTGGGCCCCTTTGTTTCCTCCAATTATCCTGCATCTACTTCCATTAAAAAAATTCTAGATTATGTCAGTATTGCTATTTTCTAGTCCTTCAATGTCCTAGGCCAACCAAAGAGGTGACAAACGTGACAGTCTTGTAATAGTCCTCTACAGATGAGATTATTATTCTTTGGGGTGAAAATAAAAGTCGTAATATCCTACAGCAGATTCAGATACCAGCAAATGCTGCCTTTAGGTATAAGACCCAAACTGAAAGTCACAAAGATCTTTGTGTGTGTAAAAACTCTGGTCTTAACACTAGTAAAATTGTTCTCAGCTCTTTTATGCTACTTCCTTTTGAAAAGCCACCATGTACACTCTCAGAAGCTCAGTTATGTTTCTGCTAGAGAGCATAGGATATTCATAAAACCACCTCTAAAGGGTTGTTGTGAAGCCCACAAGAGATAATGGAGGTAAAAATATGGTTATTACAGGGTAATTGTAGCTTTATAACGAGCACACAATTTTCCTGGTTCCCAGTGAGAGCTATTTCAGTAGGATGTACCATGTCATACAAAGAAAAACATAACTATTCTTAACCACAGAACCATAGTGAAAGCTGGACCCATATAAGGGGATTCAGTTCTTCTGTTGACTCATGATCTACCCACCTTCTCTTCTGAACTGTGCTTTTAGTACTCTGAGGTCTGACCTGTATGTGTGAGTGCAACTGTCATAACTGGCCAATCTGCTTTCCACATGGCTTCCTTTCACCAGGACACACCCTGAGTCTGTGAATAAGCCACTATGCAAAGGAAACACCCATTTTCCCTGGGCAATTTTTCTGAAGCATTGCTTTATCATTCCAACAAAATCTGTTTGAAAAACACTGCAATTATCTGCAAGTGCCTAAGGTTAAAACAACCTCATTGTTTTGAAGTTGACATTCAGGATGGACCACTTTAGCTGGTCCCCTCTCTGCCTGCGATTGGACTGGTGAGTCCTGCTACTGCCAAGGCAGGAATCAAATGAGGCAACACTATCCTTTCCTGTTGTGGTCACAGTGTCTGCCTGCCTTATCTCACTCAGAAGAGCAGCAACAGGGGCTTAATCCTATGAAAATCCATGACTGTGCTTAACCATTCAGAGAATGTTTAAAGCTCTCTGGTCTTATTATTCTCTACCTCCCATCTTATTTTACCTTATCTTAAGAAGCCCCTGATTCAGAATCTCAGGATTGATAGAGTTTGTGTAATATATGATTTGTCCTCCATAATGCAGGGTCATATTTGAAATTATTTGCACAGCATCCCTCCCATCCATTGTGGGCACATAAGGTCAAGTTTGTGGATAAATATGATTGTGATGTGATTTATTGAGACAGAGCCTGACTCTATAATTGGTGTCTTGGTCTGCTTTCTCTCCTTGCTCCTCACTTTCCCCCTTAGCCTCCCTTTTCCCCCCTTCTCTCCTTCTTTTTCTCTTTATTTTTATTCTTTGTCAATTTTATGTCTTGGGGAAGATAATAAAGTCTCCTCTATCCTCATGTTTCTTCAGATGAATGAGAACATTTATTTCTCAAGACACTGATGCCACTTCCTGTTCACTCACGTGCAGGGGTATTTTTCCTTTTGCATGTTCATGTGTAGTAGCTAGTGAGGGACAGTTAAACTGGCCAGATTAGTTGCTCTTCTGGTAAATTCGTCAGATAACTTCAGTGTAAAAAAAAAATCACTGTCACAATTCATGTGGTTTAAAAGCAGTGGGGTTGTATTCATTGGGTTATTTTGACATCTATTATATTTAAAATCTTATTTTGAGCAGAGTTAATATCTACAATATAGGGTTTGGGATACAGTGGTAGAGGGGTAGAGGGCTTGCCTGTCATACACAGGGTCTTGAGTCCAATTCCCAGAACTATGAAAGAAAAGATATACATTATAAATTTTATAATTATCAGGTTAAAAACAATTTCTTTTTTCAAGAATTATTTATGACAAAATTAACAATGACGAAATGAGACATCAAAGTTGTCCATTTCAAAGAATTAATTAATTGAAATATACAACTATAGGTTATCAAGCTGAGATATTTATTGACTTGTGATCACTGTACCTTGCCATTTTAAAAAAGAAATGATGTTTTTATTTTTATTTCTAGAGAGACTCTGAAATCCATAAGCCAAAGACAATTTAGAAATAAGGAATTTGATTTACTTTCCTCTATATTTTATTTTTTGAAATTTTATCCTAATTCAACAGGTTGGCCTTTGAATGATGCATGTAGCAGTAATGATGCTAAGAGTTGGAAGACAAAACACAATTCAATGTGTTGAGGGGAAAATGAAATTGATTTGTTACAAAATTAAAGTAGAAAATATATTATTGGTTAACAAGATAGAAATGTCTAGGACTACACATGTCATAAAGTATCTAGGAAACAAAAATATATTTGCCAGAGTCCTTGTCTTTCTCAACACGTTCCATGTTGGCTTTGTTCTCGGACATATGACTGCTCCTCTGATAAAGGCCAGAGACTTGAACTTTAATTCATACAAAGAGGTTCTCTCTTCTGGTGCAAACTCAAGACCTGGATTGACAGTCATTGGTTCAAGATACTATTCAGTATCTTGGTTGTAAAGATAAGTTCATGAGCATATTCCTATGTCAAAACGCATTAACTTGGACTTAATTTTCTATTATATTTACTAGTGTGTGTGTGTGTGTGTGTGTGTGTGTGTGTGTGTGTTGGGGTAGACCATGTGTACCACACTATACTGTGTGTGAGTCAGAGATAGAAAAACCCATGGAGTTTGTTGACTTTCAGTGTGGTTCCAGTGAGAGCCCCTGTCTCAAATGAATGCGTCAAAGTGATAGATTTGGACACCTGATGTTCTCTGGCTTCCACGAGCACACACACATACACATGTACATATACCACATACTCACATTATCACATACATGCATATGCTATTTCCATTGTTCATAATGCAGCAATAGAATCATTTTAAGTAAAAGACCATTCATATTGTTTCTGTAGGAGAAACGTCTTGAACAGGAAATACTAACTCGCGGGTTTGACTGCTGAAGACATTTATGCCTGTTAGTAAATTGTTTTTGAGAATTTACAGTCTTTTGCCAGTTTTTAAAAAGCTTACTAGTTACCGGTTCAAAGGAGGGGGCCTTTCTCAGGGTCTTGACTCACCTGGCACTACTCTAGTCTCCAGAATTTTCTGTCTTATTACACCTCTGCCATATTCCTTGCATGTTCTCATGAGATACTTGTGGGACACTTTGTAAGCCGCCCAGTCTAGAGAAAAGGGAGTAAACCAAGGCTTCAATTGTTTTTTATCTAGGAAGCCGTCTCCGAGTACCATTTCCAACCACACCCTAGTCAAGATGATTCAAGGAACCACTAGCAGGGGACTGTGGAGACAGCTCAGCGGGCAAAGCGCTAGGCGCATAAACAAGTGGGAGGCCTTGAAGAATGGATCCCAAGCAGTCATATAAAAGCCCAGTGCATGGGATCACATCTATAACTCTAGCACCAGGATCGAGAGTGACAGAAACAGCTTGACTAGACAGTCTAGTCAGCTGATGAGAATTAAGTTTGGTGAAAGACTTTCTCAAAAGTAAAGTGGAGGGTGCTTTGCCCTGGCTTCATTTTTGTTGTGATAACATAGCTCAACAAAAAGCAACTTAGGGGAGGAAGGGTTTATTCTTTTTTTTTTAATTTATTTTTTCTTCTCTCATGCAATACATCCCAACACTAGCCTCGCCTCCATCTACCCCTTCCACTACCCTCTCTGTATCTTTCCTCTCCCCGAGTTGAGCCTCCCCACCCGCCTCCTGCTTCTCCTCAGAAAACAGAACTCCTCCTAGGGTTATCAGTCAAATAGGGCTTAACAAAACGGACAAAGGCTAAGGCATATGCCCTTACGTCAAGGCTGGACAAGGATACCCAGCAGGAGGAAAAGATTCCCAAGAGGCAGGTAAAAGGTTCAGAGATACCTGCCATTCCAACTTTTCTGAGTTCTACAAGAATACTCAGCCTGACAATCTTATATATGTAAAGGACCTAGTGCAGACCCATGCAGGCTTCACGTCTGCCACTTCAGTCTCTGTGAGACCCTAAGGGTCCTGGTCCATTTACTCTGTGGGGTGTTTCTCCTTGTGTCCTCAACCCTTCTGGTCCCCACAATAATTCATCCTCCCTCTCTTCTGAGGGGTTCCAGGAACTCCACCCAATGATCGGCTGTGGGCCTCTGCATATGCTCCCATCAGCTGCTGAGAAAGCCTCTCTGATGACAATTTATGAGCCCATATCTATGAGCACAGCAGGATATCATTAGGAATCATCTCTGGGCTATCCAGTCTCCTGTTCTTGGCCAGCTCTGCAGTGTCAGGCAGGGACTCCCTCCTTTGGTGTGGGGTTCTGCCCTTCCATTGCATCACCTTGTTTGGTTAAGAATATGGCCAATTCAGGCTCCCTAACCCACCATTACTAGGGATCCTCTCTAGGGTCACGTTTATCAATTCCAGGGAGTTTTCTGCATAGATTTCCCAATTAGTTTTCCAGATTCTCAAAAATCTGCACTAAAGCTCTAGATTATCTCCTAAATATCCCCTAATTCCAGTTGTCTATTCCTGTTTTCTCTCCCTACATCCCTCTCCCTCTACCTGATCCCTCTTATTCTCATTCTCATCTGCCCCAGTCTACCTGCAACATCTGCTGTATTTCCCTTTCTTAGGAAAATCTATGTGTCCTCGCTGGGGGCCTCCTTGTTGCATAGTCTCTCTGGGTTTGTGGGTTGTAGTATACTTTTCCTTTATTTAACAGCAAATATCCACTTATAAGTAAGTATAAACCATATTTGTCTCTTTGTGTCTGGGTTACCTTACTCAGGATTATTTTTTTTTCTAGTTTCATCATTTGCCTGCAAGTTTCATGTTGTCTTTTTTTAATAGCTGAGTTATACTTCATTGGGCAAATGCACCACATTTTCTTTATCCATTCTTCAGTTGAGTGGCATCTAGGTTGTTTCTAATTTCTGGCTATTATGAATAAAACTGCTATGAACATAGTTGAGCAAGTGACCTGGTAGTAGGATGGAACATCCTTTGGGTATATGCCCAGGACTGCTATAGCTGGATCTTGAGGTAGGGGGATCCCCATTTTCCTGAGGAACTGCCATATTGATTTCCGTAGTGTCTGTACACATTTGAACTCCAACCAGCAATGAATAAGTGTTCCCCTTGCTCTACAACCTGGCCAGCATGAGCTGTCATTTGTGTTACTGATCTTAGCCATTATGACGGGTGTAAGATGGAATCTCAAAGTAGTTTTGATTTGCATTTCCTGGATGGCTAAGGATGTTGAACATTTCTCAGCCATTTGAGATTCCTTTCTCGAGAATTCTCTATTTAAATCTGTACCTTAGTTTTTAATTGGAATATTTGTTTTGTTGATTTCTAGTTTCCCAAGTTCTTTATATATTTTGTATATTAATCTCTATCAGAAGTGGAATTGGTGAAATCTTTACCCATTCTATAGGGTGCTATTCTGTCCTATTGACAGCATTCTTTGCCTTACAGAAGCTTTTCAGTTTCATGAAGTCCCATTTATTAATAATTGATCTTAGTGTCTGCTCTGTTGGTATTCTGTTCAGCAAATTGTTTCCTGTGCCAATGTGTTCAAGGCTATTCTCCACTTTCTCTTCTATCAGGATCAGTGTATCAGTTTTAAGTTGAGGTCTTTGATTCATTTCGATTTGAGTTTTGTACAGGTGATAAGTATGGATTTGTTTGCATTTTCTTACATGAAGACATCCAATTAGACAAGTGCTCTTTGTTGAAGATGCTTTCTTTTTTCCATTGTGTATTTATGACTTCTTTTTCAAATATAAGGTGTCCCTAACTGTGTGGATTTATGTCTGGATCTTTAATTCAGTTCCATTGATCAACATGTCTGTTTTTATGCCAATACCATATTGTTTTTATTAGTATAGCTTTGTAGTACAGCTTAAAATCAGGGATGGTAATATCCCTGGAAGTTTTTTTATTGCTTAGGATTGTTTTAGCTATCCTGGTATTTTTTGTTTTTCCATACAAGGTTGTGTATTGTCCTCTCAAGGTCTGTAAAGAATTGTGTTGGAATTTTGATGGGGATTGTCCTGGATTGTAGACACTTATCCCTTTGCCAAATTTTAGATTACTATTAAGTACATCATGTTGAATGAAAATTTTAAAAAAATCCTCAAAAGTCTTTCTGCTCTGTGATGCAAAAACATAATATTACTGAAATAACATTATAGCAGAACAAACAGATCAATATTTACTGATGAAGTTTGAGGAAAGGTATAATTAGTAAGAGTGACAGAGTTTCTTTGTGATTAGAAAACATTCTGATTCTGATTATGGTGATAAATTGACTCTGTCATAAGATAAAAATATCATTAAATTGTGCACTAAAAGCAGATACTCTGAGAGCTAAAGTTATGTTTTAAGTTTTAATTATTGTGCCTAAGAGATCTATACAACAAAAATGCTTCTAACTTCTAAGATCCACTTGCTCAAGAAGAGATAAATTCTTTGGATCCTGGGGACTATTGTTCATGGAAGATAGCAAACCATGTGTTTTCACTTTTGTAAACAGATTGATGCTTGATTACACGTAGGCAAGAATTATGTAGGCAGGAAGTATGTCAGGATGTATGCTTGCCTCCAATTGGACAAAGGTGGGAAGTATGTAGCCTTGTGGGTTTTGCCTTTATAAGTAACTAATCAGCGTAACTTGTGGTCATTCTCTGGAAATTCCTGGAATAAATCTGGCCAGTGTCCATCATTCTGACCAGCTTCAAATTTGGCTCAAAAACTGTGGTGGTGGTCTTAATCTTGCCTGGTGGGGTTATCAACATAAGACAGAGAAAGATAGTCCATGTCAATACTGGTGAAATCCAAATACTGCCAGCATCTGAGTTAATGGTATTAGGTCATACTGATTTTTTTTAATTTTAAATATATACTATGATTACATAGCATTATTATATGGAGAATCTTGAGGACAAATTTGTGGGGATTCTTTATTTCCAAGTCTTAAACTATTTTAAACAAAAGATAATGTTAGAAATCAGTGTTGTGTTTTATTTCAAACTTCTCCTATACACCCAAAGTTAGCCCCTGGGACTGGGTGCTTTTTTACTCCTCTCCCATTGGTTTTGGACCAATGGAGAGAGGAGAGAGAGCGTAACATTATGATGCCAATTTTTATAGTTGCTCTTAGTGAGGTGACTGCCATTTTCTTTGTTGAATTGCTATTCCTTACATCGAGGTGTCTCAGCTTGAACACTATTGACCTTTTGAACAAGATCAACCCTTCGTGCTTAGATTCAGAGGGTAACCATTTGTTCCTAGATACTCTGGGGTGTTTAGTAGTAGCCTCATTCTTGGTTCCTACTCACTATATCTCACTAGAAACTTCTGCCTTCCTTCCAGCCAAATCACAGCATTTAAACTGTTTCTAGATATTTCCAGTTGTTCATTCAAGTACAGATATCCATAGTTGAGAATCAATGATTTGTATGTATTACAGAAAATGTATAGGAAGCTATTGTTTGCAAGACAGTGCAGAGGTTTCTCCATCTTGTATTAATGCTGAGGCCATTTCAGGTTTAACTAGAATTTGATTTTCTTGCTGAAGAATCTTGTGGAAAATTACCCAACTGTATTTTAGGAACCTAAGGTCAAGATGCCCTTGCTAACTTAGCAGCTTCCTGTGCAGGACCCAACCAGTTATCTATTTATCTTAGCTTCTGTTAAACTACCTGCTTGTATACCATCATACCACTGCAGCTGCAGAGCAAGACAGCAAGATTTTTTTTTTTTTATGTATGTGTTTTTTTCCCTTAAAAGCCCCTTGTTCTAAATGTTCTGAGCTACACTTAGGACCTGAATATCTGAGTGTAGTCCCAGCTGACTGGAATAGAGATTTCAATTGGTTACAAACTGTGTCTGACTAGTCATCTCTGATTGGCTGTCTATAACACTTTAAAAGAATGTTACTTTGAGATGATCAATCAATTTTTGTTCAGTTTCTGATCTCCTTAACTCAACTTCCTCTGTAAAATCAATTTCCTTGACTCACTTCATCAGAACACTTACTATAGGTTACAGAATGAAGTATTATTCAGGTACAGAATTACAAATAAAAATCAATTAAGATATTTAAGCTTTACAGGGTGTGGCAGTACACACCTTTAACCAATACTTGGGAGGCAGAGACCAGTGGATCTCTGTGAGATCAAGGCCAGCCTGGTCTAGATAACCAGTTCCAGGACAGCAGGAGCTACATTAAGAGACCATGTCTCAAAAAATATATAAGCATCATTTGTTGTAATTTTAGCGTATGCTCATATGCACAGTGACAGGGTGTGGAGGTTAAAGGAGGGAAAGGTTCCTATAGGCCTTAGCAAGGAAAGAAGACAGACTCTGACATTTGTCTGCAGCTTTAGCAAACTGATAGCTCACGACAGTGTTGTCCCTATACAGCACTGATAAGTTCTAAACATTCAGCACAGTATTTTGTTTCCCTATCTGACTCTTCTGGTTCTTAGAGGATTCTTTACTGAAGGAATAGAAATTGCCATTTTTTTGTTTGCTATGACACACCACCATGTTATGTTGGAAAAATTAAAATATTTGTAAATATAGTGATCGAGGAGAAAAATGGCAAAGGCAAAATAGTTCAGGTCTATTTTCTCCAAACACCTTTGCCAGCTGCCAATTCTCTGTGATATCTCTGTCGTTCAACACACTTTTGGCTTTGAGTTCTTCATCCATTCAGTGTTTCAGGATTATTGAATAACATGTAATTACACCAAAAGAATCAAGAGTATCAAGAATGTCAGTGGAAATCAAGCAGAATGGATTCAAGAGAACCCAGAGTGCAAGTCTTTGGGGAGTAAGTTGTAGATTCAGATATTCCTCTTAATAAAAAGAGTGTTTGATTGGTCATAGAATATTGTATATATGATTATTACTATGCATCCAGAGTCATGTTCTAATTTTAATTTCATGTTGAAAATTCCCCCATCTCAACATTATTTACAAGACAGAAATAATGTCATAATCTAATAGACATACTGGTGAGGATGATTGAGACATTGCATTTGACATATTTAGGACAGTACTTGCCCCATCACAAACTCATGAGCATTCTCATTGCTTCATCATCATCATCACAGCAAGGTGTTTGGAGTGTAGAAAATTCATTTATGGACTTTTAATCTTCTCAACCCACAGATGGTTTTGGAAGCAGGTGCTCCTAGGATTTTTATAGATGAGGTAACAGTTTCAAAGAAGTGAAGACACTTGTCTAAATCCACACATCCTGTTAACATGAAAAGCAAGCACAGGTCTAAAATGGATATCTGTGCTTCACTCACTAAGCTTCTAACCTTCCAGTTAAGACTTTTTGTCTTCATTGCTATCCCATGGGCTTTGCGTAGAGTACATGTTGAATAAAGAGATCTTACAAGGCAATTCTGTTGTTAATTGCATATTTATCTCCTTTTATTAGCACATTAACTTAAAAATTCTTATTGTGAAGACCTTTTCTTTCTCTGGAAATCTAATAGGTCACACACAAATGGTTTGGGGATGAACCAACCAGTTTTCTATGCATATTTATTT
The DNA here is from genome assembly GCA_026225945.1 of Cricetomys ansorgei. NCBI lineage: Eukaryota > Metazoa > Chordata > Mammalia > Rodentia > Nesomyidae > Cricetomys > Cricetomys ansorgei. Next base: position 1,484,308 of record JAMJFZ010004027.1, on the reverse strand, counting down.
AAATAGAGAAAGTATAGTAGCCAACAAAATGTGATGTGAACATTGATGCTTAGGAGTTTTGTTATTTGGGGAACTTTGTAGACATCAGACACAGAGATTGAAATGGGGCAAAGGCCAGGAAGGCAGCAGCATGGGGCAGATGATCATGAGGCCTGGGTTTGACCTGTTACATGGATTCTGTTATATGGACAGCACAAGTCAGTGGGTGAAAGAGCAGGACACCTGGGGCAGTGAGGACACTTCCAACATGATACGGTGGGAAATGCACTTTAGCACAATAGTAGTGAAAAAGATAATTCTTTGCTTTTTCTTAGTATTACATAAATAATAGCAACTGCTGTTTAATAAAGGTTCAACATGGAGTCTTCAACATGGAGTTGAATTTTACATGACCTTTTCCTTAGTTTTCAAAGGAAGATACGCATCTGTGCCTTGAGCCAGAGATAACTAAAAAAGAAAAAAAGAAAAGAAAAAGAAAGTCCTAGTTGAAATAACATGAAATAATGCAAAGTCTTTATGGAAGAGTGGATAGCAGCGTGGAAGGAATAACAGAAGTCAAAATGCAGAATAATGCAGGTACCTCAGTGAAGCTTAGATTGCATTTAACGTTCAACTAGTCATCGTTGAGAGGTTGTATGTGGTTAAAGGATAACATTTGATTAGAGATTATTAAAATATAATTCATTGTGAATGCTGTGTGGAAAGGTCTCTGGTAGGGATTTCAATGGAGTCAGATAGAAAACTTATGTGAAGGTCTAGGTAAGAGGAGAGAGAAAGATTAAGAGGAGTGGCCATAGGAGTGACAGATACTGCAATTGAATTCGTCATTCTGGATTCTATGCTGAGATATTGGTTTTTAAATTTTAATTTATTTTTTCTCTCATCCAAACCCAGAGTCCCCTCCCTCCATGCCTCCCAGTTTCCCCCCATATCCCCTCTCACAGTGATCCATGCACCCCCAACTTCTCAGAAAAAAACAGGCTTCCCAAGGTTACCAATAGAACAGAGCATAACAAGAGATATTATTTTTTTATAAACTAGAAAAAAGAGAATTTTGAGTAGTCAGCTTCTTGATACATGTAACCATTTGGTTCAGAGCAGCAAATAAACATAAACCAATTGAACATGCACTTGTTGACTATCTGCTATTCACCAGTCTTGAGCATGTGTTGGTTCATATTACCTTGCATGTTTGTCTCTGTTTAGCTTTATTGTCACACTGGGGTTCTCCAAATCAAAAGCGGGGACCACAACCATCTGTTATTGTCATTAGTGGTAGAGATAGAGAGGAAGGAGTAGAAAGAATTTCCTAACTCCTATTCAAACCCAAGGGAACATTAATCTCAGTTTTGGCACCAAAGTACAGATGGTATGTGGGAAACAATTCTAAAGTTGAATCTGAGCTGCCTGTGTGGTGCAGTGCTAGTTTTCAAGACTGGCTTGTGCTTTGGAACATTTTTCTGAAGGAGAAGGGTTAGATTTTTGGTAACAGCCTCCATGGCTGGGTCAGAGTGAATGCTCTGTATGTATGACAACAGTGTTTTGCAAAATACAGTGAATGGACATCTTGTGACCATCACCTGGACTTGCATCTGTGTGGGACAGGGCTTTGTGGGAAGTGAAGTTACAAAACAGTTTTCTCTACTAATCCTGCAAGATCCACCATAACCTCACCAGCCACCTGAAGCATTAGATCTCTGAGTTCTCTGTTGTGTAATCTGGGCTAAATCCAAATCATGATCACCTTGGTATAACAGGAAGAAAAGTTGGCTCTCCTTTCAAAAGTCAGATTGTATAAATACATTTATGTAGAATACATATATTTGAAATAATGATGACAATGGTGCTGAACAAAGTAGCAATAATACAACATTTTCTGTCACTTTATATGAGCCAGGATGACTCTAAACACTTCAAATAAGTCAGGAATGTTAATCTTTACAACTATCTTATGAGATGAGAAAAGAACATTTTAGGGACTTGCCATGTTTACACAGCTCAGAGTGGTAGAACTGGAAATACTACCTGCTCTTCTCCTCTATCCAGTCATTTCTTTACCTTTTGACAAAGCAATTCCTTTATGATATGAATCACTTGACTTAATTTTTTTGTAGGTATATTTACTTTTACTTTTTGTGTACAAGTGTTTTTCCTGATTGTATGCACCATGTGTGTGAAGTGTTCACAGGGGCCATAGGAGGGCATTAGATCCCCTAGAATTGGAGTTAGAGACAACTGTGAGCTGTCAGGAGAGTGCCAGAAATTGAACCTGGGTCCACTGAAAAAGTATTCAGTGTTCTTAATCACTGAGCCATCTCTCCAGCCCCCTTGACTTTATTTTTGTAATAAACATTATATGAAAACTTCCTCACTCTTAGCAACCTAAAAACTCTATAAAATCAATTTAGACCTGCTAAAGAATTCAGTAGGTATATATAATGTCTCCTCTTTCCTTGGTAGTTGTCACATAATTATCATATAAAATTATCAATATGTGCCTGCATAGTGGCCTTTCTCATTAACCTTTGTTTCTTCATGGCCCAGTTCAATGCCCAGTAAATGTTTGTCCATGAATAGTGAGATTGAGTTATCTGAACTAAAATAAGAAGGCAGAGCAAAAACTCAAAGCACTCTGCATGGGTGATGTAGCATCATAATCTGAAGTACTTCAGAGAATCATAGGTTAAATGTATTGAATCATCTATCCATCATTTTCTACTGACATTGTTACAACTTCATTCCAAGGTTATGGTCCCACTGAAACAGACCTGTCTGTATATGCTTCTTCTTCCTTCCTAGTCACAGTGATCCCTCCAGAACAGTCTCTCTTACCCAAAGTGAAGTTTTGTTTGGAAGTGGTATCAGTATTTTGATTAGATGATATGGGAATCCAAGAATTGTTGGTAGTAGTTACTTTCTACTGTTTGTCCGGCAAGCCAAAGTGACTTATTATTCCAAGTGTGAAAGTAAGAAGATGTGGAGTGACAAGGTTAAGTTTATGCATTCAGGAAAATTTCACAAATGGAGTTCTTCTAGTACTGTAGTGATGGAGATCAACAGAGTCCATGAGAAAAAAAGACCATTTACATAATGTTCACTGTTACATACCAAACTTAATCATTTTGCCCAGTGAATGCAGATGTAGTGTCTTGAGGATGGGAAAGAGTTGGCTGAAGGAAAGGTCCAAATTGTCTTGACAATTGTCTTGAAGTTTTAAATTTCATGTAGGACCACAAGTGACTGCCATAGTTGGGTTTATTATTTTAACTAAGAAGTTTTTGCTTTGAGAATCAATTGAGTTTATTTGGATGCACTGGATAAGCCTTATTACTGTTACCTGAGAATGTTTGTAAATGCTACATTCTGGGTTGAAGCCTCTTGGGATTCTCTGATTCAATTAGTTTGAGGTGGGGGTTTAAGAGTCTTACACTTTCCAGAAAGTTCTCAGGTAATTCTGCCAAGCTGCCAGGCTTGAAGGGTTCCATAAACACCCACACCCTATAGTTCACTCCTCCTGTGTTTCTAAATTATTTATTGCATTAACTTTATATCTGGCCATATCAGCCTGTTCATCATTCATTGAATACTTACTGACAAACATGTGTAAAGCACAGTGCAGAGTACTTGCTTGCTCTGCTTTTAAGTTTTCCTAGCAGAAATGCAATCCCATTTCCTTCCAATTAATTGGGAAATGTAGTATTTTGTTTAGGGTGAGAAGTTATAGTTTATTACCCTAAATTAGAATAAATTATTCTGAGTTGTTCTGCCTGTTCGCTGAGGGGTGGGGCAAAAAACTAATCCAAGATAAACCAGAAACTGAAACTCTGACTACAAAGCTAAATTGCACCATTGTAAGGTACAAGGTGAACTCCAAGCTTGGGCTTGTATTTAGAGATTGGAGCATGAATGGCTCCCAGTTCAAAGGGGTGTGTGTTCAACTGTGGTGCAAAAAGCATTGATCTGAGAAATGTGTGTTCTTTTTCACGGTTCTGAGAACATGTACACAGTTACTTTCTGGATCATCATAATTTCTCCTTCTACTGTGGAGATCCCAAAAACTATAGAATTTGAAGCCTAAACCCATTAATTTCATCTATTACTTGGTGTCAAGATTTACAAAAACACACAGATAAAACTTGAGTGTTAAAATTATTCAGATTTCACAACAGATGTTGATAACTAGGTGGGTATCCTAACATATATATTGCTTGTAGAATTTGAATGAAAAATTTTTTGTAGAGTAATTGAGGAGATTATGCTAAGAAACATTTTTTAGATATAACAGACCTTTTTGAGGACATGCACTGGTCAATCTGCCTTCTAGTTTTAACTGTAGACAATGTCTACTTCTAAATTTGTCGTATAAGAGAAGACTTCAGATAGCATAGGGTCAGGTGATGTACAGTTAGTTTTTGAAAAATATGCCAAATAACCTGAGTAGAAATTCTTATAAGACACTGGGGGAGGGGTTGAGATTGTGTTGTGTTTGCTCTTCATTGAACAAGAAGCTCCTCATGTCTTTCTTCAGTGGTCCTTTTGCCTGAAGTGTTCCTTACCATCTACCTGCCTTCCTAGGAAACTCCTTGCTCAGTATTCAAAACTCAGTTTATGCAATGCTTTCATTTTATAATGAAAATTATTTTAAATTGTCTTGAATTTTGCCATTCATTTTTAAAATGTTAAACTAAATTATTTTTACTCACACATTGAAAAACTTAAAAAAAATGTATATACCAATGAGGTACCATGTGGTGTTTTTAATTTTTAAAAATATTTTAAAATGTATTCTTATTTTTATTAGTTTACATATTGTGTGTGTGTGTGTGTGTGTGTTTGCATGCATGTGTGTGTGCTTGTTAAACCAGAAGGGCATGGGAGTTACAGGCAGTTCTTACAGTTAAAAGCCCTCCAGCATGGATGCTGGGAACTAAACTCAGGTCTTCTGGAGGTCATCAAATGCTTTTAACTGCTGAGCCATCTCTGCAGCCACCCTGTATTTGATGTTCTGATACATTTATACATTATGTAATGTTTAAGTCAGTTTAAACATATCTATGTCCTCAAACATTTCCTATCATTCTTTTATGGTAGACACATTCAAAATCCTTCGAACACTGAAAAACATATTATTATTTCCAACTGCTCTATTGTGAAGTTACAGATTAGAATGTGCTCCCGTTTGTAGCTTACAAACCAGTGGTCAGTCTGATGTATCCTCCTCTCCTTCCTTCTCTGCCTAGCCTCCAGTAACTACCTTTTACTTTCAACTTCTGTGAATTCAACTTTTAGATTGCTGATATGGGTGAGGTCAATCAGATATAGGTGAGGTCAATCATATATAAGTGAGATTAATCGTGATCTTTCCTGATAGGACTGGGGCATTTTTCTGTTCCTATTACTCTCGAGTATGGTGTGATTATGAACCCTTCATTTGCATTTTTGTGGCACGTTAGAATATGAATTGTAAGAGGGCAAGGGCCATGCCTTCTTTGCTTCTGCATTTCTCAAATCTGGTGTTAAGTAACTCTCAGTATTTGATTACAGAGGAATTTATGCATTAATGGCTGATTAAGATCCCAAATATTCTTTTCCTCCTCTGACATGGAGTGGCCTCAGTGAATGAGTGCAAAAATATTACAAACTCCCAGGCCTCTCTCACCTTCTCACCAGAGCAGTGCCACAGCTCCTTCCAAACTCCGCTCTGATTATTCGATTCCTTTCCTAATTAGCAGTATCCTTAAGTCTGTGATTTCAGATGTGCTTTTTATTTCACTTCTGGAAATGACACTCTCCTCATTTATATCAGATCTTTAGGTCTGATGGTAATTGTGGCATCTACAAAAATAAATTCTTACAGAGGGGTAAAAGTTTAATGAGTCCTTCAAGTGTCTAGATAAAGACTCAAATTTGATCGTGTGCTTGTATATATTTAGGAGTGGATGTGGTGTATGTGTGTGTGTGTGTGTGTGTATGTATGTGCTCACTCATGTAAGCACTTTCTGTGTCTGCTTTCCAAGGCTACGGTTACAGGGGTGCTCTCACATGTCTAGCTTTCTTTATGTATGTTATTGGGATCTGAACTCAGGTTCTCATGCTTGTGCAGCAAGCAATTTACAAACACAGATCCCTTTCCTCATGCCCCATATCCCATTTTCTAAGAGGAATTGACCGAGATTCCCGTCTCTGCAAGGTGGTGTTCAGCACACATAGTAGGCTCTATTGTTATATTTTGATTTGTGTAGTTTGTTTTTTTTTTGAGACAGGTTTTTTTCTGTATAGCCCTGGATGTCATGGAACTTGCTCTGTAGACCAGGGCAGCCTCAATTTCAGAGATTTACCTTTTTGCTTCTCGGCAGCATTGATGAAAGACTTGTGCCACTATGCCTGGCTTGTTCTTTTACTTTTTACTGCATAATGACAATGCTCTATGCAATTGAGGATCTGTAGCCTTGTTTTACAGGAAAGACTCAGAACAGACAAAGACCTTATAACATCCCAGCTGGACGTGTCTATTATTCTGACCTATTTCTGGTTTTAACAATGTCCTTTAGCTATGGTGAGTTTTATTGACTCTATTTATTATCTGATTACATCCAAATTAGCTTATATATATATATATATATATATATATATATATATATATATATATAACTTTCTCTTCAATTCTTGAACTATTCTCTAGGCCTCAGAGGAGTGAATACCAAGGATCCTTCAGACCTATTCTTTCATCAGATATGATACTGAACATTGATTCTACCACAGCATACTATTAGACACTTAAGAAGATACAAAGATCTCTCTAGTTCTGCCCTTAGAGAGATCACAGTCTATAATGGGAACAAAATAATGACATCACAAGGCAGCACCTTGAGACTGCATGAAAAAGTATAATCACACCAGTGTGGGGTCAAATTTGGAAAATTTCTCACTTGCTTGACATAATGAAGAAAGGGATGTATTGAGAAGACACTGAGGTAATAAAGGTTAAGAATCACAACAGGAATAGTTAAGAGAAAACACACAGGCAGAAGAAAAAGATGAGCAAAGGCCTACATTAGTGATAAGATAGAGCTTCCAGAAGGAATGGGAAACAAATACATTTTTTCTATATCACAGTATGAATTATAATATTTTATAACAAAATGAGAATTATAGTGTGCGCAATTGATTCCAAAAGGCTTTAAATCCCAAGTTCAAAAAATTAAACCTAAACATTCTTAGAGAATTTTTTATTGCTATAATTTTATTTGCTAGGAGAGCGTTAAGGTGTTTGAAAGAGAATATTTCTGTAATAGATGAAAGCTGATACAATGGGCAAGATTGTAGAGGGATCGGAGGACAATCAGGAGGCTTGAGCAATGGTTAGAGGTGAGAGGTAATATGACTTCAAGAATGTAGGAGGTGGTGAGAATGGAGAGCAAAGGTTATGACTGATCCTACCCTTTGTATTCCAGCTACAGACATTATCCTATAATCCCTTTCTTGAGATGGCAAGAAATAATACTTTCTGCAGAGGCTGAAATTGATAGATCTACAGATGTGAAACGTGCACTTTCCCCTATTGAGTTTCTGTTGAGGCAAATGGAGAGTTTTTTTTATGTGAAGCAAGTCTCATTGTCATCTGTCTTTGTCTCATGAGACGGGAAGAAAATATACATGGGTGAGAATAGATTTTTGACTGTGTTGCCTTTTAAAAGAATGGTGAATACTGGAAAGAGCCTCACAGGGCATACAGATCATCCTTATAATGGTTCTTTGTGCATCAAAATCATGACTCTGGGAAAGCCATTCATTCTTCCAAAACTTCAATGTCCTCTACTATCAAATGATACAATTAAGGTCAATTGTTTTCAGCTTTCCTCAATGTTAGAATTTTGGTTTAAATAGATTATTAGGGCCAGTACATAGGAAATGCAATGATGTTGTTGCACAGAACTTGAATCTTTCTCAGCTTCTGTGTTGTCCTCATTTATCAGAGCATCATAGAACATCACCAGAGGTCCAGTAGACATTGTGAGCTATGAGACAGTATCAGATGCTCTTTTAAGGTCATCACACGTATCATGAGCTTTCAAACAGAAGTTATATACACCAGGTTCCTTAGCACCATTGTCAATTAGATTGAGAAGCATCATTTCTTACTAGTTTATTCTTCAGTGAATAAACAACTCAGATGTGTTCTTACCGTGAGCCACTCATTAGTCGTTCACTCTTCCAAATATGCCTCTTTCCCTATTTTTCATGATTTACTACTTTTTCATCATCAATATCTTCAAACAAAAACACACCCCAGGAGTCCTTCCTTCAGAAAGAACTGGCTTAGAAGCTTTCCCCTTGTTAATATTCTCTTCCAAGGACCTGTGAAGGACTCGTGTGACCATGTGCTTTTCTCAATTTTGAAAGACATTTCAGTCATAACCCACAATAATTACTTTCTCTTCTTTCTCTCACTTCTTGATTTGCCATGTTTCTCTGGTGTTGGGTGACCCCTGAAAGCTTTGAAAATGCTTCACATTCCTAACCCACAAAATGAGGGAAAAAAAGTTCCGGCTCCCTCTCGGTGTTGTTGTGAAGGCGTGTTCACATGGGCAAACTCTCACCATGCTGCTTCACACACAGTAAAGTCTTACTTTTTATTTCTTTTTCACCATCCCTAGAAATAAAAATAATAGATCGTTGGATGGATTTATAGCTGGTTGGACTATTGACGATCGTAAGTTACACAACACAAAGAATATGAAAGCAAGAAATATCTCATCTTCTTTCTCTGTAATTGATGTAATTAAGGCCCGTAGAAATTTAATGGCTTGTACATATGATTCAAGTTAATTTCAACTGAAATCTAGGTCTTCATGTAGAAAATGAAGTATCTCTGAAGAACACCATTGCTTGGCAATGCTTCACAGGGAAGAAGGTTGCTTGGAGTACCCTCACTTTACTTTCCTCCCTTTTTTATTAGGATATATTCATTGTGAAAAACGATGAGCTTTATCAGAATGCATTCTAGTGTATTTTGATAATACTCACACTTTTTCCCTCTCTCACTCATCCTCCCACGGTTCCTTCCTTAACTTCAAATGTTTTCTTCTGTACTTTCACATCTTTTAAAAAAATGTCAGATTCCATATATGAGTGACAACATGCAATATTTTTTCTTTCAAGGCCTGGTTTATTTTATGTAGCAACATGATCTCCAGTTATACTCATTTTCCTGAAAATGGCATATTTTTATTCTCAATGGCTAACTAATGAAGTATGTATTTTTTAGTCATTCATCTGTTAATGCACACCTAGACTGAATATACGAGATGGCCTATTATGGAAAGTACTACACCAAATACGGATGTGTAGGCACCTCTGTGACTTGCTGTTCAGTCTTCCTGTCTTTTTTTTTAACTGACTTCTATAAATCCCTACATATAGACTCTTATTCCTTAAGATACTCCACAAAACAAAACAGCCTAGAAGGAACCTTATAGCAGGGAATCCAAAATGATTTTGAAATGTTTAGGTATGTATTTGGGAAGTCTGATGATTTTTCTTTTGAAGTTACTGAAAGTCTTTGGGGTACCACCAGAGAACATAAGCAGATGTGAATTTATATCTCAGTTCTTAGAAGCTAAAGCCATATATCATAACTATACACAAGAATAAACTCCATAAGGTAGAACAAAGAATTTATAAAACATAAAACCAAAACATTTCTTGCATGCATGAGTGAGGGCTTTTATTATGTTGAATGGCTCTAGCCTCTGTCACTATTGCACAAGCACCTACAAACACATCATGAAGGAACGGTTGATATATTTGTTCATCTTAAAGACTGAAAGCTTATTCAAAATGAGATCTTCCAGATGGTAAAACCAAAGCAAAGTAGCTTAAAACTCACATATGCCATAATTAAAATTAAATGACAAATATCAAAGTGAGAAAAATGTCACAACTCGGGTCCTAGACAAAAGACTGATTTCCTTAGCATAAAGACATCTGTCACTAGTTAAGAAACACCCAGTGATACCATTATTCATTTGTCAGATTGGCAAATGCCCCAAAGTATATGCAATATATTGCAGAGATATCTTGGGAAAATATTCCATAAAGTAATAGTTGATATAAAAATTCACTATTTCAATGGACACTGTTCAGCCACATTTTATCAATTATTCTGACCCAACTGTGTAGACTAGACAGGGATGCTCATTGCATTAGCAAAGATCTAGAAACAACTTACATTTTCTTACATTCAATAGGGAGTTGAGTACATGAACTGCTGTTTACCCTTATGGAGGTGTGGCCAAAGGCAGAATGAGATACCATGTAGATTTCCCATAAGAAGATCTCCAGCACATATTTGTCAAAGAAACGAGAAAATCTTTACATTGTATGTTATATTTGGATATGGAAGGTGGTCAAGAACATAAAATTCTGTTTTCTTGCATGTGTAAAAGGAATACTTGATAAATACTTAGGGCACTATATGAAAATGATTTTAATAAATTAATCAATACTAGTGTGTGTGTGTGTGTGTGTGTGTGTGTGTGTGTGTGTATCCTTATGTACACAGACATGTGGAAGTCACAGGACATCATTTGAGGAATTGGTTTTCTTCTTTCATGTTTACATGGGTTCTAGGGCTTGAGCTCAGGTCACCAGGATTGTGTGGAAGCATCTTTATCCAAAAGGCCATCTTGCCAGCCTTGCAAACTACTTAAAAATCAACTCCAGAGACTGGGTATTATTAGTGGAATTGACTAGATGAAGAAGTGGAAAGCTACCCAATAAATACCTTATTACTCTGCTCTGATTTAATTGCTTCCTATTAAAAAGTCAAAATAAAGCTAAATAAGTTACTATCAATGCTGTGTTACAAAGTTACAAACTGACTTTGAGGAAGTTATTTGAACTTGATGAGCTTCAAGTTTCCCATATACAAAATTGAGAAAATGACATCTAAAAGCACCTCCAGGCCCCATAGAGATTGTCAACATTTTGTATTTAATTTGACCTCTGATGTTCTCCCAGCCTCATTACATCTCCACCTTGTTTTGTTCAATTTAAGGAGCATGTCCTCCCCAAGGTTCGGGCTTAGAGTGAAAGGACCCCACAGCTACACTGCTTTGCCATTGGATAATTGCTCAGAATCATTTGCATATCTTATCAGAAAGGGGTCTAATTATCTTCTTCCTGGCAGAGCCTCTGGAGAGAAAGTTTTAGGTCTGTTTTCTTCTTTCCTTCCTAAGAAAGGTAATATTTTTTAACTTAATTTCACCTTGGAGAAAAATACTTATGCACATTTGGATAAGCACATTCAGCTTTTATGCAAATGAATTTTAAACTCTGATTTTCTTGTTTTATAGATAAATACTTACACAGGCACAAGGGAAGTTGATACTTCTTACATACAGTGAGGTATATGTAAAAATCTCTCAGTTCACATATCACTTCCTTGAACTCACTGACTCCACTTCCAAGCATGGTAGCCTATGGAATCTTGACTCTCATGCTGAATTTACAAATTATATTATCATCTTATAATAAGGTAGAATTATATACACACACTTGTGTAATTCTAGCAAAGTGAGGTAGAGAGATGAGCTATTTTCCAATCATTTCTACTCCCAGTGTCAGTAGCTTTCTGGTTAATTTCAGGTCCCTCAGTAGCAAACATTAGGTGTTCATTTTCTGGTTGATTACTTCCATTTCACTAGATAGATATACAGATTAAACTGATGAGGCAAACAAGCTGCAAGATTTATGTAAAACATTGCAAAAGTTCTGCAAAGGAATCTTTAAAACTTTAAATCTTTAAAACACTGGAGCCTGACTAAGATCTCCTAGATAGAGTCTGGGGAGATAAGTATTCTCTGAGCATTCAGGTGAGCCCCTAACTCTGCCTAACAGTGTCTATCCCTTCCTTGGTTGTAACCCCTGCCTCCTTGGTGGAAAAGAAACTGTCTCTCTCTGCAGGAACTTTTTGCCAAGGATCAGGGAATTCTAAATAATGCAGTGACTCATTTCAAGATAAAACATGGGAGACTAATCGTGTGGTTTTCCTCAGTGAAGACATTCCCAGCATGAAACAAATGAATTTCTGAAGTTTGGGGTGGATGTGTAGTCCAATGCTTGCGTTCTTACATGATATACATGAAACCTTGAGTTCAATCCCCCCCAAATTGTAAAAAAAAAAAAAAAAAAAAGAGCAAGGTCTTTACACATTCATTTTCTTACATAATGCAAATGCAAGTATTTCAAGGTTTGTTATTATCCTTGCTTCATTGATTAAGAAACAGATTTAAAGAGGTTAGGGATTACTCAAAGCAACAAAGCAGGTAGAAGTTAATGGCTCCGAGGTTTGGCTCCAGCTCTTCCATCTCTAAACAGATTCTTCTTTCAGTGCTTCAGAAGTCCTCATTTATTGTATGACTGAAATAAAAATGCGTATATGCATGAATGAATGAGGAAAGGAATGAAAGCCAGGGCAATGCATTATGCCTGATGGCGAGGAAAGCTATCCTAGCAAAGTAGATCTAGATGGAAGATACATCAAGATCTCTCTGATACATTCCGGCTGTGATGGTCAGATGGCAAATGAAGCAGGGGACAGGGATTCTGTTTTAATTTTATTTAGATGTACAAACAGTCTGTATTTAACTTTTTTCCTGTATACAATTTTATTCACTATGATCCTATATGCTGCTGATTAGCGGGTGCCTCTTGAGTTTGTGAGATGCATCTGATCTGATGATATCTTATAGCCCAGCCTTCAGACGCTTCTTCCTTCTCTTCCCAAGCATGTCCCTAGACACTCTGGGAAGGAGAGTTGTGTTGTTTAGGATTTTGTACCTGCTGCTGCCTGTTGTTGGACCCAGTCCCAGGACCCTTGGATGTGGGGGTGAACTGGTGAAGAGTCAACTACACAGACTCTGGGAGTCTGGTAAGAAGGCAAAAAGCAGACTCATTTATTCCAGGAAGAGGGACTCCTTTTAAACCCTCGCCCAGCGTCCCATTGGCTCTTGGGTTACAGACTGCTTTTTCACATTGGTGCATCTCATCATATCATCTGTCTCTGGACCCCTCCATGTGTGCTGCCATGTGTGCACTGTAGTCAAATCGTATCTGCGTGGCTCGAGAAGTGCATGCGCGCTGCTGGTCAGACCGCCAAACTGCTTACAAGCAGGGTTTGGCAAGCCGCCAAGCCGTGTATGCATGCGGTTCATCAGATCGGGTACACGCCATTCGGTGGCAGGCATTGTTCCTGCCATAGAGTTGCACGGTTTTTGGTGAATGAGATGGGAGCAGCCTCTTGGACTCATGGGAATCCTCTGGTTTCACAGTCTGTGATGACCACATTGTCAACCTTTTTGAGTTTCACACTATTGTACTCCCTATCTGGTGATTTGATCGTAGGATGGGTGGAATGGTGTGGATCCACTGTGTTGTCAAGGTTGTTTTTATGATCATGCTAGTCTTAGTAGGTGTTACAGAAAGAAGCACACAGAATCTAGGAAGACCTTGAGATGTGTGGATTATGTCCACAGCATCTATGTTAATGAAAACTAAACTGTAGACTGGTCATATGGTTAAAAAGGTGGACACCTTCATGCACTGCCATGCCGATAGATACCCTCTTTCTCCAAAATAATTTGTTGAGAATACAAAGTTGAATGGAAGAGAATTTGTGAAATGTCATCTGATTAGTGAAAGTATTGGTCAGGAAGTGGTTAAGAGTTCCACTCTGATTATGGTCCAAAGAAGAATCAAGGACAACATTTCACCGTGAACTTCTCATGATGTGCCCTTCACAGGTAAGGCGTTCTCTTTGTTAATACAAGATAACAAGGCTGCTGGCTCTTGGAGTATGGCCATAATTTTTTTAAATGAATAAATGCATGCATGAATGAATGAATCTTTTTTTTTTCTGTGCTGGGATGGAATTTTGGATCTTATACTTGCTAGGCCAGTGCTCTACCACAGACCTACAACCCAAACTCTTGCTGTTGGGCAGTTATTAATTGCGATGGGCATCTACTGGGGATTGTTAATCTCAAAGTGTCTTGACCTACCTTAAGGAAATTTATTGTAAACTTATTGTAGTGGGGTATATTATGAAAACATAAAGCAGTTAAAATATAAATGATTATTTTTGAGTGCCTGTGTATCTGTTGCTTTCCCAGGAACTTGGGCAAAAGCAATCGCTTAGTGAAGGGGAATTAGGATCTGAAAATAATTCAGAAGGAGAATCAGAAAGTAAATATGAAAAACAAGTAAGATACATAGTATGGCAACTGGTGACACGGAACAAAACAAAGCAGGAAAAGGTAGCAGAAGACAAATGCAGTATGCAGAGTGCTCACAAATCGTCATGGAACACAAGCTTGACGGTGATGGAGAAAGTAGCCATGTTGATAATGGGAAGAAGAAAATTAGCATTTATTAATATTTTGAAGAAAATATCAGACAACAAAAATATTAATATTACCTTTAATGAAAAATTTTTTCCATATAATATGTTCTGATCATGGCTTCTCTTCCCCACCTCCACCCAGATCCTCCCCACCTCTGCCCACACCCACCCAATTACTTCCTTCCTTCCTTTCCTTTTTCCTTCCTTCCTTCCTTCCTTCCTTCCTTCCTTCCTTCTCTTTCCCTCTCTCTCTCTCTCTTTCTTTCTTTCTTTCTTTCTTTCTTTCTTTCTTTCTTTCTTTCTTTCTTTCTTTCTTTCTTTCTTTCTCCCCTCTTCCTTCCTTCCTTCCTTCCTTGTTTCCTTCCTCTTTCCCTCTCTCTTTCTTTCTCCTTCCTTCTTTCTTCCTTCCTTCCTTCCTTTCTTTTCTTTCTTTCTTTCTTTCTTTCTTTCTTTCTTTCTTTCTTTCTTTCTTTCTTCTTTCTTTCTTTCTTCCTTCTTTTCCTTTTCTTTTCTTTCTTTCTTTCTTTCTTTCTTTCTTTCTTTCTTTCTTTCTTTCTTTCTTTCTTTCTTTCTTTCTTTCTTTCTTTCTTTCTTTCTACAAAAACAGAAAAAAAAAAACCCAGCAAAATAAACCAACCAAACAGTAGTAGCAACAAAAACAATAATATAACTAAGAGGAAACACAAACACACATATACTCACATCAAAACAAAATAAAACGAAAACACAAAATAAGAAACCATAATGTACAAGCAAAAGACCAATAAGATAAAAAATGGCCAAACACAGCAATATGAGACAAAACGTCTACAAAGACACATTGAGTTTATTTTGTGTTGGCCATCAACTGCTGGGCATGGGGCCTGCCCTTAAGCGTGGTTAATGTACCCAGTGAGACTTCACTGGAGAAAACTAATTTTCCTTTGCAAATGGATGCTAATTGGAGATAGCTCCATAAACTTGAAGCTAGCCATCATTCAGAGCTATACTCTTGAACATTTATCTCTGAATGATGACTGGTTTCAAGTTCATATGTAGGATGCCATATTCAATGAAATTAACAATACTGTCTTTATGCCACATATTTTTATATCAACATTATTTATTTTTTGTTTTATCATAAATGCTTGACTCATTCTAAATAATGTTAATACAAATTCAAGTTTTTCATATTATAAGATTTCTGTTAAAGGTATATCTTATTGCCGTTTAATTTACATTTCTCTTATCGTGAACATCTTTAAAGAAGTTATTGCTTTCTTTTTTTTTTTTTAGTTTTATACATTATTGTCTTTTTCTAATTTTGGTTTGCATCTATTTATTTTACAATTTTGTGCTACCTCCCCCCTACCACTCACGTCAACCCTCTCTACCTTTCCTACAAATCTTTTTCACATTCATATCTACTGGCTTTGTTTTGTGTCCCACTGTGATTAACCAGGACCATATATGTGACTGTGGATTGAGAGCTATCTGTTGGAATCTGGTAAGCTCATTCATGGTACACCTGAAGATAATGATTCTTCCCTTCTCTCAGAATCTAGCAATAATCAACAGTTCAAGGATAAAGGATAAGGTCGCATGATCCTTTCCTTCATTCTTGTCTGATTTTTTTACTAGGTCTCAGTGCAGGTAAGTATAATAGTTGTGAGTTAAGATTGTAATGTTTGTATGAAGTCTAGAGAATGACATTCTGCAGCCCTTCACCCTATCTTCTGGAACTTATATACTTCCTGCCCCCTCTTCTGAACTATTCCTTAAGCTTTAAAGGGAGTGGTATGAATGACTTGTTTAGGCCTTATTCCTCATCTGTCACTTATTCTTTGTATTATGGGCAGCCATGACTCCTTCATTTAGCATTGTTATTGTAAGGAGGTTTCTCAGATTAAAGCCAGGAGCTCCTTTTGTCTGTGGCATAGGCACAGGTATTTTGAAGGTAATTTGCTGCTACATCACATCCTTAACTATCTGAAATATACTTCCTGCATGGGCCTACTACCCTTCCAGGTTTGAGTTGTTAACTAGGCATTGGTGTCCCACCCCCTACCATGAAATGGGTCTTAAATCCAAACAGAGAGCAGTTGGCTATCTCTCCAACAGTGAAGCCACACAGCTGGTATAATGCTGATTTTCATATGGTTTCTTTATACTACATTTATCTCTGTAATTCTTTCTCCCATCCTGCATTATCCTTTCCCTAGATGCAGCCCCCCTCAACCTGCCTGCCATTAGGATCTTGAGCGCAGTTGTGGCCCAGTCTGATTTCTTAAAGGACTTATTTTATTGGATGTATTGAGAATCTTTTAATCTTTTACTTAGAGATGTACAATCAGAAAATCCAGATAATGTAGTTACTATATATTTGTGAGTAGTATTATTTTCAGTGAAAGAGATACTAGTGGCTTTATCCAGATTTTTGTATGTGTGTGTGTGTGTTACTCAGGTAACACTGGTGAATGGGTTGGACAGAGAGTGAAAGTAAAAAAAAGATAATTTGGTTAGAAATCCAACCTTTTGGCTTCGGCAACTAGAAAGTATGCAATCACCATTAATCTACTAATTGAGCTGTGTTCAGTGTACCTAATTTAAAAGAGCTTAAAGAGAAACCCAGGAGAGTCTATTTTTGGACATAATGATTTGAGATGCCTAGAAAAATCCTAAAAGACTATTTCAGATCCATGCATTTTTTTTTCTGCACATTTCATAATCTCGTTTTTTTTCTAAGCCTCTGAGTAAAAGTCTATTGTGTATGTGTGTCAGATCTTCATCATCCATTCATCTGTTGATGGTCATCTAGGATGATTTCATTTTCCTGCTGTTATGAACAGAGCAGCACACAAGTATCTTTGGGCAGATACAGACTCCTTTGGATATATACTCTGATTTTTCTTCAGATTGTAGGAATCTTTTGCCTTTTGTCAAATGCTTATTGAATTTAAAGTTAAAGTGTGTATTCTCCACCACTGCTCTGTTATTTTTAGTGCCCATAACTAACAATCTTTAGGTTCTGTTTGAAAATTTCCCACCTCCTGTTGGCATTCCATCCCCAGTCTCTTTTGTTTTCCTCCCCTGTTCCCTTCTAACTCTTCTCTTCTTTCTACATGGTTAACTGCTAAGATATCTTATACACTGTCTGCTCCATCTCCCTGGAGAAGATGGAGCATTTTATGCTCTAACTACTTTTTTTGTAAAGGTTTGTCTGTTTATATCATTTATGTCCATTCTTTTTTGGAGAGAGAAAAAGAGAACACATACTACATTGCAAAGGCAAGTGCCTTGCCTGAACAGGGGAGTTGGAGAAAGAAGGTTAACATCCAGACACAGTAGCTTTCTTTGTCCATGACTCTCACCATTACCTTCGTGCGTTGTTATGAAGGAGTATGCCTACCCAGTTTACTTCTGCAGCACTTGATTGAAGTATCTGTATCCCCCATGATTCTACAATTGCTGCTGGGTATAACCTGGTTGAATCACTACATTCTCCAAGAAAACCTTAAACTCGAGTTTGAGTTTTTTAGATTTAAAGTAATGAAAACTAGAATTTAACCTCCATTTTTTTATGATCAGATTCCCTGGCTGAACAAAGAGGAATAGAGCCAATAGATTTTCATTTCACAGTGTAGGATGTAGGACATGCCCCCTGGTTTCCCAATTAGTCAGAGGGTGAGTGCACATTGCCAGGTGACTCTTTCCATTGCGTTAATGGCTTTCTGTGCTGTTCTGAGAAGACGACGTGCAGTCTCTAATGTATACTCAGTCTGGCAGTAGGGTGGACATGCTATTTATTTATTTCTACTTGAAGGAGGCTTCTTTGAGTGTCATTCCTCAGTTCTGCATTCTGTTGTGCATGCCATCTGCTTTGTGTGTTCCAAAGTTGTGTTTATATTCAATTAACAATTCACTCTTTGATATAGGGATAATTTCAACATTGTTTACTAAGTGTGGAGCCTAGGTTGCTCAATCTCAAGCTCAAGTTACAAGCTTACTGAGCTTCTAAGAACTAGTCTTTTGTGGTTGGAGAATGGCATGTTGCAGTGGCTGTTCAAGTTGGGACTTGGTTTGCTAACTTGTTATACAAAATGTAGTTATAGCTCTCCTTGGTTAACCTGGTTTCCAGATGAGTGATTCGTTATTTTAAAAAAGCAGTAATCATTAATGAATTTGAGACTATCAAGAGTATTCAGGAATGGCCCTTTCAAAGACAACAGAGACATATCTGTGTGTCCATTGAGAGTTAACCATGTGAATCTAAAATCTGAGGAAATAAATTATAAAAGTGTCCTGAAAGTTTCACAGGGGACCTACTCCACCCTACTAGTCAAGACCCAGAGTATCTAGTATTCAACACTGTAGAGAATCAAAAGGGTCTATCAGTGATATTCAGGGAGAGAGTAATTCTCATCCTTGTGTCTGAGAGTAGTAAAATCATGACCAGAGCAGTCAGCTTCAATGAGATGTGCAGTGGTTGTCACCCTTAACTCTAGTCTTAACAGTATGAGTGGGTACTGATATCAGCTTCAGACAGGAGTTGCCAAGAATTCAGACACCTTCTGATACCTCCAAAGGGCTAAAAGAGCAATACTGGAATAAGCAAAAGTAGGAGACAAAAGGTCTTTTTTCCTACTATTTATTTAACTGTTTTCTCTTTAGTTGTCCTCTTCTGATTTGAGAAAGTACTGGCTATAAGTATAAATATATTAACACTCTTAGCAGACTTATTTCTTTTTGCTCTTTTTCTCCTTTTATTGAAAATATTTTTTTGTCATATAATATGTCCTGATTATGATTTCCCCTCTCTCTGCTCCTCCCTGTTCCTCTCTACCTCCCCTCCCTTCTGTCTCACAAGAAAAAACAAAACAAAACAAAACAGGCTTCTAAGGGATAATAATAAAATATAATATAATACAATAAAACAAAAACTAGCATATTGGAATAGAACAAAACAAATAAGCAGAAGGAAAAATACCCAAGAAAAGGCACAAGAGACAGATAGCCTCACTCAGGAATCTCATAAGAACACTAAACCAGAAGTCAGAATATATACTCAAAGGACCTGTAGGGTAAAAAGAGAGAATATATATAAATATATATAATATATATTTATATATAATATATATATGTAATAAAATAAAAAATAAGATAAAATTTAAAAATAAAGCCCTGACACAATATTATGGGACAAGAACCTCCAAAAATACTGTTGTTTTCTGTTGGCCAGCTAATGCTGGGCATGCAGACAACTCCTAAAGAGTAGTTTGTTTTCCCATTAAGATTGCCTTGGATATATATATATATATATATATATATATATATATATATATATATATATATATCATTTGCAGGTGGTTGTCAAAGATGGCTCGTGTGTTAGGGATAGGGGGCACGTGTCTCCTTCTCCTTTCAGCTTTAGGGCTCCATCTGGTACAGACTTTTGCAGGCCCTGTGCATCGGCAGGCTTATGTCAACCCTCCCTCCCACCCCTGAGATTCTCTTTAGCCAAACCAGAATGAGATAAACTAGTTCAGTGTTGTCTATGCTAGGGTCTGAGACAGAGCAAGTGAGTGACTCACAGCTCATTGCTTTGTTTATAAAAAAGTTCTGGCCTGCCTTCAGCTTTATTTATTCTTTTGGTGTCTTACTGTGCTTGACTGTGCAACCTGGGCTTGAAGGTAGCTACATGAGTAGAGGGGCACAAAGCACTCCTTTTATGAAAAGGTTGTGACTCTTCTGAGTGTTAGTTATCTTTGTGTATCTGAAACATTTTCCATGCGCTCTCTCTGTGCCTTAGGCAGAGAATATCCTCATAATTTCCATAGAATATCCCATTATTGCTTACCATAAAGTACTTTTAGACACTCAAGTCACCCATAATTGTCTCCAGTAGAACAAATTAATTTTCAGTCCTCTATAGAAAAAGCACTTGTACATGCTTGTGTGCATGTGCATGTAGGAGTGTGTGTGTGTGTGTGTGTGTGTGTGTGTGTGTGTGTGTACACTTACATGGCTGTGTGGGGATGCAGGTGCCCAGGTGCACAGGTGCATGTTTGTGTGTGCATGTGTACTTACATGGGTATGTGGGGATTGTAGGTGCTCATGCATGCAGGTACATGTTTGGGTGTGTATACTTACATAGGTGTGTCAGGATTCAGGTGCTCATGTATGCAGGTACACGTAGAAGCCTGAGGTCACAGTTGTATATCCTGCTCTATCATTTTCCACTTTTTGTTTTTTTGACACAATGTTTCTCATTGAACCTGGAACTCACTGTTTTGCTTACACTGGCTGGCTAGTAAATTCTAGGGATCATCCTGTTTCCTCCAACCTGGGATTAAAGCCACTTGGATTTTTATATAGATACTGGGGTTTTAAATTCAGTTCCTTACTTAAGCCACTAAACCATCCTCCAAACACACTTTTACAGATCTACTATGATGCATCACAGCCTGTTGTTTGATGCCCTATGAATTCGGTAGAGACAGTAGACTTGTCTAATTCATGTCTAGCTTTAAGGAAATCTCCGACAAGAGCAAGTATTCATTAAACATATAATGAAAGAAATCAGAAAACTAACTCTGATTAAAAATATCTCTTGACATAAAACATATCTTTAATTTGAAAAGTTATTCAAATATTGAGAATTGGTAAAATATTTCAGGCATATTTGCATTCCATATGTAACAGGTGGATAAAATCCAAGTTAAGCGATGTTATTTTAAACCTGATTTCAGAAATTGCCAGACTGGAGGTGAGTCACATGGATCAGATGTTTGCATAGATTTTGAAGTAGGAGCCCCAGAGACTTTCACAGAAATTTCAAATGATATATGTGGGTAACTGTAACCATTAACTAACTTTGGAACCTGTAAAAATTACCTAGTATAAGTTGGGATGAACTCTATGAGCAACGAAATCTTACTATTATTTGTATTTAGGGTGTTGCTATCACTTCACCAGTGTCCACTGCAACAACTTGGAACTCTGCCACCAGATAGCTGTGTGACCCCAAGTCAGGATACATAGATGAAAGCTCCACTTCCTTGTTTGTAAGAGTCAGAAGTTGGATTCTATTATCTGTGGAATATTTGTCTGTGAAATGTCTTTCATGGCCATGAATGAGTTAATCTCCCAAAGATATCTGACTAGGGAGGGACAGGGTTTGTATGAACTTCTTCTTAAGATTAATCGTTTTTCAACATCTTGACAAATGGAAAGAAAGATCAGTGGCACGGAGGATTAGCAAGTTACACTTGATTGGGAAAAGCTATGTGACATTTTTAGTTGACTATTTATTTGGCATAAACAATATTAGGCCAAGTTTACTTCCTTTCGGACTATCCTTCACAATTGACCTTAATATTCATTCTGATATCATCCAACTGTCTGACAGCTCATATAAATCAGAAAGAGACCACATGAAAACTGCGAATGAATAGCCTTCATGAAGTCTCTGAAGTAGGTGGGTAACTTTGTACTTCCATTTCTGCAGAGGAAATAAATAAGGTAACTTTTGCAAAGGAGCTGAGTGTTCTCCAAGGCAGTAGCCCAATGTTTGAAAACTAACATAAAAAGAAGGTAAGTGATTTGTAAACAATCTCACAAAAACTAGTTTGGAGAACTTTAGTGTAGGATCTAATTAGATTTTCAAATACAGAATCCCTCATCTTGTGGGTAAATGGATTTATGGGTGCTGAACTGTGCAAATAATATCATAAGATAATGATGCTTCAATCCCTCCCCCCAACACTCACACCAAAAAAAAAAAAGAAAGGAAGGAAGAAAGAAAAGGAAAGAAAAGAAAAAGAGCTTGTAAGAGCTTATAAAGGCAGTGACAGGTACCATAAAGCACATGTTTCCTCAGTGAGGAAGACTCACAGGTGCTCCATTCATTCTGGATCACTGGAGCAAAGCCCCATGGGCCTGTGGGGAACGTGGAGATGGCTTCGGAGACACGGAAATGGGCTGCGGAGCTGTTGCTGTGATTTGAACACTTTATAGCTGCAGAGTCTATGCAGTAAGAATAACACAGCAGGACTTGCCCTGTCCTCAGCCAGTCTGCTCACCCTCATTCCTTATTCTGGGTTCTAGAGATTTAATTTCACTTTCCAATGTATGTTTATGGTTCCATTCTGCAAACACATTCAGAAAACACAATTCCTTGATCTTATTCCTGTCTGGTATAACAGGGCAGGTCATTCAATAGTGAATTTGTTCTCAATTATTGTTTTGCTCACTATTTACTGTTATTTTAGTATTAGCAGAATCCTAACATCCCTTTCTTTTCAAAGATGTATTTTAAAGAAGGAGGAGGCTCTGGTGGTAGAGATGAAGTATCATAACAAAATCATTGTCATCTTCATGTGAACATGAAATTTTGACTTGATAAACACTTATATAATTTTGTAAATGCATCTTAGGTGCAGCGATACTTCTGCAAAACCAAAGAGAAAAGTTCTGCAAACCAACGAACAAGAATTTTGTTTTAGGGTGTCAACTGTTTAGAAACACCATGTCTTAAATATGATAGCAAAATCCACACTCAGGATATTTGGAGTTACACGAGAAAAGGAGATATGTAGCATGGTCTGCATATTGGTGTTTGAGTTCTAGGGTTTCTGCTGTACTTTGAAGCAGGCAGAAAGTCCATGGAGATCTTTTTGTGTGTGGATATGTTGCCATCTGCTGGTCAATAGTTGTAATTACACAGCAAGGTTTCAAAGGCTGCTGCAAAGATAGGAAGGATTCTCAAGTTTTCATTTCTTAGAGGCACAACCTGAGATGACGATTCAGGTTTGAATAATTCGTTTGGGAGGTAAATGGAGGCACAGGAAACAGAAACGACAAAAGAAAAAGGTAATCTATAGGCGGTAATTACTAGCAGGTTACTGACGTTTAGTATCAGTTGACAGTATAGAAAGTCTTCTCTCAGAGTGAACCCACCTGAGACACAAGAGGGCTGGGTATTATACACCGGAGATGGCACTGAACACTGCCAAGCAGAGCATGCAAGATTTATGTATCTAAACCTGAAGTGACAGGAGTCATCCCCCTCTTAGACATTTCAAGTAATTGTGAGGGGTTCATTTCTACTTTCATCTCTTTGGATTTCAGGCCAATATGAGAGTTTAACCTGGGGAAGCAGTGTCCTAATAATTCTTTTACCCCAAACAACTACCCTAATGCTAATTTTAATATTCAATTTTCCAGTAGCCTCTGTATATGTGACCTGAAGCAGATTGTACTAGTTTCATGATTATGTGTCCATTGCTCTTGTAGTGTGTGTTTATATGTGTGTGTGCACGTGTACACTCAGTGTCATCCTAAATCACTCTTCACTGTTTGTTTTTTGAGTCATGATATTTCACTAAGCCCTAAGATAGACCGGTTGGTTAGCCAGCTGTAAGAACAGAGGCTTATGCCCCACCCCTAGACTAGGGTTATATGTGCAACCACTCTGCCTTTATTTTATTTTTTTTAACATGGGTTCTGGGGATCTGAACTCACGTCTTTATGTTTGTGCTGTAGGCATTTTACTCTCTGACCTGTTAACCCCAATCCCCTCATTGATCATGTCTTATCTTCAGTCTAAGATGTTGTTGGGGGAATACTATGACGGTAATTTAGATACTTTGTGAGATTTCAGATTCAATGCCAGTTGAAGGCATTGTACACTGGGAAAGCAAGAACCAAGACTGACGTTTGTGTTAATATCATTAAAATCAAACTTTTGTTTCCTCCATTTTGTACGGTGGCATATGATAAGATCAACCTAACACCATGTGCATGGTTAGTAGTCTCATAGGCCAGGACTCTATCAATGTGCCAGAATCACTCTTTCCTTGACAAGATGAACATTTAATACCAGTAGTCTCAGCAAAATTGATGGCTTGGCCTTGGAGAGAATGAGCACATGCTGTGTATATATAGCCCCATCCTAAAATTACATTATCCTGAGAACAGGTTCTTTGTGCTGGCCTTGGGGCATCTCAAGGTGAAGGTTAGTTGCCATCATGTGGTTTAGTCATCCTGTCAATCTGTTCAGTGATTTCTGCTAAGAGTGATATTGATTGACACTGATATGAGTTAGAAAGGTTTGTGTGCCTATAGTTCAAATTACATGTTTCCCATACAGAATTCTTTGTCTCTGATCCATAATTGCTTCTTCAAAGTACTTGACCAAAAATTCAAGAAATTTATACTGTCTCAGAAGTCTGATTATATTTTTAGAAGAGATCAGTTACCTCATCTATAAGCACAATGAGTTCTTATAGAATGCTCCTATAATAAAGCTCAGTCCAAGGTGTCCTGTGTGAGAGCAGGGGGTTTAAAATATTCCAGGGTAAGACCATAAATGTGGGCTGCCATTGTTTCCAAGTGAACATAAATATTGTTTTAACCTTACACCTATTAGGAAAAAAAGAAGAACAGGAAAATAAAAGAAAGATTAATTTCAACTTCAGCTGGTAAGGACAGCATGGCACCAAAGCCTCTCATAATTTTTCAAGAAAATAAAATTTTAAAATTTCCAACCTTCGCCAACATTCGTTGTGAACACAAGTAACAATCCAAACAAAATACTAGTTGTAGTTGGAAGCCGCTGTGTGGGCTCAGCAAGGAAGAGACTGAGGCATTTCTCATATGTGGAAGCCCTGCCAGATCTCTACAGAGGGAACCACCATCCTAGGCAGTGCCAACCTCACAGTGGAACAAGCATTTGAGCTCAGGTGTTTTATTGATTCAGAACTCCTCAGGTGCAGATCATAAGCAATCAACTTCCCCAACATAAATACAACACCTGCAGACAGTACAGAATGCCAAGACCTAGGCTAGCCCCTCACCCAACAGTGGATAAAACATTTTATACGTAACCAAAAACAAACTTCCACAACAACTAGCAAACTAAATTCCATAGCAAACAAAAAGAATATCTGACTCTGATCAAGTGAGGTTTTGACATAAAATATAAGAATATTACGAAATGAATACGCGTGATCTACAATAATGAAACAAACCCCAAAAGTTGAATATAACAAAGCAGAAAAGACATCTTAGAAAATCCAATATTCATAACTAAAAATATTCAACTGAGTGGGTGCAGATGAGTTGTGTGTCATCATAATAGAGACCATGTGTGATAAGCTCTTAGTTAACGTTAAACTTGAAAACGTTCCCTCAAATTGTCAAGACCTGGCAGGACGCATCCCCACCTTCTAGAACCTCCCTTGTTGCTTTGTTCCACTAAGACAACACAATGTACAGATCCCATGACAAAACCACGAACAATAAAAACAAAACAAACAAACAAATAAACAAAACCCCCACAACCAACACAAGGCAATGCGACTCCCCACAAAGAGTGGCAAATCCTGTAGAAATTGAGTCTGAGTAGAATAAGTTAGATAGTATTCAAAGCACAGAATTCAAAAGAAATGTTATAAACATGCTTTAAAAGGTCAAATAACTTAAGCAAGAGGTGGATAAATATCTGTGAGAACTTAGAAGAAAGGAATAAACTGATTAAAGTCAAACAAATCACAACAAACAGCCAAACGTACTCAAGAAGACGATATAGAATTTAGCTAAAATTCACTAGAGAGGAAAAAAAAATAGTAACAAATGCTTCCATTCTGTAGCTATTGTAAATGGAGCAGCAAGGAACATGGCTGAGCAATCAGCTATTGAGTAGACTATTGAGTTCTTTGGGCATATTCCAAGGAGTGCTACAGCTGGGCATGTGGCAGTATTATTTTTGAGAATTCTCCACTCTGATTTCCACAGTGGCTGGACCACTTTGCAGTCTCACTGTACATTCTCACAGTGAATGTGAATTCCTCCACATCCCCTCCAGCATTTGTTTTTGGTTGTTCTGTTGATCTTTGCCATACTGACTGGAATAAGATAAAATCTCAAGGTTGTTTTGATATGCATTTCCCTATTGTTAGGGAGGATGAAATTTTATTTTTTTATAATTTATTTTTTTCTTCACTCGTATAATACATCCTGAACCCTATCCTTCCCTCCCTCCATTCCTCTCAGCTCCTCCTTCTCCTCTCTTCTACAGATACACCGCCCCCCTCGGTTTTCCCTCAGAAAAGAGCATGCTTCCCAGGGTTACCACTTGAACAAGGCGTAACAAGATGGAAGAAGGCCAGCAAGAGCCCATATGTCAAGGCTGGACAAGGCAACCTAACAGGAGGAAAGGCAACCTGGCAGGAGGAAAAAGGTCCCAGATGCAGGTAATAGGGTCAGAGACCTCCCCTCTACACTCCAGCTTTTAGGAGTTCTACAAGAACACCAAGCCGGACAACCATATGATAATACGTAGGGGACCTAGCAGGCGCCCTGTCTACCACTTCAGTCTCTGTGAGCCCCTAATAGTTCTTAACCTATTTCTAACCTTATTCTGGTTAGTTCTTGTTCTCCTGGTGTCCCTGACCTCTTTGGTACCTGCAGCCTCTCCTCCTCCTCTTCCGCGTGTTCTCTGAGCTAGGCCAGATGTTTGGCCCAGGGCCTCTCCATCTGCTTGGATCAGCTGCCAGAGGAAGCCTTTCTGATGACTTGGGCTAATCACCGATCTGTGAGAATAGCAGAATACTATTAGGAGTTATCTCCAGGCTCTCCATTCTCCGGTCCTGGCTAGCCCTGCAGTGTCAGGCATGGAGTTCTGGCTTTTGTTTTTTTACTCTTTATGCTAATGGAAATGATATAGGCACAAAGCATATATTATGTAATCTCACTAGTGTGTGGAGTCTAAAACGTTCAAACTCATGGAAATTAAGAATAGAATGATCAAAAACAGGATATAAGGTGAGTAGAATTATTTGTTAAATGACATAGAATTCATTATATAGGTAGAATAATAATATGGTCACCATAGTTAATAATAATGAGCTCCATATTTCAAACTTTTGGAAAGTAGATTTGAAATTTTCTCATCATAAAAGCAAAGTAGATAAAGACATGAGTATGTTAATTGGCTTGATTTAATCATTCTGTGAAATAAACTCATTAAAAATTACATTGCAGTAAAATAATATAATGTGTACTTCAAAATATTTATAAGAGGATAATTTGAATGTCATTAGTATAAAGAAATGATAAATTTTGGAACTAATGAAGAATCTAATTGCACCAGTTTCGTATACCCAGTGCATAGATATAGATAAATTAAACTGTATAATCTAAACCTGTATAATTTGTATGTGCCACTTAAGAATGAAAAGAGAAGACCTGAAGGTAGTATGTGGCCATGGTAGAAAGATAAGTGGTAAACTGGAAGTGACAGTGGGGGGATTTTGTAAACATTTTATTATATACATGCATGAAATGCTCAAGAGTAAATAATTATAAAATTGAAAAACGATTAAATTGAAAAAAAAGTGTTTGTTTTTTCTAATTTGTTTTAGCAGCTCTAGGACATTTATTTTCCACACTGTCTAGAATCAGCCTAAAATATTTTCAAAAATTACTTCAAATATATTTTCTGAGGTTGCAGTGAATCTAAAGATAATTTTGATATTTAAACAACATTGAATCTTCTAATCTGTGGCTCCTATATGCCTTTCCATTTAATACCTTTAAAATCTCTACCAGAAATAATGTATAGTTTTCTGTGTAAACATGCTGAATTCCCTCAGCATGCCCCATAAATAATAATAAATGTAGTGTTATTGAAAATGTTATTGTTTGGAGTTTTAAGTTTTGATACCAGTTGTAGTATTTTGAAAATTAGTTGATTTTTTTCAATATTATTTATGTATCCTATACCCTTGGTATACATTTAGTATTATTTATTTGTTTGTAGATGTTTGTAGATTCCAGAAGGTGTTTAGAATAAATGATCATTATCTGTGCTTAAAGAAAGTTTATTTCCCACTCTTTCGATTTATTTTTCTAGCTTATTGAACTTGCTAGAACTACAGGCAAAGGCTGAACAGAAATGGAGAGCGTGACTATCTTGTTTTGCATCTTCTGAAGTCCTTCAGTCTTCCAGGATAGAAAAGACCATTAACTGTAATGTTTTTGCTTTTCTAAATAGCCTTTATCAGCTGGAGAGATTTTCTTTCTATCCTTATTTTGATTAACATTTTCATTACGGATGGAAATTGGAAGTTCGGGAATGTTTTCTTATTGCATCTATGAAAATAATTATGCTTTCTTTTTAATTAATGATGAATTACAATGAAAATTCAGATAAATTGTATAAAACCCACTTTCCTAGAATACACACCAGATCATTATAATCTTGGATCCCATTTTCTAAAGCTTTTTCATGGCTAATTTATTTTTATTTTATGTATATGAGTGTTTGCCTGCATGCTTGTCTGTGCACACGTGTGTGCAGCTAGCCAGAAGAAGCATAGGATCCCCAGGTACTGGAGTTACAGATGACTGTAAGCTGCCACGTCACAGCTGGGCACCTAATTTAGGTCCTCTGCAAGAGCAGCCAGCGCTTTTAACCCCTCAGCCTTCTCTCCAGGCCTAGTTTGCTAAAGTTTAGTACAGGATCTTTTTGGTTACTCTGGTGTGTAGAATTTCCTACAAGGTCATTTTATGATTTTGGTATACTAATTTTGGCATGGAGTGATTTGAGAAATATTTCCTTTCTATCAATTATATTAGAGAATATATTTAGTATTTGCTTTTATTTCTTTTCCTAAACATTTAGCTCATGAAACAATAACATTTGCATTATAAGAATTTTATATATACATAAATTTATTTCAGAGATATAAAACCATCCAACTTTTTTATTTCTTCATGAGTAAGCTTTGATAGTATCTTTGGAAAAAAATTTCTATTTTTCCTGAGTGATTGAATTATTAATACAGTGGTATTGATGATACTTCTTTATACTTTCAGTATCTGGAGAATTTACTGCTTCATGGTCTCTCTAATGGCTGGTATTGGTGATACTTATTTTTCTCTTTTTTTCTTATTAAAGCTGTGAAA
The DNA here is from genome assembly GCA_026225945.1 of Cricetomys ansorgei. Lineage (NCBI taxonomy): Eukaryota > Metazoa > Chordata > Mammalia > Rodentia > Nesomyidae > Cricetomys > Cricetomys ansorgei. The sequence goes on along the minus strand of JAMJFZ010004027.1, from coordinate 1,454,955 downwards.
AGTTTATTGGTTTTTATTTATGCCCTTATAGACCAACTTCTGATTTTGCTATTTTTCTGTTTGATCACTTTCCATTTAACTTTTATGATTTTCTTTGATCTTTTGTTTATTAGTTTCCTATGTATGTAGCACATCACCACAATTGAGTCTAATTTAAGTTGCTTGCAAGGTAACACTGACTCTGGAAGCTCTAGAAGATAATTTATTTCTTGACTCTTTCAGCTTTATTGAAAATTTTTCTATCTCTTTTTAAAGCAGGACCCTAAACATAATAGCTTTATAACCCTCTTCAAAGCTCAAGAGAAACTGAGGAAGAAGTAGAAAGAATGTAAGAGCTAGAGAATGGGAAAATGTGCAGCAAAAAGATGTCTTTTGTACATGACACAGCCATTGCATCACTGAGCTACTGAAGCTGTAGTTATCTGGCACCGTGCACAACTTTTGGTTTGTCAACATTTAATCACGAATGGAGGAACAGGGCCATGAAGACCACTCCTACATGAAAGACTACTAGCTAATAACAGTTTCTTTAGAGCTGCAGCCTTGATTAGTTGCCCTTGCTCTAGTAAATAGCATCCCTCCTGAGCTTGGGCACTAATTAAACTCAGTTGGACCCACACAAAAAGAAGACATGAAAGTTGGAGGGGACATGTTGAGAGGGACGTGAATGAGAGAGGGTTATGGGTGAGTATATGATAATTACTAAAATTCATTAAATAAATGTACAAAACTGTCAAAAAATAAAGCAAATTGAATAAAAACAATAGTGTTGATTGTATTTAAGGTACAATCTACTTAGTCCAGAATAATGATTTAGGCTTGATAGCTTTTTGTGTATTCTGAGTACATGATATGTTTTGTTTTTCATTTTTTAATTAGCACACAAAATGATAAGTTTATTTGTGCATTTCATGATACTTAATTTTCATCAATCCTCTCTCAAATTTACCTGTTTGTCCCTACCCCTTTTTGTAGTCCTCCACATTAAGTATTCCCCTATTACTGTCATAATTCCTTATTTACTTACCCCATCTATTACTTACCCCATCATCAACCCTTAAAGACCATTTTTCCTCTCATGCTTACATCTGATGGTTCATTTAATCACACCCATAAAAGAACTGTTTAAACAATTAAGGTGGCATTTGTAAGGGATAAGGGACATCATGAGATCTTTGAAGAGTGTTGAGGTGATTGATTTCAAACATTCTATCTTTTCTAATATTGATGGTTATGGTGAGAAACATCTAAGTTTTAATTTACCATTTCCTTAAGACTTTTAGGTTGTATGCTTCAATTTCATTCTGTTAAAATAGTTTTCATGTTTCCTTTTCAATTTTTCTTGTATGCATTTTTTGAGATTATAATTTAATTACAATATATCTGGGCTGACAATTTGGTACTGGTCCTAGGGAGGACATCTTTCCTGTTCCCAGCCTTCCTCAGTTCACATTCTTTTCTCCATCTAATTTGGCACATCCATTGGTGTCATCTTTGTTCAGCTCACTTTTGGAAAGTCATGTTTGTGAGACTTTATGGGGTAGCTTCTGATATTACTGGGAAACACAATCTCATAGCAAACTTGCTGATCTGGCTCTTGTAAATTTTCTGCCCCATTTTTCACAATGTTCTTTGAGCCCTAGGTGTGGAGATATTTTGTAGTTGTATCCACTGGAACTGGGCTCAACAACTCCACATTTTTATGAGCTGTGTTTTTCTGTATTCATCTCTATTTACTGCAAAAGGAAGTTTTATTTATTTATTTTTTGATGACTGGTGAAGATTACACTTATCTGTATATAGGGACCCATGTTTATACATTGTTGTTAGGGATTATGTAGGTTTAGTAAGTTAGCTATTGTAGATTTTTGTCCAATAACCATGACTTCACTAGCACTGAGTAGTTAGGTAGGTTTCCAGTACCAGGCATTGTATCTCTTTTGTTGTGTGGGTTTTAAGTGCAATGAGCGGCCTGGTGATTAATGCCAAGGTATGTGTCCCACTCTTGCATCTTTGGGGTTATTGTGCCATGCTGGTTGTTGACGTGGTTCAAAGGCATCATAGTTGGGCAGGATTGTGTGTGGCTTCCTTCTTTTAGCACCTTCTGGTACCATAAAAGCTAGTTCTCAGGAAGTGAGAATTATCATCAGATGTGAACCCACTAGTAACCCTAAATTACATTAGATAATCCATCACCCATGATTACACAGAATGCCCTGGCTAAACTAAATGGATCACATAACAAAACAAAAACACATGAAAATGAGGAAAGGGCTTGTAAAGAAGCAAAGGGGGTGATAGCAATGAGGAGACAAAAGAGTATGCAGCTAAAGCAGCCAGAGTACATTATACACATAAATACTATTGTCAAACAGCAAATTTAATTCATAAAAAGAAGTAGAAATCAAACCCAGGAAGAGCTCTGGAAATTTTCTAAATATTTGAAAAAAATAAGCAATCCATTAAACAATATACATGTATATAATGAAGATAATGACTTCTGTCTCCTAGATTCCATCAATATGGAGGAGTAGAGCCTATCTGTGACTATCTAATGACAAATTCAGTCTTGTAAAACCAAGGTAGAAAACCATAGGTACTGTGAGTGTATGATCACAGTATCTGTATCAAGTCCTGAAGATAGCATTTCACAGCATTTCTACAACCTTTGGCTCTTATATTTTTCCACCTCTTCCTACATATTCACTGAGCCAAAGAAAGGATTGTGTAAATGTGCCCTTTAGGGCTGAATAGCAAGCCTTCTGTTATTTTCAGCACAGTATAAACAGCCATGAGTTTCTGCATTTGCCACTGTTCATTGTAAAGAGAAACTTCTCATTAAGGTGAGAGTAGCGTTTGTTCATTAAACATAGATGCTTAGAAGACAGCTTCATACCATGTCAGTTTAGTCAAACAGAAGTGAGTTACTACTCTAGAATCTATGACTTCCATTGACCATGGAATTTTGACCAGGCTTATAGCACACCGGGTTTGGATCTCTTTTTGTGTCTCAGGACACAAATACAGAGAGCTGTTGGTTACTCCCATAACAGTTGTGTGACTGTTTCAGCATTGGGTACATGGCCTGGTATTGTAGTTCATAGTTGGGTAAGGTCACTGACGCATTTTCCTCCCCTATCAGGCTATGTAGCACTTTCCATCATTATGAAAGCTGGCCGATAAAGATGAACCTCTCAGCTTAGCTCCAGCTTGATTTCTTTATATCTTGCAACCAAAGTTTGTTATGTCTTCAGCAATAAAGTCTTATCAATGAGTTCTATGGGCAAGTAAGAAGAATCACAGGAATCTGTATATTTTTGTATAGTTTAGGGCCTCTGAGGCCTCTCTGTCTAAAAACTCATAAGATACAACATACCTGGTACTGGGATTTTTTTTTTTGATATTGACCATCAAAAATTTATTAAGACAATATGGCAAGATAGTTTTTTATCAATTTAACATGTATTTAATTTGATAGTAATGCATTTAATTATAGTTTTAAAATTTAAAAATTCAAAATTAAGTTGTTACACTATTGTTTCATAGAAAAAGCAATTAAAATCTATATTAACTTTTAAATTTATCTTGAGAGGATATATGGACCACTAAAAATAAGATTTAATATCCAGAGCTTTGAGATGCCTTAAGAAGATATCCCATAACTGGCTCTGGGATTTTTGTTTAACAATCCATGGCTTCCGGGAGCAATTGTATCCAGCAAATTAGAACACTTCCCTTCTATATTTTACTCATTTTAACTTATATTTTTAATTGTTTTATGAATAGAAAGTTTCCATATGGATTTTTCATATACCTTTCATGTGGATTAACCCTTGTTTGCCTACTTATTTCCCTCCCAATCTTACCATCTTCATCTTTGCTTAAACATTTTAACTCCAGCAACCCTACCACAGTTAGCCCTGACTGTTCCAACATAGCTGAAGCACAAGAAAAGGACCTTAAAACAGCCTACGTGAAGATGATAGGGCTCATTAAAGAGGAAATGAATAAATCCCTTAAAGAAATCCATGAAAACACAAACAAATAGTTGAAGGAAATAAATAAAACCGTTCAAGACCTGAAAGTAGAAACTGAATCAATAAAGAAAATTGAAAATGAGGGTATTCTGGAAATGAAAAAATTAGTAATTCCAACAAGAACGACTGACCCCAAAGAATATACAAACACAAAAGAATATACTTTCTCTGCACCTCATGAAATTTTCACCCAAATTGACTCAGTCACAAAGCAAGTCTCAATATATTCAAGGAAACTGAAGTAAGTCACTACATCCTATCAAACCACCTTGAATTAAAGCTGCATGTCAACAACAGAAAAATCAGAAAGGTTACAAACTCATGGAAACTGAACAACTCTCTACTGAATGAAAAATAGGTCAAGACAGAAAACAAGTAATTTTCAAGAACTGAATGAAAATGAATATAACGTACCCAAACTTATGGGACACAATGAAAATGGTGCTAAGAAGCAACTTCATAGCACCAAGTGCCTACATAAAACCAAAAACCAACCAAACAAAAAAATCCCACAAAAAACGGGAGAGCTCATCCTAGCAACTTAACAGCACACCTGAAGACTCTAAAACAGCAGTTCTCAACCTGTGGGTGATGAATCCTTTGGGAGTCAAATGATCCTTTCACAGGGATTGCCAGAGACTATCTTCATATGAGATAATTGCATTACAATTCATAATAATGGCAGAATTAAGCTATGAAGTAGCAACAAAAATAATTTTATGGTTTGTAGTCCCCCACGATGGAATCTTCTCCTGCCACGTGGCTTCCACCACCACCACCACCAGCCTCTCATCTGGAGTTCTGCCAGAGGCCTGCTCTGGTGGGGCGTGGCACCACGTGGCTAGGGGTCACAGCTGTGAGTTTCACCTCATCTTGCTGTGACCTTGGCGGGCCTCCATGAGTTGACAATGACCACCTGGGACACGCTTCAGTGGGCATCTTCCTTTATTGGAGCGTACACTCTGTATATCAAGGATCACAGGCTGGGGTGGAACTTATGACCCTGAGAATTCCCATTGGCTTAGGACATCCTATGTGGGAGTGGTGTTGCCTGTGTATGGAGTTTGAGTCTGTGTATCCAGTTCACAGAGCAGAGAGGCATCATATCTAAATTTGGCTGGGTTTAAGCCAGGTCTAAGGTGTGGAGCAATGAACACCTATGTTCATTAGAATGTAGGTGGAAACTCTCTGGGGCTGATGTGGGGTTCAAGTCAGCTTCAACACACTATAGTCCTTGAACAGTCCCACAATGGTTGGGGGGTCACCACAACATGAGGGACTATATTAAAGGGTCACAGCATTAGAAAGGTTAAGAACAACCACTCTTGAACAAAAAGAAGAAATAATGCTCCAGGTGAGTAGACAACACTAAATAACCAAACTCATGCCTAAAACCAATAAAAGAGAAATGAAGAGAACAATACAAAAGTTCAATGAAATAAAGAGTTCCTTTGAAAAGCTCAACAAGATAGACAAAGCCTTATCGAAATTAGCTAAAAGATAGAGAGAGAATTTCCAAACTAACAAAATCAGAAATGAAAAGGGGGGCATAACAACAGATACTGAAGAAATACAGAGAACCACGAGGACATACTTTATAAACCTGTAGTCAACTAAACTGGAAAATCTAAAAGAACTGGATAATTTTCTTGAGCATACCACTTACCAAAGTTAAATCAAGATCAGATAAGCATTTTTAATAGACCTATAACTCCCAAGGAACTGGAAGTAGCCATTAAAAGCTCCCAACCAAAACAATAAATAAATAAATAAATAAATAAATAAATAAATAAATTCATTTTATTAGGCCAGAGTTATCCCGGTACTCAAATCACATAAGGATTCAGCAAAGAAAGAGAATTAAATATACTAAAGGCCTTTAACAAAATCTAACTTCATGATAGAAGTCCATGAGAGATTAGGGATTCAAGGGACATACTTCAACATAATAAAAGCAGTTTACAGCAAGTTCATAGCCAATATCAACTTCAATGGAGAGGAACTCAAAGCAGTTCCTCTAAAATGAGGAATAAGACAGGGTTGTCCACTCTCTCTATGCCTTTTCAATATAGTACTTGAAGTCTTAGCTACGGCAATAAAACAACGGCAATAAAACAACTGAAGGAAAAACAAATTGGAAAGGAAGAAGTCAAAGTATCTTTATTAGCAGATGGTATGATAATATACATAAGTAACCCTAAAGTTTCTACCAAAGAACTCCTACAGCTGATGAACACTTTTATCAAAGTATCTAGATACAAAATTGACTCACAAAATCATTAGTCTTTGTATATACAAACAACAAATGGACTGAGAAAGAAATCAGGAAAAAGCAACTTTTACAATAGCCTTAAATAATATAAAATGTCTTGGAGTGACCCTAACCAAGAAAGTAAAAGACTTGTGTGATAAAACTTCAAGTCTTTGAAGAAAGAAATTGAAGAATATACAGAAGGTGGAAACATCTCCCATGCTTGTGGGTTGGTAGGATTAATATAGGAAAATTGCCATCCTAACAAAAGCAATCTATAGATTCAATGAAATCCCCATTAAAATTTCAAAACAATTCTTCACAGACCTTAGGAGGATAATTCTCAGCTTCATGAAAAATATAATGAACCCAGGATAGCTAAAATAGTCCTGAACAATAACAGAACTGCTGAAGGTCTCACCATTCCTGATTTCAAGTTGTATCACAAAGCTATAGTAATAAAAAGAGCATGGTTTTGGCATAAAACAGACATATTGATCAATAGAACCAAATTGAAGACCCATATATAAGTCCACACCATGGCATCATGGGCACCAGATTATTTTTTATAAAGAAGCCAGAAATACACGCTGGAGAAAAGACAGCCTCAAAATAAATCCATACTTATCACCCTGCACAAAACTCAACTCAAAATGGATCAAAAACCTCAATAGAAAACAGGATACACTGACTTTGATAGAAAGAAAGTGGGGAATAGCTTTGAACTCATTGGGAGAAGAGAAAACTTTATGAATAGAAGTCCCTTAGTGCATACACTAAGATCAACAGTTAATAGATGAAACTGAAAAGTTTCTGTAAGGCAAAGGGCACTGTTATACTGTTATTCAGGCAAGGCACCAGGGAAAAGTTTTCTTTTTTTTTTTTTTGTTCTGTTTTGTTTTTTTTTCCAACTCCACATCTGATAGAGGACTAATATCCAAAATATATAAAGAACTCAAGAAAGTAGATATCAAAATAAACAAATAATCTAATTTAAGAGTGGGGTACAGATCTAAACAGAGGATTCTTTTTAGAGGAATCTCAAATGGCTAAGAAACACTTAAAGAAATGTTTAGCATCCTTAACCATCAGGGAAATGCAAATCAAAACTACTTTGAGAATCCATCTTACACTTGTCAGAATGATTAAGATCAATAATACAAGTGACAGCTCATGCTGTCAAGGATGTGGAGCAAGGGGAACACTCCTTTATTGATGGTGCACAGCTACTATGGATATCTGTTGGGCTGTCCAAGGGCTAAATAGTATGTTAAAGCTGGCTTGAACCGGGCATCGACCCTAGGGTTTGAAAACGGAAGGTGTTCGGTGTTCCTGGCCTAAACCCAGCTAAATTATTATTAGATATTAATACTGCCTGTTTCACTGAAGCAAAGATGCTTTGTCTGCCCTACAGGCTGGAAACACAGGTTCAAACTCCATATGCAGGCGAAGCCACTCCCTGCATTCTTGTCCTAACCAATGAGCATTCTCAGGGTCATTGATTCCTCCCCTGCCAATACTCCTATAAATGTTCCCTGCACCCTGCAGGGTAATGATGCCCTCTGACATGTTCTGGGGGTTCCTTTGTGCATTACCATGTCTACTTACGGGAGCAACCTCAAAGGCAGAAGAGATGCAGTAAAGATCCGCAACGCTTGCCACATCTCATTCAGCATGCAGCTGTTCCGCATGGGAATGGCAAAACTGTGGGTGGGTGCCGTCACTCAGTGGAACAGCCTATGGGACAACAGGTGTGGCAGGTGGATTTCATTCAAAACAACAGAAATCAATATGGCAATCATCCTCAGGAGGTTGGGAATGAACCCACCTCAAGATCTACTTATATCACTCTTGGGCATATACCCAAAGGACACTCCATCCTACCACAAGGACACTTACTTGCTCAACTATATTCATGGCAACTTTATCCATAATAGCCAAAAACTAGAGACAATGTAGATGTCTCTCAGCAGGAGAATGGTTAAAGAAAATGTGGTTTGTTTACACGATGAAGTTTTTCTCAGCTTTTACAAAAATGACATAGTGAAATTTGGAGGCAAATAGATGAAACTAGAAAAAGTCATTTTGAATGGGGGAGCCCAGACCCAGATTTATATATTTATATATGGTATGTATTCTCTTATATGTGGATATTAGTCATTAAAAAAATGATAACCAAGGTACAATCCATAGACCTAGAGAGGTGAGGTATAAAGGAAGAGACTAGAGGAGACACATGGATCTTCCAGGGAGGGGAAATAGAATAGATTTTTTGAGGCATACTGGGCATCGGGACAGGAATGAGAGGATCATGCAGGGAGAGGGTTGGGGATGGCATTGAGGGAAGGAATGAGGGATAGATAGCTAGAATTGAGGGGCATTTGAGGGATGGCATGGAAATCTAGTGCAGTAGAAACTTCCTAAAATATATGAGAGTGATCTTAATGAAGTCTCCAAATAATGAGAGATAAGGAATACCATCTGAAACTTCCACTACTGGAACTGGGTAACATCTTATTGTGTTGTTGGGTAAAGTGGTTCTATGGAAATCCTCAAGCAACCATGGGTTGCCCTTCACAAACTGGCAAAAGGCCCCATTGCTGAAGACTTATACGACTCATTGAATATGGAGAGGTTGAGCTGGTTAATACGTAGATCCTTCACCCCTATGTTCTAGTGTCTTTGGTATGGGAAAGTACTCTTCAGGCTACCAGATAGAAATGTGAACACCAACTCACCCTCAAAACCTTTGATCAACAATGGTGTCCTGCCTGCAAAATATGCTAGGGCAATGGTGGCACAAAGATTGTAGAAATAACCAATGAAGCTTTGATTTGACTTAAGGCTCACTCCACAGGACGAAAACTATACCCAACATTACTTGAGTTATCAAGAACTAGAAATTAGATACATCAGAGACCTAGGGTAAAATCAAATACTACTAGTTTTATAAAAGGAGTAATAAAATGACTCCTAATAATATTCTGCTATACTCATAGATCAGTGTCTTGTTCAGTCATCATCAGAGAAGCTTCCTCTTAAAGCAGATGGGAACAGATACAGAGACCCACAGCCAGACATTACACACATAGAGAGGCACTGGAACATATGGAAAAGTCTTATATGAACTCACAGAGTACTGAAGCATCAAGCACAGGCCCTACACAGGTCTGCACCAGGTCTTCTGCATATGTATTATACTTTTCAGTTTAGTATTTTTAATGGGAATCCTGAGTGTGTGAATGAGTGGTTCTCTGATTCTTGTGCCTTTCCTGCTGTTGGTTTGCCTTGTCCAACTTCAATGTGATGGTTTTTGTTTTATCTTATTATATCTTATTCTGTTGTTTTTTATTGTTATCTCTTAGAAACACATTATTTTATAATGGGAAACAGAAAGGAGTTGATCTAGATGGCAGGGGAGGTGAGGAGAAACTGGGAGGAGTAGAGGGAGGGGAAATTGTAATCAGGATATATTGTAGAGAAAAGGATATATTTTCAACATAAGGAGAAAAAATTGTCATATGTATAGTCTTTCTTGATAACTACTTGAAGTGTATTTAATATCAGTGGACACACAAGTGCTGTTGGTTGAAATGTTCTGTCACTGGTTATGCACCTTCTATTGCATAAGACCTTTATACTCTTATTGATATTTGAGTTGTTCTGTCAATTATTGAGAAAATTCTACTGACATCTCCCACTCCAATTGTGAACATATTTGTTTCTCCTTAGAGTTCTATCAATTTTTTGTGTCATAACATTTTAGGCTCTGCTCTTAATTGTATAAACATTTAGGAGTCTAACATTTTCATGATAACTTAGCCTCATTATGATTATAGAATTATGTTCTTTTGCTTAATAATTTTCTTTGGCTCAAAATATGTTTAGTCTAGTTAATATAGCTATATCCAAGTATACCTTTTCCTGAGATGAATATTATTGTAAATAAAAATGAGCTGCTAATGAAACATTGGGGGGTTTGTGTTAGTTATTTCCTATAGAACAAATAATAAAAATTTCAGAGAAAAAAATTCAGGGAAAGTGGTAATTGACATAGGTAATCTGTGTCCCATTCTTATATTTTTTTCTCTTTAATGGGGTCCTTTTGTTCTTGCTTCCCTGTTTCTGCTAATCTATTCCTGGACTTTATTTCCTCTGAATTTCAATTAATCAAAATATTTTTGCCTTTTTGAAAATTTCTTCTTTGAAAAATTTTTACCTTCTCCAGTTTCTTTTGCAGATTCTTTTTGCAGTTCAGTAGCTGTTTTTATATTTTCTAACCTAGAAATAAATGCAATGTTACTTTGACCTGCTATCAACTAGAGAACAGAGGAGTAAGACACAGATAGTCTTGATTTAACATGACAAAGAATAAACCTGGAATTGGGGCTTGTGCTTAAATAATGTGGTTTCAGAATGGAGGCAGCGCATGGCTTCTTCCCAGATCCTGCTGGTCCATCAACCTGCTGATGGAAGGAATTATGATGATGATGATAGACTAGGAACACACACACAACAGGCACCATCCCCCCACATACACTTTGGAATAAGATACAGATGGAAGATAATATTTGACCCAAATGCTATTGAGATCATTTAATGTTTGTCCCTTCAGGTATAAATCCTTGAGGCTTAAGTTCTTTGGGGACCTGACTGAATTGCATTGTGCTCCTGGGATACAGTCCCATATTCTGTGCAATGTGGGAATCAATGTTAAGTTTTGGGATTCTTTCTTCACGCCTCGGTCTATCAGGGTGGAAGGTTCTTCTCACCAAGTACTTATGAAGTCACTTGTTTCAGAGAGGTTATCATCATGAAGAAATTCAGATTGTCTATCTTCTAGAAAATGACGATTTCTTTTGACGTAAGTAATGGGGAAGCAGAAAGCATATCTTTAAAGAAGTGAGTACACTGGGGTTTGGACGGTTGGACATTTTGGGGCATGGAAGAGAAACAGTAGCAGTGTGAACTGCGAAGACCCTGTCTCCAAGCCCAGCTTTGCCTAAGATTTTGCTATTTTACATACAGTATTTTCAGAGTCCACACTCAGTCTGTGTGACTTTTCCTAAACTGATTTGCCCGGCTTTAAAGTATAGACATGATAGAGATGCTGGTAGCAATAGTATGCTATATTCTTGAAAACCACTGAGAGATTTAAAATGTCCACAGCATAGCATTATATATATACAGTTACCTTCATTTGATCTCTGTAATAGGTAAGCATCACTGAAGGATAATTTTCTAACATCAGAAATATATACAAATTTGTCAGAAACATAAATATTTCAGAAAAAGTGAGAGAAACAGACTATCTGCAAAACTTTCTAAAACAACAAAGTGTTAGATATGGAAAAGCCATGATAATCCTTTTATTCACTTTATGAGTGACTCAAAATATCTTATACTCAAGTGATTAATAAATAAATGACAAAGTGTTACAAAGTGATAAATCCATCTGTATTACACTTTGTCCTCACACACTTAGTTGACTGACAGTAGACAAAGAGAGCTTAGGACATGAACTAAACCATTTGTACAGTGGGCAATTCTCAAGAAAATCTAGAGCTGTCTAACTCCTTAAAATATACCCTGACAGCACCAACATAATGACATAGATAAAATATTAATAAATCATATAGATTAAATGTTTTAAACTATTTGAAATGTATATGGTGCTTCACATACTAATAGTCATGTGGTTAAGTGCCTTTTCTTTCAAAGAGCACTTTGCTGTATAAACCACATATTCCTGTATAGTTACTATACATAGTGATCTAGGTGATTTGAATAGTTTCTGCTGTTTACTGACTTACAAGTCACACGAAAGTATAGTCTTTAATGCTTTATACCCGTTAAACTATTATACATTTATCATTTCTCTTACTATTATTTGATTTTATATTAGAAGTACTAATATCATAAAATAGCATTTAAAGAAGTTTATGTACATATGAGAAATCATGTAAAATAATTTTATGTTATGTTAACTTTGGGGATGCTTAAATTTAAGTGCATTTTCTTGATAAATTGTCCCCAGGATTTGTCACACTTCATGATCTCTGAGACAGTGTCTTTCATGCTCTTCCAGGACAGCATGATCTTTTACTGGAAGAAGGTAGTTGTGAGAAATTTTGATCCCCTCCCCTTTCTTATCATCTTATCACCTTACATTCTTTTTCTTGATTCCACTTTTGACTTCATACCACTAATACACTAAATTTGTTTTCTCTTTTCATTGGAATATCAAAAATAGATGAAAGTCATATGTTTCACTAATCCTCGGAATGGCGAACCTTTTTTTTTTTTTTTTATCAAATGTGTAGTTATCTTTTCCATAACTCTATATTGGGGAAGAGGAAATAGGCTGAAGCACAAATATGACTACACTTCTTTTTTTGTATTTTTTATTACTCACCATTCAGTAAGAATTGGAAGCTTGGTTAACATTTTCCTGATATATGACATACGATCACAAACTCCCAGTTGTGTTTACAGTGTTCCTAATAAAATATATCTAAGTGTGATTTTAAAGTGTATATGGTGTGTGTGTGTGTGTGTGTGTGCATACAGATGCTAAAGGACAACTTCAGCTGCCATTTCTTAGACACTGTTCACCTTGAGTTTGTATACTGGGTCACTCACTGGCCTGACACTTGCCAAGTGGGATAGGCCAGCTTGGGAGTTATCCCAAGGGATCTGCCTGTCTCTGTTTCTCCATGCCTATAATCATAAACACTTATCACCAAGACCAAGTTTTTAAATGTCAATTCTAGGGATCAGATTTCAGTACTCATGTTTGCAGGGCAAGCAGTTTAAAAACTGACTTATTTCCTAAACTACTTAAGAGGATTTCATTATTCTACCACAGAGTAAGATGAAAAATGGAAAGTATTTTTCTTCAAAAATACAATTTAAAAACAAAGGAAGTCTTAGATCAATGTAGTTAGATAAAGAGTATTTAGATTACATACAAAGGGTAAGTTGCACAAGTTTGCAAAGTTTTTGCACAACTGTTCAGATCTAGTAACTAGGAATATTATCTCACAATTCAACAATACTGACCAGTTATCTATAATAGACCTATTGCAGACAATCCATTATTGATTTCAAATATCCTTTGAGTAAGTTTAGTACGTCATAATTTTTATTTTTGACAGAACTCAACTGATCAATGGAAGAAAAGAATCGGACTGCACTACCCGAATTTCTCTTCCTGGGCCTCACAGATCACCTCCATCAGAAGACTGTTCTCTTCCTCATGTTTTTCTTTGTTTATCTTGTCACCCTGGGGGGTAACGTGGGCATGATCACTCTCATACGGGTGGACCCCAGGCTGCACACACCCATGTACTTTTTTCTCAGCCATCTGTCCTTTGTAGATGTGTGCTCCTCTTCTTCCATAGCTCCCAAGATGCTGTGTGACATTTTTGCAGAGAACAAAGCCATCTCTTTTGTGGGCTGTGCAGCACAGATGTGGTTCTTTGGTCTCTTTGTGGCAACCGAGTGCTTTCTTCTGGCTACCATGGCCTATGACCGGTATACAGCCATCTGTAAACCCTTGCTGTATACTTTAATTATGTCCCAGAGGGTCTGTGTGCTGTTGGTTATTGGGCCTTATGCCATAGCTATTATAAGTACAATGACCCACACGATATTAACCTTTTGCTTACCATTCTGTGGTCCTTATATTATCAACCACTTCTTCTGTGATATTTCCCCATTGCTGTCTCTAGCATGCACTGACACTTGGATCAATAAGTTGGTGCTTTTTGTCTTGGCTGGAGCAGTAGGTGTGGTCAGTGGTCTGATTATCCTGGTCTCCTATACTTGTATCTTGACGGCCATCTTGAAGATTCAGACAGCCAACGGGAGAGGAAAAGCCTTCTCCACTTGTTCCTCTCACTTGGCAACTGTCTCTATCCTGTATGGAACTCTTTTTTTCATCTATGTTCGACCCAATGCAAATTCCTCCTTGAATATTAATAAAGTGATTTCCTTATTTTATACTGTAGTGATCCCCATGTTGAATCCCCTCATCTACAGCTTGAGAAACAAAGAGGTGAAAGACGCATTCAGGAGAACATTTGAGAGGAAGCGCTTCCTATTTAGGTGCTTAAGATAGAAATCTCACTGTTATATACCTAAGTTGAGGGATCAAAATATATGTTAAAAACTACTTGAGTGGTAATCAGAGGCTGTGCAAGAATACTTGCTCTGCCTAATAACAGACTATTTCACAAACTTGTACCAGATCCTAACTGGCACTAGTTTACAAATATAGCATTTTTAGTGAATTTAACTGCTCATTGAAATGATTTACTTAAATACGCTTCTTCAAGGTGAGAATCATCTTGGCAACATAGTATTTCAATTAATAACTGTTCCAGATGAAACTGGACTTATGTAAAATTCAAATCCTAGGGAAAATTTTATGGATTTTGTTATTTTGGATAACACAATGCAGGTAACAGAAAATGCATGTAGTACTGCTTTTAAGACATATTTTATGTGTATGAATATTTGCCTCATACATGTAAGTGCATCATGTTTACAGTGTTTGAAGATTCAAGCAGAGGGTATTGGATTTCCTGGAACTGGAAGAAGAGATGGTTGTCAGCTGCTGTGTGAGTGCTGGGAATTGAAGCCAGGTCCTATGGAAGAGCAGCCAGTGCTCTTAAACACTGAGTTATCTCTCCAGTCCCCTGTAGCCTTGCTTTTTGATACAAGTATTTGAAAGTGGTTTTCAAGATTTCTTGAAAAAACAATAATATGTAAAATTTGCTATTTAACTTTCAGTTGATATGTACATGTTACCTGCTAAAATTTAAATTGGAATGCATTGAGCTGCATTATATCATTTAACTTAAAGGAAAATTTGATCATGTCTGTCTCTTTGTCTCCTTTTGTCTCTGTCTCTGTCATTGTATATCTCTCTCTCCCTCTTTTTCTCATGTGTGCATTTGTGTGTTTGTGCTTAAGTAGGCATGTATATTCTATAGTACATATGCAGAGGTCAGAGAACAACCTTAGATGTCAGTCTTCATAGTCTACCTTGTTTGAGGCAGGGTCTCTTGTTGTTGGTCCCTGCATACACCAGGATATCTGGTCTACCAGTTTCTGGGGGAAATTTCTGCATTTGCCTTATATCCTGTTTTAGAATCAGTGGGGTTACAAATGTGAACTACATATCAGTTTTTAGGTGTGTTCTCAGGATCTGAATTCAGGTTATAAGCTTGTATAGAAATCACTTTAATATTTGAGCTATCCTATCTCTGATAACACCTCTTTAATAGGCTTTTATTGGTTCCATCTTCCCAGAAAAATATATCCTTGACTTCACAATCAAGTATTATCTAAGCATCACTTTTTGGGCTACACTTACATTTGTAAGTAACTCCCTTTAAGAATGAAACATTGCTGGGGAGTAGTGCTGCACGCCTTTAATCCCAGCACTTGGGAGGCAGAGGCAGGTGGTGTTCAAGGCCAGCCTGGTCTACAGAGTGAGTTCCAGGACAGCCAGAGTTACAACAGAGAAACCCTGTCTCAAAATTCGAAAAAAAAAAAAAAAAAGAAAAAAGACAGAAAGAAAAAAGAAAAGAAACACAATACTAACGCTGGAACAAAAATATATATAAGCACTTAGTGAATTCACTGAGAATTGCAACTAAAATATTACCTTTGAACCAGATGCTAATATGTTAATTTTACAAATACAAATATCCTGCTTGTTTTATGTTGCTCTCTTTTCTTTTCTTTTTTAAATAAAATATAAAACTACGAATGGTGTTTTATTAGTTAGCTGCGCTCATTTTATCTATTAGTGATCAGAAACTTGGGACATTATTGATGATTTTAAGTGACTTTCTGAAGGAGGAACACATAAATAAAATGTCTTATAATGTTCTTGCTTATCTGTGATGCCATATGTCAGAAAAATCATATGCAGAACGCCTTTTTCCCCTATTAGTTTTTGGTTTGGTTAGTGTTTATATATTGAATGTGTGGCTCAGGACATTCTACTTTTCCCAGTATATCCCAGAGAAGCCAAAAGTTGAATACCTGCTCTACAGTATTTGCCTCAGTGAGACCATTTTGTTCTGTGTAGGTAAAGGAAGGTTGCAGATTACCAGTGAGAGAGAAAATGATTTTTCTGCATGGCAGGAGTGTTCAGGGGAGCTGTCAAACCTCAATAGCACTTGCATAGATTTCTTTTCTTTTTTGGTTATTATTAGTATTATTATTTTTATTATTACTATTATTATTATTATTATTAATTATACCAACATAATTTTATTAAATTCTTGGTTAACATAAACTGTAACATATGTTGTTTTACACTAATTGCAAATTTTAATACATATTTGTGCTCCCATTAACTTATGATAGGCTCTATATGAATCACAAATTTTATATGAATGATGAACTTCTACATTATTTCTTGTTATTTTTTAATTCTTCTCTCATACAACACATCCAAACTGTTTCCCCTCCCTCTATCCTGTCAAGCCCCTCCTCCTCCACTTCCCTTTTCCCCCAGTTCCTCTCTCAGTCTGCTTCCTTTTAGAAAGGAGCAGGCCTCCCAAGGAGATCAGCCATACATGGCACAACATGATTGCATAGATTTCTTACTGACAGTTCTTAGTGTTCAAGTCTCCCATAGTTCCAAGTTGTGTGTGTGTGTGTGTGTGTGTGTGTGTGTGTGTGTGTGTAGATTGACTCATCTTGGAATTCACTATGTAGACCAGGCTGGCCTTGAACTCACAGAGATCTGCCTGCCTCTGCTTCCCAAGTGCTAGCATTAAAGGCGTGTAGCATGATGCTCAGCTTTCTTTCTTTTAATTTGTTTTCACAGTCCCAATTTTTGATATGAGATCTGGGGAAACTGAATTCACCTTCTCTGTTTCCACCAGCTGTTCTCAGCTGTTTTTCTTTTCAGGTTGCCTGGTCAATGATAGCAGGTGGCAGCCTTTAAAACTCTTTTTTTTCTTTATCTGATTTGAAATTAGGTTGGCTATATCTTCAAAGATGTAAAATTGGCCAATTAATCTATGGAAAACTCTCACAATTATTAATCATTAGAAAAAACTCAAATTGAAACCACTATGAGACACCGCCTTATGTCACTGACATGGATTATTAAATAAAAAGACAAAAAGAAAAAAGTCCCAAGGAAAGGCAGCAATGCTGTGACAAATGAAATAGTCATAAGGTAAATTGTTAACACCATTATGGAAAATATTGTGGAAGTGGTTCAAAGTGGAAATAGACATACCATAAAATCTAACAATATCACTAGTGGGTACATATCCAAAGGAAATGATGAAACTCACTTATAAGATCTGCACAATGATGTTCATTACAACACAATTAACAATTACCCAGACAGGAAATCATCATACATGTGCATCAACAAATAAGTAAGGAAATTTTGCAAACAAACACAGTAGAATAATACCCAGAAAAAAGAATCATTTAATCCTTCCCATTCATGAGAGCACAGATAGAGCTATAGAACAATTAATATATCCTAATTAAAAATTAATTAAAAGTAAAAATCTCCTGGTAAAATTTCCTGGTAAAAATAACTATGAAAAAAGACACAATAGACACACACACACACACACACACACACACAAATGTATGCATACATGCACAATTTTCTCATAAGTGTTTTTTTAAGGTAAGATATACTTAGGGAATAATAACCAAATGTTGCTGGGATCATGCTAATTTTGTCTCTTCAGTTGTATGTAAGCCTTTGAGGTTTAAGTTCTTTGGGGACCTGGCTCTGAATTATTGTATACTCCTAGGTTGAGTTCCCTGATTATTTGCAGTTTGTGAATCAGGGTTTCCTTCCTTATGCCCTGGCTGGGAGGTTTTTATTCTTCACCAATTGCCTAGAATCTCTCAGGAAAGGGTTACCACCATGCAAGTTTTCTAGAAAATGGCCACTGTGTTTTTTAAATAGTTAAAGCTGATGCAGAAAGACGTGAGTACACTTTGGACTATAGACTGTGTTTGAAATATGGAGGAGAAACATCAGGATACATCTGAATTCTGAAAACATAAAACACCACTGCAGATTCTCTGAAGGGATCAGACTTAGACATTTTGTTCACATTGTCGTAAGACTAAATCACAGTATGTGTGGAGTTTTCAGACTTGATCTGCCTGGATTTTAAAAAATATTACAATATTTTTAATAAGAATGTTCTGTATTGAAATTTTCTAGGAGATTTTAAATGTCTCATGTTTTTCCTGCAATGAAACATGATTAGGTATTAAGAATAGTACATAATAATCAAACTAAGTTAATCATTCTAAAATTTATGCATACTTTAACACAACACATTATATATGTGAAAGAACAAATTTTCCTGTCCATTTACAACAAATAATTCTCTAAGGAAAATCAATAATGTTTTAGAGGAAGGTTAAGACCACATTAGACTTGAAAGTGTAAGGATTGTTACTTTTACTCTCTGTAGAAAACTCAAAGTAACACATTTAAATGAGTACATAAATAAAACTTAAATAGATAACTAGTGATTGGCATCAAAATTGAACGAGGACATACTGTACCTCCACACATCTGTCCAGTAGTGTTTGGATGACCAAAATTGGAACATTTCTTCAACAGCTAATGATTCTAACCAAAACTGGGATTATTCATTCTTGTGCTGAGGTAGCATTATGCAAGTTGCCTCAATATAATAAAAAATAACAAATTAAATAACTAACATTGATTATTGAGCTAGAAAATTGTGACTAACATGATTAATATATTTTTTAACTCAGAGGAGCATTAATTCACATAAGTAACTTTAAAATATAAATCATCCTACATAGTCATGTTGTTCTAATAAATCTGAAAGACCATGTGCTTCCTTAACCGATGAATCACTTATATGTAGCCTGTTGAGGGTGTTCCCTAAATAAAATTTACAGTTGCTATTTTTACATATGTTGTCATTATAGTTTATTTATATGAATGTCTTGAGAGTTTATGTGAAATATTTTATATCATTTAAACTTAATAAATCTCAATTTCCATTGCATATTAGTTCTCTTAATCTCAGAGGAGAAAACTCTCATGTTTATCATTATATAATTTTTTTTGTTAAAATTGTGCATTTGGGATGAGAAATATCAATCCCCCTTTCATTTCTTCTCTACTTAGCATCTAATATAATTAGTTCTTCATGCCCCCTTTAAAATGGCATCTATTCTATGGTATATATATATTCTTTCATAAAGGGAAGATCTTTATGAAATATGAAAAACTTCATCTCTAAACACATTTAAAATGCAATTTTATAATTAATCAGAAGAAATTTTAGATCATATAGTTAGACAATTCTTAGAGCTACTGAACCAAACAATATCAAGTATAACGTTCTGAAGGTTTTATAGGATGTTTGTAGAACTGCCCAGAAACAGAATCTAGAAATATCTTTCAGTATAACAATATTGTTTGACTGTCTCTGTTACAAACCTGTTTAAGGCAAGCTATCATTGAATTAAAATATCATTTATAATTGTTAGTGGTTGTTTGTAATAAAAGAATACACTTCTGTTTCATAACAGATCCCAACTGACAATGGAAGAACAGAATCAGACCACAGTGACCGAGTTTCTCTTCCTGGGCCTCACGGATATTCTCTATCAGAAGGCTATACTTTTCACCATGCTCATTTTTGTTTATTTTGTCACCTTGGGGGGTAACTTTGGCATGATCACACTTATATGGGTGGACTCCAGGTTACACACACCTATGTATTTTTTTCTTAGTCACCTGTCCTTTATAGATGCGTGCTCCTCTTCTTCCATAGCTCCTAAGATGCTGTGTGATATCTTTGCAGAGAAAAAAGCCATCTCCTTTGTGGGCTGTGCTGTACAGTTATGGTTTGTTGGTCTCTTTGTGGGAACTGAATGTTTCCTCCTGGCTGCTATGGCATATGACCGGTATACAGCCATCTGTAAACCCTTGCTGTATACCCTCATTATGTCCAAAAGAGTCTGTGTGCAGTTTGTAATAGGACCTTATGTCCTAGCTGCTATAAACATCACAACTCATACAACCTTGGCTTTTTGCTTACCATTCTGTGGTCCAAATACCATCAATCATTTCTTCTGTGATGTTTCCCCAATGCTTTCCCTAGCATGTGCTGACTCCGGGATCAACAAGATGGTGCTTTTTGTCTTAGATGGAACAATAGGAGTGGTTAGTGGTCTGATCATTATAGTCTCCTATGTCTGTATCTTGGTGGCCATCTTGAAGATCCAGACTACTGGTGGGAGGATGAAAGCCTTCTCTACTTGTTCCTCTCACTTGACAGCTGTCTCCATCCTGTTTGGAACTCTGTTCTTCATCTATGTTCAACCTAATACAAATTCTTCCCTGGATACCAATAAAGTTATTTCTCTATTTTATACTGTAGTGATTCCCATGCTGAACCCCCTCATCTATAGCTTGAGGAATAAAGAAGTGAAAGATGCATTCAGGAGAAAGCTACATAGAAAACATTTTTCAACAGATGAGTAATGCCAAACTCTATTATTGCTATGGATTACATGTCAATAATGTATATATATATATATATATATATATATATATATATATATATTTAAAAAGATATTGGAGTGAGTAACAGAGACTGCATGAGAGTACAGGTTTTTCTAATTAATAGTTTGAAAAAAGCAGAGAATTTTGAATATATTTTACTGCATTCCTTAGGCTCTCTGACATGATCAGTGTTGCAAAACTTTATGAAGGTATGTTGAGGTCATAAATATTAACACACACTAGAAGATAAAAGGTAAATATTTGTTATTTACTGTGTCAATACTTATTAATCAGACATAAAGACTAAAAATTTCATGAAAATCCAAGCAACAAGAACTTGACTTGAAAGAGGATCCAGTGAAATGGCTCATCAGTTAAGCACTCTTGGTGCTTTTTTAAGAGGTCTCAAATTGGTTCTCAGCATCCATGTTGTGTGGTACACAATCACTTGTAACTCCAGCCACAGGAGATCTGATGCCTTCTTCTGGTCTCTGCTGGCACTCCACACACATGACATACAGTCACATAGACACATGTACATAAGAGAAAAAACTTTTAAAAATAAAAAAATAACAAAAGAGAGAAACTATTTTATACAGACTTTATTAATAAGATCGTATACACATTCAAAACCAAAATGACAAAAATTAGGAAATTATGCAATTGAAGGGGCAGAAAAAAAATCACAAACCTGAGAATATACATTTCTGAAATATATGGATAAACTGTTCAGTATGTTTACTGTTCATGAAGTTAAGCTAAATGTTCACTGCAGCGCCTTTTAATGTAACTGAAATATTAAGAGTTTTCAACTTTAGTGAAGGTCTTATTTAGTATGCATACTCATTCTTTCCTACTGAAAGGTTCTATTTCTATAAGTGAATTTAGAAGTTTCCAATACAAATGACAGAATAAGTGGACTTCCAGCCCAGAATAGTATACTTTAGAAATCTAGATCTTAGAAATAATAGTGTTAATGCAAAACAAAACAAAACAAAACAAAACCCAAAAAACTTGAATGTATTACTGCAATGAAAATTAAAGGAAATAACTCAAATGTCCATCATAAAAAGAAAAAAAAATTCTTTCTTTGAAATGTGAAGCTAGTCAAATAATGATTTAGATGTTTAGGGGCCAGAGAGATGGGCCAGTGGTTAAGAGTGCTTGATACTCTTGCAGAAGACACAGATTTAGTTCCCAACATGCACATCAAGTGCCTCACAACTGCTTGTAACTCTATATTCAGGGGATCCATCACCCTTTTCTAGCTTCTCACGCGCCTACAGGCATGTGGTACACATATGTGCCTGCAGGTGTATGAACTTCCACAAAAATAAAGATAAGTTAATATTAGATATTAATTTATTGGCTTGTGGAGAACTGTTTTATACAGCCACAGGTAGGAACAACTCAAGGTATAGATCAATACGAAGTAACAATCATGTATTCCTAAAGGCAAAAACCTACGTATTGAAAAAAATTAGTTGCATGAGCATGTGTGTAGAATCACCATTTTCTTATTGACAATTTTAGTGTGGGTATGCTATGTCCTCACAGATGTGTTTATCTTTCCTTTTGACTTGTAGTATTCTTTCAAATATCCCCATTAACACTGGCTTAGTGGTGACACATCCTTTAGTTTGTGTTCATCATGAAAAAATTCTTTTATACTCCAATCACGAAGGCCAGCTTTGCTGTATGTAATAAGAAGGACTCCTAGTTACTATCTTTCAGAGCTTAAAATACATACCACACAATGGTTCCATACACTCTCAGATTTTGGAATTTCTGTTAAAAAATTTACCTCATTTTGACAAGCTTCCCTTTGTGTGTGTGACTTGGTGTTTTTCTTTTCCACCTTTTAATAATCTCTCTGTGTTCTTTATACTCAGTGTTTAATTATGATATGATATTGGTGATTCTTTTCTGCCTTGTCTCTGGAATTCTAAATAACTTCTGTATTTGTATGGCTATTTCTTGTCTAGGTTGGAGACTGTTTTAGCAATGATATTATTGAATATATTTTAAAATATTTACCTTTGATGTTTTATTTTTTGAGAATTTAATATACCATTTTGTATCAGTTTTCTTAAGCCTTATTTGCTGGGGGCCAATTGTAGCTGTTTTCTTTTTCACTTGTAACTGAACTCTCCCTCCTGGTTCTCCTGCCCCACTTGTAACTGAAAGCTCTTGGGAATATGGCTTTTAACTGAAAGTTACTGTGACAGATTCTTGTTCTCTTGCCCCAACTGCTACTGAGACAGATTTCTAATTTGTATCTAAATCCCAACCTGTACAGATTCCCACTGTGTTTTTATTTTACCCTCACTAGCCCAGGAAAGATAGAGAGAAGAATAGGAAGAAATCTTCACAGCCCTATAGCTGTCCTTATCTGTCTGAAACCTGGAGAACTGGACTAATATCTATCTGAGAACACTGAAAAAACATGTATCATCTATGTCTTCTAAGATCTTCTATCTCCTAACTGTTACATCCATTAACTCTCATTTAACATGAACTGGTGTCTGCCTGCTTTCCTACTGTTGCTGTCCCATCAACTATCCTCTAATGCTGTCAAATGCAACTGGCCACTCTCCTTTATAGGGCTCCTAAGCTGTTCTCAGAAGTCCAAGTGGCATGTAACTATACAGAAGGCTACATAGCACAGAGAACTTCTTGGCAAAGTGTCCTACAACACCATTCCCACCTCAGTCCCTTTATTCTCCCTTTAAATTCATTTTCATTCTATAATTATTAGATTTACCTATGTACATTTTACACACACGTGCACACACACACACACACACACACACACACATACACACACACACACAAACACACTGGCATATCAATTGGTTTTGTCACTGTTCAAGTCGTTTAGGTAACCATATTGCTGATATTTCATAGGTGCAGCTTTCCTGTCATATATAAAACCTAATATCTTGCAGCAGACATCATGCTCTTCTGGCTTGCACAATATTTCCACTCCTTCTTCTGTGATGTTCCTCAATCCTTATATGTTGTGCTTGTGCTTGTATTGTAGATGTACCAATTGGGCTAGGCATCCTATCAGCACTTATTTTCTGAAATTTGGCCAGTTGTAGATTTCTGTAATAGTATTTCTCAGCAGGTGATCCTTTAGTGGTGGATGAGAGCTACTCTTATTTGTAGGTATAAGGATAATATTTAGAATATATCTAGAAATTATTTTAGTTTAGGAGAATGACAGTAGTTGGTTCTCCTTAGGATCTATGACTTCTCCCATCATAGGCAGTTAGCTACATCTTAGTATCAGAGAAAATTTTGTTCCTATAGGGTGGACCTTGATTCCAATTAGAGACAGTTGTTACTCCTAAAATAAGAATGTCATTCTTGCATCACTGGGGTTCTCTTACCTGACCAGTCATTGCTATGCTTTGTAAGCTGTACAGCTGGGGAGGACTATTGATTGCTTCCCTCCTTGGCAGGTTGCACAGTACATTCGAATATCATATTATCTTTATTATAATTTTTATTATTATTATACAAGTATGAGGGGTGTGTGTGTGTGTGTGTGTGTGTGTGTGTGTGTGTGTATGAATACATGCTTTGTGGAGCTGGTTCTCTTAATTCACAATTTTGTGGTTTAAGAATTGAACTCAGATCCCCACTTTTTTGAAACAGGTGTTGTTATATACCAGGTCATATTGATGACCCCTAAAGTACATTTCCCACTACAACAATTCTTAAACAATTTTACAAAATGGGTGTAGGTAATAGTTAAAATTGTATTTAATGAGTCCAGGATTATCAGGACATTTATTCTACACAAAGACATTACAGGAAAGGAAAATTATAGACCTATATCTTATATGAACACACATGTCAAATTTGCCAAGAAGTTACTGGCAAGTAAAGTTTTATGGCATACCATAGTTCATCATGAAAAAAGGATTTATTCCTTGGTTGCAAAGATGGCTCCATACCCTATATAAAAAGTATGAACACAGCCATATAATCATCTCAGTAAGTGTAGAAATTGGTTTGACAAAATTTAATACCTTTTAATCATAGAAAATATTAAGAAATAAGACAAGGGATGAATGCACCTCAATGCAATAATGGCCATGTATGTGACAGGCTCATAGTTAGCATCACATCTAATGCTGAAAAGTTGAAAACTTTTCAAAAGTATGAGGCAAACAGATACAGGAGAAAATAGGCAAGTATGACTACCATCACTGTTTCTATTCTTAAAGTTAAAGAAGTCTTAGCCAGAAGAATTAGAAAATAGCTAGGATTAAAAGGCATGGTGACAGGAAGATAATAAGAGAGATCATCCTATTTTCTAATGATATAGTCTTATACATAAAAACTCAACAACTCTTCCCCCTCCTTTCATGTCTATATGACCCATTAATTTAAGTATGGTTGCTCATATGAGCATGGGTGAATGGGTTGTTTATTAAAGTGTGGACACATTATAAGAGGCTACCCTCCTGAAGAAAGTTACATACCTTCCCCAGCAACCACAAAGATTTTGAAAGGAGAAGGAGGGGGATGAAAGAGGTAATGGGGCATTAGTGAAAATAACTAAAATTCATATATGTATGTATATATATTATTCTTTGACAGTTTCATATGTATGTATATGCATGTATATATATGTATATAAATATGCATGTATATGTATATATGCATATATATGCATCTGTATGTATATATGCATATATCTGTATATATATGTATACATATGTATGTACATATATGTGTATATGCATATGTGTGTATAGATATATAAATGTGTATATATATTTGTATGAAACTGTCAGAGAATAATGTGTGTGTGTATATACATATATACACACACATATATATGAAACTATCAAAGAATAAAGTAATCTAACCCCCAACACCCCGTTAGAAAGTGTTAGAACCTATAAATGAATACAGTAAGGTTGCAGAATACAGAATTGACCCACAAAAATTAGCACTTGTTCCACACAGTAAAACAACTTACCTAAAAAGAAACTGGTAACCTTCCAGGTTGCCATCACATATGACAAAACAAAATATGTAGGAGTAAATTTCACCTTGAAAATGGAAGATCAGGATAGAGAAAAATCTGAAACATCAGAAATGGGTATTGATGAGCTTTTCAAATGTACTTTGTGTATCCATGGAAATAGTTTTTTAAAAAAAATCAATTAAGATGAACAGATGCCTCTGGCAGAGGCCCAGAGCCAAACATTGTGCAGAGCTCAGGAAAACTTGCAGAATAGGGGGAGGAGGCATTTTGAGACCAGAGGGGTCCGGGACATCAGGAGAATAAGACCCATGGAGTCAACAGACCAGCACTCTTGGGGTCTCTCAGAGCTTGGAGAGGCAGAGAACCTGTAGGGTCTCCTAGATTTGCTGTGTGGTTGTCTGACTTGGTGTTCTTCAGAGAATCTACAGACTAGAGTGTATGTGGGGGTTCTCTGTCGCTTTTGCCTGCCCTTGGGACCCATTTCCTCCAACTGGGTTGCCTGGTCCACTATTGATGTGGGGACTAGTGCCCAGCCTTGTCCCATTTGTTGTGCCCTGTTTGAGCAGTGACCCTGGAAGGACTGCTCTCTTTTATAGGGAGAAACAAGGAGGGTAGGAGTGTGTGGGTGGAGACGATATATAATATGACAAGAGGGAAGACTGGAGGAGCTGGGAGGAGTGGAGGCAGGGTAGTAGGGGTGTTTATATGTATTATACAAAAGCAAAAAATAAATTAAATAGAAAAAATTCAGTTAATATGAATGGTTAGACTTAAAAATTCAAACGTTTTTGTAAACCTGCTTTTCTGTAATATACTTCATTTGGTCATATTAGCATTCAATTTGACAAGGCTTTGCAAGGTGTTTTTGCATTTATTGTCATGAAGAACACAATTTTACACTTATCTTTTTTTGGAATGTTTTTGTATGCTTTTATTGTCAAAGTAATTTTGCACGGAGAAGTATTTCTTCTTCATCAATAGTTTCTTTTCTTTTTTCCTTCTGTGTGGTGTAGGTACATAGGTATATGTGTGAAATGGATGCAAGTGGACAGCCTTGGGTGTTATTTCTTAGGTGCTGTCGTGGTTCTGAAACAAGGTCTCTCACTGGGCTGGAGCTTGCAGACTCCCCTACGCTAAAGCTTACCAGGGATCTGCCTATCTTTGTCTCCACAGCATTGGATTACAAATGTGTGCCACCATGTTCGATTTTTCTACATGGATGCTGGGCATCACAATCAGGTCTTGTGATGTTTCCATTTTGACAACTGATCTATCTTCTTAGCCTAAGCTTTTTCTTTCTTTCATAGATATTTTGGAGTTATAATAGTTACTCTTCAAATTTTTTAAAAATTCAGATATTTCTGATACTGTCTTCTAATTTAATTTGAATAAGATCATATTTGCAGTTGAGTGAAATAAATATTATAAAGATATTTTATTGCCTCAGATCCAGCTTTTAAAATTTTTACTATTTATTTTTGAGAAGGTCATATATGAATACTATATTTAAATTATTTCTACACACTTTCCTCTCTTTAACTCCTCTTGTGTCCTCCCACAACTACTTCTCAAATTCATGGATTCTTATTCTTTAATTATTATTCTCACATACACACATGCACACATACACACCACACACACACACAAATATATACAGATACAACCTGCTGAGTTCATTAGTGTCGCTCATATGTATGTACTTTCAGCCCCATCATTCCCTGGCCTCCACATATTTTGAAGTTTTGCTTTTTGATGTTTGACTTTGGGATTATTATATGTTCTTGATAAGTTGGCAGCTTTGTTATTATAGGCTTGCCTTATCTATCCTTGGTTACTTTCTTTACTCTAGCATATGCTTGGGCTGATGTTACATTGGTTCATGGAGAATATGTGTATTGATAGAAGTTATAACTGAGCTACTAATGAAATGCTAGGGAAGAGAAAAAAATCATACACTCTCTCTTCCTTATAGAGGAATAGGCCTGTGTGAGATCTAGAAAGGATGTGTATTCCAGGGGTCTACATTCAGAGGCCTGTGTGGTCTGGATGGAATATAGACACCCTTTAATCCCAGTATTCAAAAGGCAGTGGTTATCCACACCTTTAATCCCTAAGAAAGTAACAGACTGTGGAAGCAGATACAGGAAACAGAACTTTGAAGGAGTCAGTGTTAGATTGGAAGTGAAGTCTGAGATGAAACAGAGTGAAGAACAGACAAAGTGACTAATCAGAAGAACAGTTAGCAGAACGAGTCAGAGTTAGGACATGCCCAACTCTCACTAGAAAAAGGCAGGATCTCATCTCAGAGAGTCAGTCACAGAAGAGTCAGTTACAGAGTCAGTTACAGCAGTGAGTAACTGTTGTACAAGGCAGTATGAGGCAAACAGTCTGAAGCAGGCAGTCTGGAGGAGAGACATAGAGACACAAAGGCAGAAGATGACAGTATCAGATGGGAAGAGTGAGTCAGTTTGAAGCCTATGAGAACAGTTCAGTCTGAGGCAGAGAATCAGCCAGAGTAAGCTGGAGTCAGAAGAGCTCAGCCAGAAACAGCAATCTTGCCCAGAAGGTCAGTTCAAACCAAACAGCTTGGAGAAGAGTTTAAATAAGAACAGTGAACAAGAAGAGTCAATTGAGTTCAACCAGCTCTGATTTCAATGGGAACTAGTTGTTGGGAGGGGCAGAGGGGCTCAGTAAGCAGTGGAAGCTTAAGTGTTTTAGATTGTATGGAGGTTTAAATGTTCTAGAATGTATGAAGGCTGAAGCCTTCTGATTCTAGGAAGAAGACTAGATTTTAAATAGTCCAAAATGCTCCAGGGCTCTAGGGATAAAAACTGATTATTTAATTAGGCAAAGAATAAAATTTCTGGCTTGAATTAAAGTCTACACTGGTTAATCTACATCTACACTTTCTGATGGGGATAAAATGTCATGTCATCACAGATGATGATGGTAGATATAGTATAACCTATGTCATCTGACTTTGTACCATCTTTTTTCTTATGGACCACTCTCTCAAGATCAGTTTCTGCTTCCAAGCTCTGTCCTTACCTCTGCTCTTTCTCAGCTTTACTTTCAACTACAGTTTGTCTAAATTTTACTATTCATTTTTTCTCTAGATGACTCCTTGCTTGGAAATATTCTCATCCACTTAGATTTTGTGATATGATCTTTAGAAGTCAAATAACTGATGATATTTATTTATTTATTTATTTATTTATACCTTTCCCACCTGAAAGTGAGCAAATGCTGCTTGGCAATGATGTGCAATTTTTGTGTGAATCTCTTAGCTCTTCAGTTCTTTTCTAGATGACCTTATGAAAAGGAATATACTAGGGACTATTATGTTACTCTGTGATGGACTCTCTTTGAATTTATTCCCTCAGTGAGCATCCATGTATCTAAATGAACAAGAAACCACTAGAAGAAGGCTCAGGCAATATTAGAATCCTATTGAAAGTGACAATGTGTAACCTGTTGATTCAGGATTTATGCCTAAATGGTCTGGCTTCAGAATAAAGAGAGAAAATTATGTCAAGCAAGGCAGATGACTGTTCATTACTTCAGTCCCTGCTGATAGTAGATAGGATTCTCCTATGAGCTCATTGAATCTGTGGGAGGAAATTGGATACAAAAGTAAAGAGGAGACAATTATTTATGTGTAATAGGACAGAGAATAAAACATAAAAAGGTATATAGAAGAGATGAAAATGATTATACTTCATATGCACAGGTAAGTACATTTTTGAGGCTAACTTTTATTCTGTAGTAAATTCATACTGGCTGATTTAAAAATTCAAGGTGAAAAAAGGGTTTTCTTAGCAAGTAAGGAAATACATACACACACACACACACACACACACACAAACACAGTCTCATTAACAATAAAATACTGTTAGAAATTAATACTTGGCCCTGATGCTACTAAGATCATGTTAATTTTCTCCCTTCAGGTGCAAGCTCCTGGGGTTCAGTTCTTTGGGGAACTGACTCTGAGTTATTGGTAGTTCCAGAAGGAGTTCTTAATTTTGTGCAGTAATTGGGTGCACATTTATCCAGTGATCCTCTTTTTTATGACCAGGCCTGCCATTGAGGGTAGTTCATCTTCTTTACTAAGTACTTAGGAAGTGCTTTACAGAAAGCCGTCATCATGTAGTATGATGAACCTTATTTCCTTATTCAAAAATGATCATTGCCTTTGAAGTGGTAAAACAAGGTGCAAGAAGGATATCCTTAAAGAAGTGAGTGCATTGCAGGTTGAACTATATGAAGATTATGAAATATGGAGGGAAAAGGTCAGAATAAGTCTGAACTTTGGAAATACAAAGTTCCATGAGGCTGGACAACTGGTTAATTCATATTCTCCTAAAAGGAATTTCCTGATTTTAAATAATTCTGGGTAATTTGTATTAGCAATGTATTGCAGTTTTGAAAAATGCTAAGAGATTTTATGTGTTTTTAATTTTTGTACATTTCTTTATCAAGAAAAAAAATGTGAGATGACTAATACATGATAATTTGATTAATATATCTTTTCGTAAGGTATACATATTTTAAACAACGCATTGTATATGAAATGAAATGCATGTAGTTTTGTCAGTTTTAATAGAATAGCTTTACAAGAAAAATGTACAGAAGGCATTCTAAATCCTCGCAGAAAGGGATAGGAAGGCCGTAAAGACTGTGTGGCATATTTTATGGAAGGTTCAAAATTACTTGCAATAAGTAAGTAAGTAAGTAAGTAAGTAAGTAAGTAAGTAAATAAATAAATAAACAATCAAATAAATAGTGAGTGCTCCAAAGCTAGATGCTGTATGCACTTGTCTTTGCCCCACACAGCTATCTTGACATATTTAGATGATCACAAACACAAACATTTCTGTCACGGGTGACAGTGTCCCCACCTACAAATCCTAGCTTAATGTTTCTAATTGCTGAAAATGTTTAGTTATTACTCAAATAATTTCAATCATTTTACAATATTGAAGCTATTTGAATAATGTAGCCTTAACTATTTTAAAGAGTTGTATACTGAACTACAGAAATTATCAATAACTTCGATAGAATATTTCTTATTTAAAGAGAACTTAAAATTGATTACATTGTTTTAACCAGTTTTATTCTAATAAATTTTCCTGGATGATCCTCTTCTAGGTCTTTTAAACAGTTGCTCTTCCTTGGCTAATAAGTCACTCACAAAATTATCATGAGGTTATTCCTTGAACAAAAGTCACATTGGGCATTTCAGAAATTATTGATTGATTTAAGCATTTATATCTAAGAATTTTGTATATAAAAATATCAGAAATCTTGAGATACAGTTTTATATTATTTTAGCTCAATATGTGGTTGATTTTCTGCATAATTTTCATGGGAAGTGGCTGTCAATATCAGATTTCAACATCTCCTAGGTGAGTTTCATGTCCTTTTATGATATTGGAGGCTTTTAACATCTACTCGGTCAAGGGCTTTGTATATTCCTTCTTTTTATGGGCAGATATTTATAAATATGAACAATTAAAATATGCCTAAACACAGCAATTCTCAGTTAAAAGGTAACTTCATTGGAGAAGATTTATACAAGCTTTGGGGAAAAAGTTACATAATCCGCATAGATCAAGGCCAGTTCTACAGATTCTACAAGATATTTCCATAGTTGATCAAACACAGAAACTAGAAATATCATCTTCCAGTTCAATAGTATTGTACGTTACCTGTTACAAACCTCTTCAAGGAAACCTGTCATTGAATTAAAACATTTGTAATTTTTAGTAAAATTGTAATTTGTGGTTGTTTATAGCAAAAGAATACTCTTTTGTTTTACAATAGGTCCCAACTAACAATGGAAGAACAGAATCAGACCACAGTGACCGAGTTTCTCTTTCTGGGCCTCACAGATCACCTCCATCAGAAGATTATACTTTTCACCATGCTTCTCTTCAATTATCTTGTTACCTTGGGGGGTAGTGTGGGCATGATCATTCTCATATGGGTGGACCCCAGGCTGCACACACCCATGTACTTTTTTCTCAGCCACCTCTCCTTTGTAGATATGTGCTCCTCTTCTTCCATAGCTCCCAAGATGCTGAGTGACATCTTTGCAGAGAAAAAAAGAATCTCTTTCATGGGCTGTGTAACACAGATGTGGTTCATTGGTCTTTTTGTGGGAACTGAGTGTTTTCTCCTTGCTTCCATGGCATATGAACGGTATATAGCCATCTGCAAGCCCTTGCTGTATACACTCATTATGTCCCAGAGGGTCTGTGTTCATCTGGTTGTAGGGCCTTATGCCTTTGCTATTATAAACATCACAACTCATACAACTTTGACTTTTTGCTTATCATTCTGTGGTCCAAATATCATCAACCATTTCTTCTGTGATGTTTCCCCACTGTTTTCCTTAGCATGTGCTGACCCTTGGATTAATAAGATTGTGCTTTTTGTCTTGTCTGGAGCAATAGGAGCGTTCAGTGGTCTGATCATTATAGTCTCCTATGTCTGCATCTTCATGGCCATTTTGAAGATCCAAACTGCTGATGGGAAACGAAAAGCCTTCTCTACTTGTTCCTCTCACCTGGCTGCTGTATCCATCCTATACGGGACTCTTTTCTTTATCTATGTTCGACCAAGTGCAAGTTCTTCCTTGAACATCAATAAAATGATTTCTTTGTTTTATACTGTGGTGATCCCCATGCTGAACCCCCTCATCTACAGTTTGAGAAACAAAGAAGTGAAAGGTGCATTCAGGAGAAAGATACAAAAGAGACATTTTCCAACAGGTAGGTAAAGTCAAATTGTGTTTGTATCATACCTTAAATATTCTTCATATTCTTCAAGGGACACTGGAGCGGAATAAAGCCTTAAGAAGGGGCATGGTTCTGCCACTGTGTAGTTTATCTGAAAACTGCAGGATTTCTAAATATTTATCTGTCTCTGTCTTACTTTCTGTGACATGATAGGTATTGTATGATTATGTAGAGTTGGTTTGGTAATATAAATATGAGTGTGTACTATACTAGAAGACTACTAGACTATTTGCATGATATTCACTCTGCTGATAATTTTAAATTCAGACATAAAAACTAAATGATGGCTGTTTACAATACTACAAATAAATTAAAAGAAAATAACGAATGGGAGAAAATGTTCTAATATATGTACTATCAATTAAACCACATCCATGATACATAAATAACTTCAAATTAAAAACAGTCACAACAAAAATGGGTAATGAGGCAAATGAAGGAACAGGCAGTTCACAGTAATGAGGCCAATAATTATAAAGACTACATGGAAAACTTATTAAACCTGCTTCTCTATTATAAGGTCACATTAAAAAATTGTAATACCTTTGAGGGTAGAAGATACATCATGTTGGAAGGATTGCTCTGGAATAATCCTTAGCATTATATCTGTAAAATAATTCAAATCTGTCACATCCTGAATATTTTTCCCTCTATATTTATTGATTTTGTGTATATGTGTGTTCACACACATGTGCACATGCCCAGGTGAAGATGTGTGCGGAAAACTTGCCAGAATCATTTCTTTCCCTTCTACTATATGAACTCAGGTTACCAGGACTGGTGCTATCTAATCAATTTCAACTTCTTAAGCTTTAACAGGGTTTAATTTTTTTACTCTCTGAATCACATTTTTCCCAATACCTCTAATATTTTTCCAATTATTTATGTAACTTGACTTATAAGAAGATTGTGACCCATGTTCTAGCCATTATGGTATATTGAAAGGTTATTGGTCAGATATCTTTAGATCACATCATGAAGAAATATAGGAGTATTAATATAATCTAGAGACAAAATTATAAATAGATATTATTCATCTTATATGAATGTAAAGAACTTCCAAGTGGAACAGAAGAGAATGCTTTCCCAAGTCCCTGAGCATATGCTGTTTTTGAGATCTCATAAGTGATTCACACAGCATTTCACTGCTACTGGGGCTAGTGACTGACTGAAAATGAAGAGGTTCATAATCATTTGGCAGGAACTAAGTGGAGAGTTTAATGTTCAGAAAGCAAATTTAAATAGACAGGAGGAATAATGATCTCTGTTGCAAGTTTTATGTCTTCAGTAGTGATAGTTATTCTTTGGCACAAGTGTTCAGAATCCTATCATCCACATTGACTACAGGATGTCTATATTCACGGCATATCACCAAACTTGATTCTGTCTCACCACTGTATCCTTTCTTCTTGTAGTGGCATGAGTGTTGCTTGTATCATCTCAAGGACAACAGTTATCAGATGACATATTATTTGATTTTATATAATAAAGTCCTCTTAGCATTTCTGCCAGTATTTTAAGTAAATTCTTCCTCCAAACTCACCTGGGAAATTGAGACAATCTGTACCTTACTTGATATACATTTCAATTTTTCTGAGTTCCAAAGACACATTCTACTGGTGCATTAAGATCTGTTCTTAGAGACTAAGGAGATGGCTTAGAGGTTAGACAGAGTTCTATTCCCAGTATCCACACAGTGACTCACAAACATCTATAACTATAATTTTAGGGGATCCAATGCACTCCTTTGTACTCTGTGAGCACCAGGCATGCACATGGCACACAAACATGTATATAGAACACCCAAATACATGTAAGATAATGATAGTAATAACAAAGTAAAAGTCAGCTCTTAATGTCTTGGGTTTCTCCAGAGTCATTAAGGTTCTACTGGACTTGTGAATTCCTCCATATAGAGTCTCATGTTTTCTCTAACTCCAAGTACATTACCTGACAAATATTTATCCTTTATAAAGGATATATAAAGCAAACCTTGTAACTTTTTAGAATATTGATTGTCTTCTTATTAAGACAGAGCCAGTTTTCTCCAGTCCTCACACAATCCCATTTTGAAATATGCCACTGCTTATTTCATGAAAGGTCCAACTTTCATGAAGGGCTTTTAGAGAGATGACTCAGTTAACAATGTGATTCCTGCACAAGCATGAGGACTTGAACTCATATCTTCGGGACCCATATAAAAGCCTAGTATATGGGATAAAGGAGTATTCCTACATCTTATTGGTCATTTAGTGTATCCTATCAGTTAGGTCCATGTTCAATGAACGAGTGTCTAAAAAGTGTGGTAAGTTAAGGAAGACAATCAGTGTTGATCTCTGGTCTCTACAGTATAGTTTCCACCCAAAATTACATACACATTCATACACCACACACACATGCACACACACACACACACACACACACACACACACACATATACAAAAATTACAGAAAGGAAGGTAAGAGTACATGTAAAGAAAAACATTTTTTATGAAGCACATAATTCATGTAGAACTGTAGGTAAAGGATGGCTCCTCTCTCCCAACATCAGTGAAGTCTTTTTCTGAAGTTTCAAAGTCTTCTGGTGAATTGTGATATCTAAGCCACATATATCAATATATCTTATTCCCAATTATTAGTGTCCAAGTTGTTTAGAGTCCTAACTTGTGGATGAAACTTGTAGAAGCTGTGAGTATAGTCTCTGTATTATTACAGGATTTCTCTGTTGTAACTCTGGCTGTCCTGTTAGAAATTTCTTAAAAGAGGACATATAAGTGCCTAATATATACATAAAGAACATTAAACATCAATGCTAATTAGGGAAATGGAAATCAAACCATATATTTCATCTTACCTTATCAACAATGGATATTATTAAAAAGACAAAAATGTATCTATTGAAGATATGATTATATTATATAGTGGTAAGGTAAATTTAGTATATCCCCTATAGAAAATACCATAGTGGCTATAGAAAGTAAAAATAAATTAAGATCAATCCAGCAGTATCACTACCAGGTATAAACTGAAGGGAATAAAATTAACATGTTATAGACAACTTCAACATTTAATTAATACTAACAATATTTAGGACAGGGAATACAGAAATGTCCACCAACAACTAAATAAGTTTGGAAAATATCATATATGTACATAATAGATTACTGATCTGCTGTAAATAACATGAAATTCTGTCATGTTTAACAATACGAATTGATATAGATGACTTTAAACTAAGTGGAATAGATCAGGCACAGGATGAATACCCCAAATGTCACTCACAAGTGAAATGTTATAAAAATTAATATTAATAAAATATGAGAACAGAAAGGTACCAGGAACTGGGGAGAATAGGAGAGTCTGGACATTGGGGAGGATTCTATCAAGAGAATGATGTTATTGATTAACAGGAGGAATACATTTTAATGATCTGTGACACAGCTTATGTAAAATAATTAACAATGAAGCATAACATATCTCAAAAGAGTTAGAAAAGAGATTGTGTACAGGGTTCTGTCCTCACACTAAAACACTATTCCTTGGGGCTCCACTAAATATTGAAATGGACCCAGCTTTCCATCTTCTCCTCATTCCTTTATGTCAGCCACAAATACCTAGAAACTGTCTAACTGGGAACCCAGTAGTCACAGTAGGCTGAGACTTAGGTAGGTGATCTTCACTGTCTCTTTTCTCATTCTTTATGGTCTCTCCAGTATCATTCCAAGCCTTGTAGCAGACTGCTTGCAGAAACCTGTCTTCTTACACTACTTGGAATCCTGGGGACTCCACTAAATCTTGGTGTGGACCCAGATTTCCTCCTTCCTGTGGATCCTTTCAGCTCCATCATATATCCTGCCCCCATTCTTTCCTGTCATCCTATGATATCTAGAAACACCTTCTACCTACACAAATTCCCCAGTGGATACATCTGTCAGGGACACAAATAAGTGAATCACACTATCCTTCCTGTCTTTCATCATGATCTCTCCATTTTCACCCTCAGCCTGGTAACAACTTGCTTACATGTGCCCATCATCGAATCCCAAATACATCAATTAAGACTCCAATTCTTTGTTCAGAAAAAGAATTCCCCTAGCCCTTGCATCCCTGTCTCTCCAGATTATTCTTTGTCTTACTGCAACTTACTTGGAAGAACTCCTCTTCCCACCACACTTCCAATTTCCCGAGGATCCCACCTCTTGATATTGGCAGGAACCCCTTAGTTTTCAACACAGTCTCCGTTTAAACTCCAACGTAATTCTTCACACAATTAAAAGAACAGTTTTTAGTTTCATATGGAAACACACACATACACACACACACACACACACACACACACACACACACACACACACAGGATAGCTTAAAATAATCCTGAATAACAATAGAACTGCTGGATGCATGTCCTTGACTGAAATTGTACTACAGAGCCATAGTAATAAAAATATCATGGTATTGGAATAAAAACAAGCACACTGATCAATGGAGTTGAAGACTCCCCCATTGGTCCACACAATCATGAACACCTGATTTTTGATGAAGAAGCCAGAAATATACATTGCAAAAAAGGGCAGCATATTCAACAAATGGTGCTGGTCAAATTGGATAGCTGCATGTAGAGGAGTCCTAATGGATCTGCACCTATCATTCTGTACAAATATCAACTCCGAATGAGTCAAGCACCACAACATAAAACCTCATACACTGAACCTGATAAATGAGAAAATGAGGAATAGCTTTGAATACATTGTTACAGGGAAGACTTTCTGAAAAGAACACCACTGGTGCAGATTTAAGACCAACTATTAGAAAATGGGAATTCATGAAACTGAGAAGCTTCTGCACAGCAAAGCACACTGAAATCCAGACCATGCAGTAGCCTGCAGAATGGAAAAAATAATAATTTTTATCAACTAAAAATTCAATAAAAGGATAATAACCAACTCAAAATAAACCTCTAGATATCAAGAATTAAAAACTAAAAATTAAAAATGGGGTATACATCTATATAGAGAATTCCCAATATATGAAACTCAAGTGACTGAGAAACACTTAGAGAAATGTTCAACATCCTTAGCCATCAGGGAAATGCAAGTCAAAACTACTCTTTAGAATGCCTAAGCTCAATGAATGTGGAGTAAGAACACTCATCCATTTCTTTTGGGAGTGCAAACTTTTACAGTCATGATGGAAGTCAGTGTGTTAGTTCTGTGAGAAGCTGAGAATTGATTTACCTCAAGATCCAGCTATACCATTATAGCATTCTTGGACATATATCCAAAAGTCTCTGTTCAATGCTACAGAGATACTTACTCAATTGTGCCCCTTCCTACTCTATTGATAATAGCCAGAATTTGGACATAGCCTAGATATTCTTTAACAGGTTAATGGATAATGCAAAATATGATACAGTATTTTATCAATTTACACAATAGAATATTATTTAACTGTTAAAAATGAAACCATAAAAATCTCAGGTAAATAGGTCAACTAGAAAAAAATCATCCTGAGTGAGGTAATCTAGATTTTAAAAAGACTAATATGGCACATATTTTCTTATGTGTGATGTCAGCTTTTAAGCCTTCTGTTGGCATGCTACAATCTGTATAAACCACAGAGGCTAGGTAAGGGAGTAAGGGTAGGACAGAATATCACAAAGACATGGAAATAAAATATATAGTTACATGGGAAATTTAAATGGGATGGGGAAGGGAGAGGGAGTAAGGGAGGGAATTCATGGAGGGACAACTAAGACTAATGGCCATTTGAGAGGTCATATGGAAACCTAATAAATTAGTAGATTCTTGAAATACATACATATGTGAAAGAGCCACTAAATAACAGGAGAGATAAATCCCAAACTAGACATCTCTTGCCACCAAAAAAACACCTCCAGTGCCAGGAATGAACTACATTTAATGAAAGTGTTGGCCAATAAGGCCCTGTGGCCCAGGCAACTTAGGCTATTTCCAAGGCTACTAGTTGCTATCCACAAATGTATTGTAAAGATTTAATGCTGAAGACAACACTTACATAATTCATTGCAGATGAAAAAGTTGAGCTTGTGCCTAACTAGAGCCTTCAACCTCTACTGACTAGTGTTCATGGTACTAGAAGTACTCTGTATGCTACTAGAAGAGAATGGCATATACCAAACCAACAACCAACATTGCAAACTACAACAGTTACCTACCTGTATGATAAGCTGGTGCAATAGTAGCACAAACATTGTGGTTGTAAACAACAATTATCTGGTTGGTTGCAAGGCCCACTCCATGAGATAGAACCCATTCCCCACATTGCTTGGGAGGCCAAAAACCTCAAACTAGATATGACCTAGGAGAAAACCAAATATTGTTGTTTTCCTAAAGTTCTTAGCAATAAAATGACTCCTAAGGATATTTTTTTTATACAGATAGATTAGTGTCTTGTTCATTCATCATCAGAGAAGCTTTCTCCTGCACCAGATAGAAGCAAATACAGACATCCACAACTGGACAATGTTCAGGGAATCAGAGACTTTGGAACACTTGGTTCTTAATGGGATATTTTCATAAAACCCCTCCCTCAGGGCTCAGGGTTCTATTTAGAAGAGGAAGGAGAAAGATTGTAAGAGCCCAATGTGATGAATTACACCAAAGAAACGTTATCTTCTAGACACAACAATGATGCACATATGAACTCTCAGAGACTAGGACAGGATGCACAGGGTCTATATAAGTCCAAGTCATGTGGTGTTCCAACACTGAAAGGAAGAAGTAGACTGTTAACTACTATTCTAATCAAGAATCTGTCTCCAATTGACAAGCACTTTCAAAGAAAAATTTAGTTCTTTCCAATGGAATATCATTGGATATACAATTCACACTTAAGGGAGGCTCCATGCCTAGCAATAGATGGCCAACACAAAACAAACTCAGTGAGTCTTTTTTGGAGGGAGGAACATTTTTGTCTCATATGTCTCGTTTTGCCTTTGTCATTTTTTAAAAATATTACTGATTTTTTGATTGTATATTATGATTTACTATTCTGTGTTTTTATGGTGTGTGTATGTGTGTGTGTGTGTGAGACTTAGTGTGTGTGTGTGTTTCTTATGCTTTTCCTTTGTTTTGTTTCATTCTACTTTTCATTTTATTTTCATTAGAAATTTTCTTTCTGAGAAAAGATATACTTAAACAAATTGCACTTGGCTACAATGTTGATATCTTTTTTATTTTGTCCCTTCAGATGTAAGCCCTTGAGGCCTGAGTTCTTTGGGGACCTGCCTGAATAATCCTAAGATCTCAGGTCTCTTATTTTGTGAAATAAGTGAGTCAATGCTTAGGTCAGGTTTTCTGTCTTTGTATCTAGGGACATAAAGATAGGAAGTTTGTCTGTCACCCCAACTATCTAGAAAGTCATACATCTCAGAAGGGCCACTACCATGACAGCTGTTAAAATTTCCTCTTGAATTCCAGAAAATGATCATTCCCTTTGAAGCAACCAAAGAAGACGCAGGAAGGATATCCTTCAGGAAGTGAGTACATGGCATTTTGGATGTGTTTCAAATACTGAGGAGAAACACCAGGTTCAGTTGAACTTTGAAAATTAAGTACCCTGTGCACTTTGTTCATACTGACTGGTCTGTTCACATTTTCTGAATTAATTTGCCTCAATTTATAAAAGTAATGCAGAGATATTTTTAATATGAATGTATGTAGTTTTGAACATTGCTAGGAATATTTGTAAACATTGTTTAAATGTTCTTTTGTTTTTTCATACCCATCACAAGTATGAACAAAACATAACTATGTAATATTATATAATAAGTTAATTAGCATGTATTATTCCATATTAGCATAGTAATTAGAATAACTATTTCACAATACACAGATATCAAACCACATTATACATGGAATACTTACACAATTTATATTATCAGTAATAGCTTCAAAATATACATTTGAATTCTCCCATACATTAAATTGATTTCACAATTTGTATCTAGAAATTTATGTGAAATATTGGGAATCATGTGAAATCTCTTTTAGTTGTTTTAACTCAGTAGATACTTCCTTTTCTGTGCAATTTCCACTACAAGTTTTTAGCAACAGTTATCAGATATGTTGATATCAGAGACAAAACTCTGATGTCCTTTAGTAACACCATATTCTTTAGCTATAATTTTGTAGTTGGGAGACATTTCTACAACCCTGCTCTGCATTCAATTACTTCCATTTTATAATGCGGATTTTAACATTATATCTGCCAAGAAGTACATCCTATATTTCTAAGGGCAGAAATTTATGACTATAACCAGTTTTAACTTTTTTTCTAAATACAGTAATTTACTTATCATTTACTATATTGTCTTATAATATGAGGGAGTTTTAGACCATATAGGAGTTTTATATCATACACTGTTTGATGGGAATAGCTATAGAATTCAAAGAGATCAAGGATAAATTACCTCCAAGGTTTTATAGAATATTTGCAGCACAAGTATTGAGACATAAAAGTTGAGAATATTATTTCTCAGTTCAATAATACTTCCAATCATCTGTTACAGAATACATAAGGTAAGGCCATTGAGTTAAAAATCATTTGCAGCTGTCAGTGATTATAATAGAGCAATATATTTTACATAGTAAGTTGGAAACTGAATAGTAATCATCGTGTCAAATAGAATCTTATAATGTAAAGGAGTTTTACACGACACGATAGAAAACTTTTGATGAGAAATGGGAATCCAAAGAGAATCCAAAGATTCTCAGAATCCAAAGAGCTCAAGGGTAATTTGCTGAAGTTTGCATAGAATATTTGCATGGCTGCCTATATCTAGTATTGGGAATATTATCCTTACAGCTCAACAATGTTGCCAAGATATCTGTAATAGATCTATTGATAACAACTTACCATTGATTTCAAATATTGCTTGACTGAGTTTGATAAGTCATAATTCATAGTTTTGACAGGTCCCAACTGACCAATGGAAGAAAAGAATCAGACCACAGTGACTGAGTTCTTCTTCCTGGGCCTCACAGATCATCTTCATCAGAAGATTGTCCTCTTCATCATGTTTTTCTTTGTTTATCTTGTCACCCTGGGGGGTAACGTGGGCATGATCACTCTCATATGGGTGGACCCCAGGCTGCACACACCCATGTACTTTTTTCTCAGCCACCTGTCCTTTGTTGATGTGTGCTCCTCTTCTTCCATAGCTCCCAAGATGTTGTGTGACATTTTTGCAGAGAACAAAGCCATCTCTTTTGTGGGCTGTGCAGCACAGATGTGGTTCTTTGGTCTCTTTGTGACAACTGATTGTTTCCTCCTGGCTGCCATGGCCTATGACCGGTATATAGCCATCTGTAAACCCTTGCTGTATACTCTCATTATGTCTAAGAGAGTCTGTGTGCATTTTGTTATAGGACCTTATATTTTATCTGCTATAAACATCACAACTCATACAACCTTGGCTTTTTGCTTACCATTCTGTGGTCCAAATACCATCAACCATTTCTTCTGTGATGTTTCCCCACTGCTTTCATTAGCATGTGCTGACACCTGTATTAACAAGATAGTGCTTTTTGTCTTGGCTGGAATGATAGGAATTCCCAGTGGTTTGATAATCGTGGTCTCCTACATCTGTATCCTGGTGGCTATCTTGAAGATCAAGACTGCTGATGGGAGGCGAAAAGCCTTCTCCACATGTTCTTCTCACCTGGCAGCTGTCTCCATTCTTTATGGGACTCTTTTCTTCATCTATGTTAGACCTAATGCAAGTTCTTCCCTAGGTATCAATAAAGTGATTTCCTTATTTTATACTGTGGTGATCCCTATGTTGAATCCCCTTATCTACAGCTTGAGGAACAAAGAAGTAAAAGATGCATTTAGGAGAACATTGGAGAGGAAACATTTCTTAAGAGGTGCTTAAGGTAGAATTCTTTTTGTGTCAGACCCAAGATGTTGATGCAAAATGCATGTTAAAGACTACTGGAATGAGAGTCAGATGTTTCATAATGAAACTAGTCACATAGATTGTATTATATTTAAAAAGTCAAGACATTCCTAAATATTGTATGCTCTCTATTCTTTGTGATGTGTAATTGTCAGTTCTTTCTCTCTCCCTGTCACTCTTCCTCCCCACCACTCTTCTGGATTTTAGAGATAGGGTTTCTCTGTGTGG
Source organism: Cricetomys ansorgei (assembly GCA_026225945.1). NCBI lineage: Eukaryota > Metazoa > Chordata > Mammalia > Rodentia > Nesomyidae > Cricetomys > Cricetomys ansorgei. The sequence goes on along the minus strand of JAMJFZ010004027.1, from coordinate 1,412,125 downwards.
TCTTGGCTGTCTTGGAACTCTCTCTGTAGAGCAGGCTGGCTTTGAAATCACAGAGATCTGTCTGCCTTTGCCTCTTGAGTGCTGAGATTAAGATGTGTGCCACGACTGCCAGGGTGTGATGCAATAATTCTAGCAAAATAACACAAGGATGGATTAAGAAGAGAGAAGTGAATATACACTTGAAGATAACTTAGATACATCCTTATATGAACATATGAATATTTCTTAGTATAGACATGAAAACCAAATATTAGAGATGATAGTCAAAGCATGTCAACTAAAATACAATAAGGGCAAAGATGATTTCATACATGTTCCATCATGAATAATATCCATAATGTACAAAAGAGCTTTACATTAATAAATCAAAGTTTAAAAATAGTTAACAATGAAAATAAATGAGTAGACAATTTTGGTAATTAATAGAAATCAGAGTATAAATGACCAAAAATATGTGGAAGAAACTTAATCTTTTTTAAAATCGAGTAAGGAAGAATGATTATTTGACCAATGGAGTACGTTTCAATTGACAAGAAATATTAAAAGTTTTTAATGATGGATGATGATCTTCTTGTTTGACTACATACTGAACTGTTTATTGCTGGTGATCTGATGCAAATCCACAAAGACTGTTCATATTTCTATTGAAATGATAAATATACATGAGTTTTTCTCCATAATACTCTCTTTTAGATATCCATATACCAAATACATACATGCCAGTGCATAAAATTATACATTTTGCAGTTGTATGTGTAGAAGAATGAAAATATGAGGAAATAGATCAAATACCTATCATTATAAGAAATCATCCTTTTTTATAAATATTGTACAGTTTAACTAGAGGAATAGGCCTGTGTGAAAGCTAGGAAGAGACTATATTCTAGGGCTCTATACGAGGGGATCACATTCAGAGGCTTTTGTTGTCTAGATGGAATGTAGAAAGAATGTTAAGAATGTTGGTACACATCTTTAATTCCAGTTTTCAGAAAGGAGTGGTAGCAAACATCTTTAATCCCAGTATTCAGAAGTCAGTGGTGGTCCATGTCTCTAATCTCTAAGACAGAAAGAGAGTATGGAAGCAGACACAGGAAGCAGAACTCAGAGTCAGTGTCACACAAGAGGTAACATCTGAGATGAGTCAGTGAAGGACAGGCAAAGTGACTAATCAGAAGAAGAGTTAGCATAGTAAGTCAGTGAGAGGGCATGGCTAACACTCACGATAGAAAGGCAAGCTCTCAGCTCAGAGCAGAGTCAGTTATAGCAGTGAGTTATAACAGGAAGTATAAGGCAAGCAGTCTGTAGCAGGAAGGCTGGGGGAGAGACACAGGAAGCAGAGCTTGGCAGAAGAAGTCAGTATCAGATGGGAAGAGTGAGTCAATTTGAAGCTGAGCTGAGTAGTTCAGCCTGAGGCAGTCAGAGAGTCTGCTAGAGTCAGAAGAGTTCAGTAAGAAGCAGTCAGCTGGCTCAGAAGTTCAATTTGAACCAGCAGCTTGGAGAAGAGTTTGAGTTCAGTATAGTACATAAGGAGCTAGTCAGAGTGGCTCAGTCAGCAGTAAGTCTCAGAGGTTTATTAGATTATACAGCGGTTTAAACAGTTTAGATTGTACAGATGCTTAGGTTGAAGCCTTCTGAGTCTGGGCTTGTGTCTCTAAGAGTAGATTGTATGGAGGGCAAAAGTGCTCCAGAGCTCCAGGACTAAGAACTAGTAATTGAATTATACAAACAATAAATGCCTTTGAATCTGAATCAACATCTATATCTGACATTTACATCTACAGTTTACAAAACAAATGACAAGGAGAAAACAATTTTATATTATGGTAACATAGAAAAATCAAATTGCAAATCATTTTGCTGAACTTATTACATAGTCATAAAGAATAAATGTATATTTGAATAAAATCTGCACGCATATATACATTTCTGTAGAACTCAGAGAAATGTAGAAATGTGGATGCTGATTACTTTGTTTAGAGTAGGCTTGCTGTAAATTAGAGTTTTATTCACTAACATATGGGTCCCAGTTCTTTCATCCTCTGTGCTTCTACATATGTTCAGTGAAGATGTACCATTTCACCTCAGGATGGTTTGCTGGTGTAGTTTTATACCTTAATTATTGGAGGATATGAGCAGATTCTGCTCTCTGGAAGAAAGCTTGGATACATGGTAACAGAATACCTCATCCACAAAAGTTTCTTCTTTATCAGAATGTAGAAACAAACCAGAAATTGCTTCTCAAAGCATGTATAATTCTTGGCAACAAATTGCATGGACTTGATTTTGAACCCAGGCAGGACCCAAATTACCTTCCCACTTTTGTTTAAATGAGCTCCATCCTGCTTCCTTTCTCAGAACTTTAATTTTGGGTTTCATAAATTCTCCTGTATCACTGTGGATTGAGTGACAGGACTGTTTATGGTGTGGAGTCCCTGTTCTGCTCTGCCTCTCACTTGACACTTGCAGATTCTTTGCTATTTGGTATTTGGGCTGGAACAGTATTGCTGGCATGGAATGTGTAACCTCCATATATGGTAAGCTCAGCAGCATACTGTGCCTCTTTCATTGTGAATATCACTTTTGTGTGATTTTCAAGTATGGTCCTTGGTTCTAGAAGCCCCTACCACCACCACCAAAATACATCATGCTACACATTTCCTTTCTTTCTTTCACCTTCTCTCATGATAATTTTCCATTTATTATCTAGTTACTTAAGTGTCTCACTGTGTTGCACCTCAATATACCTCAAGCTATATGTAATAACGGAATCTGAATACAGTTTATCTTACATTCTCTGAGTCATGTGTGTTTCATTAAGACCTACAATATTATAACAACTGTTTATGTACCTGCTATGTATGTACAATGTTATCTGTGTTGTGACTATTATGGCACTTGGAAGGTGCTTTAATTACACAGATATCCTCAGATTATATGACTGAAGAGGGTAAAGTGTTAATATTGAGTATAACAGATATTGTGCAAGTATGAAGCCAAAATTATTAACACAATTAGTAACACAAAATACCATTGAGAATACAAATAACACCAAAAATCAACACAGTGATCATCACACTTAACACATACATTTAAACATAATCTTTAAATATTAATGGCCTCAATTCTTCAATTAAAAGACACAAACTGAATGGACTATAAACCAATTCCACTTATCCATTGTCTACAAGAAATATTCTTTTTTTCAGACACAGTTTCTCTGTTGTAACGCTGGATATCCTGGAACTCACTTTGTAGCCCAGATTGGCCTCAAATTCACAGAGATCCACCTGCCTCTGCCTCACAAGTGCTAGGATTAAAGGCATGTGCCACCACCACCTGGCAAGAAACACACCTTAACCTAAAGATAGTCACTAGCTTAGAGTAAATAATAAGCAAAGATACTCAAGTCAAATGGAACCTGGAACAAGCACACAACATTATTCTAGTATTTTATGAAATAGAATTAAATCTAAAATTAATCAGAAGAGATAAAGAGGGACATTTTATTTTTATCAAGGGACCAGTTAACAAAGAAGACACCAAACTCTCAGATACTAAATTTCATAAAAAACTGTACTATTGGCTTTAAAGACACAAATTTGCTTCAATCGATTAACAGTAAGTAACTTCAATGTGCTAGTTTCTCTAAGAGAACGGTCACCTGGACAAAAAAGTAAACAGAAAAAAAATCAGAATTGACATCATACATCAAATTAACAGCTATTTACAGAATATTCTGCATACACAATATAGAATACACATTTCTATTCACTAGTAGAAGGACATTTTCTAAAATAGACCACATCTTTACAAATCCAAAAAGATTGAAATCTCTTTGTATCCTATTCAACTACCATGCAACAAAACATAATATTGAGAGAGCCAACAAATCTTTAATAAACACACAAACTCATGTAGATTAAACAATTTATTGGTGAACAATGAATGAGTCATCAAGAAATAAAGATTCAAAAATTTCTTGGAACTAAGTGGAAATGAAAACACAATGCAACAAAAATTCTGTGACACATTGATAAAAGTCATATGTGGGAATCTCATAGCTCTAAGTACCTATATTTAAAAAACAGAGAGAGCACAAACAAATGATTTAGAAATGCGATTAAAAAAATCTAAACCTGAGAAAAAAACCAAACCCAAACCTAGTCTATGGCAAGAAATAATAAAAAATCAGAGCATAAGTCAATGAAATAGAGACAAAGGAAGCAATGCAAAGAATCAATGTAACTAAAAACTGATTCAGAAGATAAACAAGGTTAACTGATCTTTGACCCAATTAATCAAAAGAAAAAAGAATAGATGACCCAAATTAACAAAATCAGAAATGAACAGGGAAACATTGCAACAGATACCAAAAAATTTCAGAATAATATAAGGGGATATTTATTTATTTGTTTTTATAACACTTTTATTAATAATTTGAATTTCATGGATTGCATCTAGAAAATATCTTCTTCCCATTCCTCCCTGCCCCCCATTTCACATCTGTGTTCTCAAAAAAACCAAAACCCCAATCCAAAGCTAAAACTAAACCAAACCAAACCAAACCAAACCAAACAAAAAAAAACTCAAAACAAAACAAAACAGAATAAAAGAAACTTGAATCCAGCCAGTGTGGCAGAAACATGGATTACCAGCCTCACCATTGATCCTGGAGGCAATAGTTTTCTTGGATCATGGACATTCAACTGGTTCACACTAGCCTGAGACCAAGCATAAAGAATCTGGACCTGAAGTTGGGCCCTATAGCCACAGGCACATGGACATCGTCCAGACACCTAGACATGAAGCAGGCAGGTACCCTGACATCTCCTAAATATAGGGCACCCAACAGGCCCCCAGACATCAAACAGGCACCCAGACATCCCAAAAGCACCAGGACAATCCACAGGCACCATGGCTTTCATAGGTATCGGGATCTCTCACAGGTATCAGGGCCTCCTGCAGGTACCTAGACATTCTATAGGAATTCAGACACTCTTTAGGCATCAGGACCTCTTGTGGGTACCAGGGCATCCCACAGGTACTTGGACTTACTCTAGGTACAGGACTTCTCATGGGCACCATGCCTTCCTGAGGGCACTAGGACATTCCCAGGCTGTAGGGAATCCTGTAGATGCCTGGGCATCATGTTAGCATTGGTCACACCTCTCAGATATCCATATAGCCCACAGGAACCCAGACACCCACAGGCACATGGACACCACACAGGCACCAGGTCATCCTGTAGTCATCAAGGTCCTACAGACACCTAGACATTGTGCAGTGACCTGGGTATCCCACAGGCATCTGGTCATCCGGCAGTGATCAGGGACTCTTGCAGGTACCAGGACCTCCCACAGGTACCAGGACCTCCTATGGGCACCAGGACATCCCATGAGTACCAGGCACAAACAACCCTGAGCAAAAAGAGCAATGCTTGGGGAATTAAGTTGTAACATAAAGTTACTGCTAAGCCTCACTGGTCTCTTTTTGGATGACATACCTGTAAATACTTGCATGGTTTCATAATATGTTTGCATTGTAGATCTGAGTATGTTCTGTTATGGAGATAACTTAGGAATCAAACAAGTTGAGCCTTCCAAGAATTTATGATTATTTTTAAGCAAAAAAAAGCTTAAAATAATAGACTCAAGAAAGCATGAGTGAGGCATGAGTCAGGAAAGTTTGGTTGGGCAGAAATGCATGTTTGAAGAACAGAGAAAAATAGTGATGTAAAAAGGGACCATTTTATAATTGGATGAATTTGCTATATGCCCAAAACTGATTCCAAAAATAGCTTTTGTTTCTGAGTGATATTGGTGGCTCTAAGACCTTAATGGTGGATGTGCTTCTGAAGTTCCTGAATTATATGAGTTAAGACTGTGGACTCAGCATTGAGTAATGCATATATGTTTGCCATGTTATTGTATTTTTCTTGCTGAATGATATTATAGCATTCTTTGTGTAAGAATTGAAAATGGTTTGGTAAAATCCACTGCTGGCACTCACGATTCACTTCATTATGTAAACTTGAACATCAGTGTTTTGATGTCAAATTTCTTTGATTATTTTAATCAATTTTAAATTGATTTAATTATTTTAATTATTTTATTTTAATTTGATTATTTTAATAAATTTGCTCCTTGCTTGTAATGTTCTCCTGTTTCAGTCAGAAAGGGAGACGCAAAGATTTTCTGGTAGAATTTTAAGGGAAAATTTTTCTTATGAAGTTCAACATGAGCGAAGGAGTTAATGACCCTGTGGATTATTTTCTGATTTGAATCTTCTCTGTGATCACTTTTGATTTCTCAGAGAAGCATGGGCTGAGGATATTCTGAAGGAGTTGAAAATGCAAAGATGTCAAATCCAGTCCTAACAGATGCATGTATAAATGCTCCCACACCTGAGGGTCAGGGAGCATTTGGAAGAGGAGGCAGAAAGATTATAAGAGCCAGAGGATCAAGGGGTTTGCTATAACATTGTGTCTTTTAGTAACAACAGAAGTCTTACTCATAAATTCTCACTAACATGACTGCCAAAATGTGAGCTGAACAAGGATGAGACTAATGGACATACCAAAGTGGATAGGAACAATCCTACAAGGAATCAACTCTACACCAAGAATTACAAGGAACCCATAAAAACTGTAAGCAGGAGAGTTGCCCTTCCTCAGAAGAGGGCACAGCAATTGGTTGTCCAGAGATAAATGGTCAGCCCTGAAAATATACATATAATTAACTTATATGGACTCAACAGGTTATATTTGAGAATACATATTTATATATAAATACATATATGCATTCAATAACAATAAAAGAGACCAGGAGTTTGTAGAAGAAAGTAGATGGGTATATGGGAGTTTTTATGTGGAGGAAAGGGAAAAGAAAAATGCAATTAAAATGCAATCTCAAATACAAAGAAAGAACTAAGAGCTAAGGAAGAGAACTGGAGAATTCTTGGGACAGTGCATTCAGTGTGCTTATCCACCTGCATTCGCTGATTGCCAAAAATTAAATTATTGCTCATACATTGTCTCAGAGACCAAAGCAAAGGGCATTATTTTCTGACCTGTCTCCCAAGGCCTTGAGAATGTTTGACCTGAGTTGCAAAACTGACTAGATAATGGGAATGATTATTAGCATGTTAAAGGGTTCAAATAAGAATGCACAGTCTTGAGTTTACTAAAATAAATTCTCTATGAAAACCTGCAAAGACCTTACATTCAAGGATAAATTGCCTAAAGTTCAGTCAAGTTGAGCAGAGGTGCCAGATATTGTTTGTAGGAAACATATATGATTAAATGCTGCAAAGATGCACATTTTCCAAAGCAGTAACAATATCAATGGGGAAAAGATCACAAGGCCTAAACCCTACACAAAGAACTGTAGGTAATCAAGAAATACTGAGAGTGAGAGAGATATCTACACAGGGAAGAGTACACCGGCTGGTTATCTAATATAAAATGGCCATCTCTGGAAAAAATATATATGAGCAATGTTATACAGTCAGACAAGTTATATTTATGTATGTAACAATGATTAAAGAAATAGGTCATGAATTTGAAAGAGAGCAAGGAGGCGTACATAGGTGGTTTAGAGAAAGGAAAGGGAAGAAGAAATGATGTAACTATTTTGTAATCTCAAAATATAAAAGTTATTTTAGAAAGGTCTTAGGGGATCATTATTACCTCATGGAAGTCAAATTCATTATTATAAACATATCAGAATGAATCCATGAGTGAAATGATATTTACTATTGTATTAAAGGGCAAAGTAATAGTTATCATTGTAGTGAAAGCCAATGCAATGTTTTTGTCTTTGGTGTATAAATACACCAAATTATGCTATATTAACATAATCTCCAAAGATACTAGTAAAGTATAAACAGGGAGTATAGTGTATATACAACTTCTTTGTAAAAATATCTACTCCAAACATGAAGATATTTGTAGAAATGGATGTAGTTGTTTATTTCTTGATCATACTGTTTATAACGGTTTGTTTGTAAAGATTCAACATTAAACACTATGAACTACCCTATTATAGAAGATAATTTAGGGTCTTGGCCTCCTATAAACCATAGCTGATTATTATTAAGTTCATTACATACTAAGTTTTAGTTTTTCAGAGATTAATGGAGTTTGTTATTTCTAATCACAAGGGCTCATAACTTTGCTAAAGTTGCACATTCTATAATACATATATCTCAGTTTAAAGTTCTAAATGTATGATTGAAAGACAAAAAAATTGAAATAGGGTAACTGATATATAAGAAGTCTTATATCTATAGTACTTTACCTTGCAAATTGTAGCAAAATTGCTTTTCAAATATCCTGAAGAATGCATCTTTGACTTCTTTATTTCTCAGACTATAAATGAATGGGTTCAACATAGGGATCACAGTGGTGTAAAATAATGACACAACTTTATTGATGTCTAGTGAGAAACTGGAACTTGGACACACATAAATAAAGAAAAGAGTCCCATAGAGAATGGAGACAGCTGTCAGGTGTGAAGAGCAGGTGGAGAAGGCTTTGCGCCTCCCATCAGCAGAGCGGATCCTCAGGATAGTGGTGACAATGTAAATGTAGGACACCAGGATGATCATACCACTGAATACACCCAGGATCCCAGCCAAGATGAAAAGTAAAAGTTTATTCACCTGAGTATCTGCACATGCCAGTGAGATAACAGGAAGAAGGTCACAGAAAAAGTGATTGATGAGATTTGGACCACAGTAGGGAAGGATAAAGGTAAAAGTGACATGGACCATTGTGCTTATGAGTGCTATGCCATAAGGCCCTATCACTAGCTGTACACAGACCCGCTGGGACATAATGAGTGTATACAGCAAGGGCTGGCAGATGGCGATATACCTATCATATGCCATGGAGGCCAAGAGGAAACATTCTGTCACTACAAACTGGCTGAATAAACAAAGCTGAATAGCACAACCTAAGAAAGAGATCACTTTTTTCTCAACCAAGAAGCCAGACAACATCTTAGGGCTGATGACAGAGGAGGAGCAGGCATCCACGAATGACAAGTGGCTGAGCAAAAAGTACATGGGGATGTGGAGTCGAGAGTCCAGGCGAATGAGAATGATCATCCCCAGGTTCCCCAGAAGAGTCACAAGATAAACACAGAGAAATGTCAGGAAGAGGACAACTTGGAGATGGAAGGAGCTGGTTAATCCCATGAAGAAGAACTCAGTCACCACAGTTTGATTTCTGTGCTTCATTTCTCTGGATCAATCTAGTACAATAAAGAATTTTTTTGTATGTAGCAAATTCACAATTAAAGTTCTCTTAGTTAATTTAGATTTGTTAACTTGAGTTTTCCTTTTTGCTTTCTTGCTAGTGATTGGGGATGCCTTTTCCAAAGCTTGGGCACCTCTGAGTCAGTAATAAAACTCACTGGGTTCTTTGGTTTCCTCATTTTTCTAAACAACAATGATAATTTTAGACCATCATGTCAACTTTGGAGATTATGTCGCAAAGGTTTTCTAACTTCAAGCTTAGCTTGTCTGTCTCAAAACACTTGTTTATGAGCCAAAGATATTTTAGGAAACGTTCCATGAGAAAATGTAATTATGTGAATCAGTGAGTTTGGATTATCTTAACCAGCTTAAAGACAGGCAAATGTTATGTGTATAATCTTTCATCCTTACATGCTTGTACATGCTACACAGCTAAGTCTCCATGCTGTCTGAAATATAATTTACAATGTCTAAGCTATAGAACTCCCCTCTAAGAAATGAATCTGAATCTTTGGAATACGACTCATGCAACTACACAGTACACTCTCTGTCAGACACTCTCTTTTCCACCTAATCCATAGCCATAACTATCAAATGATACAGTAATTCACCATTTACTATGTCGACCACTAAAGTAGGGCCCAATTTTTTAAAATACTGATTGCTGATATGGTCTGGTTATATGATATGGTATAAAGCAGTTAGAGTTTATGTTTTCCTGGCTCACCTTGGTCACTAGCTGAATGAGAATTTAAAAGAGCCAATTCAGAAGTGTGTGTGTGTGTGTGTTTTCCTAATCATAGTTAAAGAATCTATATACTGGTGAGTAAATTAGATCCCACTAAAAACAAGACTTTTCAATTCTAACATTAGTTTAGACAATAGTCTTTCTTCATATTGAACTATTCCTATGCCGCCTCTCATCTTCCCTACCCCGTGAGGAATCTGCTGTAATGTACATTCAGGTTAAGCTGTTTAAAGCAAAAGACATTGGTGAACTAACTAGTTAACCAATGCCAAGTTATTTTTTGTGGTTATCTTACAAGTGGTGCTTTCCCAGGTTACTATATTCACTTTAGTTACCTGGTCCCTGAAGGTATTTATGTATCAAGTAGTCCACATTTGAGAAGAAGTTAGCCACAAAACCACCCTCCCAGGTAATGAATTATCAAGTTTATAGTTCTCTATATGAGAGTAAAATATCTTGAAAATATTCACCTGTTCTTAGCTTTCTTCGTTATCCAGAAGGACAAATACTATGCAATAATATCTGGAAGCTGAATTTTAATAAGACACTCACTGATTTAATTCTGCATAGCACAAGGCATTTTATAAGGACTAGGAGTAAATTGGTGTTAATTCCCTCAAGGAAACTAAAACCCAAGAGATAAGGTTTATGAGAAAAATATTAATGTTTTTGTTGTTTTTTTGAGACAGGGTTTCTTTGTTGTAACTCTGGATGCCCTAGAAATCACTCTGTAGACAAGACCGGCCTCAAACTCACAGAGATCTGCCTGCCTCTACCTCCTGAGTGCTGGGATTAAAAGTGTGTGCCAACACTGCCTAGTTAATATTAAACAAGTTCTTATTACTAGATTTACTAGGTTATAGATGTAAATGAAAAATTTATAGATGTAGATAGGGTAGCTCATGGCTAGAACACATGTACAGCCCTGGACTCAGTCCCCAGCATGTTCATACAAAATGGCCACATTTTCTATACAATATGATATTTTGGTATAAGAATAAATTGTGAAAATATTCAATCAAGCTAATTAACAACTTTACTTTTGTGCTGACAACACATGAGACTCGTTTTCTTAGAAAATTTCATGTCTATAAAATTCTATTATTACAAGAATCACTTTGATGTACGAAAGGTCTATAGAATGTAGCAGAATTATTTATATATTTTTGGAAAACAATAGTGGAGACTGAATCAAATTCAAGTGTCTAAAATAAAGTTATTTCCTCCAACTTGTAAGATATGTACTTTTCCTTGCTTTTACATAAATTACAATTCTAAAATAAAGACTATATTGAAAAAAGAGTTGATTTAAATGCACAGCAACTATTACTAAAGATTGAAAAGGGCTGAGAGGACAGCCAGATATTTGAGGGTGAATATTAAAACACAGCTGGATAAAAATAATATGTTCTAGTTTTCTTTATCATACAGGAGTGACCATAGTTCAGGGCAACCTATAACATATTTTGGCAGCATGCTTGTGTTGACTCTGTAATAACATCAATTATTGTATTTATGATTTGTACCATGTTCTGTTGATTTCAGTGTGCAAAAGATTTTATCTTACTGAGAGAAGTCAGACCTCTGTAAATAAGTGTAATAGGTTATGTTGGTATCATTAACATATCTGAAGTCAATTTGTATGTGATTACATGATTTAAAATAAGAAGGAAGCACATTTTTATGTTTGGAGAGTAAACATATTTGTGACCTCTTCAGGGATACTTAAACTAGAGAAGCTTCATTTAACTGATACCACTGTCCTGGTTTTTGTTCTCTGACATGTGCTTTCCTCATGAACCCCAAAGTCATAAATCAGATCGGCAATGTTCTTACTGAAAATTTGTAGGTCTTATGATCACAATAAATTTTGAACCTGTTTAGTCTGGTGAGCCTCTGAGACCGTAGACTACAGTTACTTTCCCAATTCTCAGGCCAAGTCTGATTCACAGATTCTGGTCCCTAGGCAATGTAGTAAATCCCTTGGGTCCTATCTAATCTGTATTTTCTGGGTCTCTAGTATTCCTCTGTCTACATTCCAAAGATCCTAGTGACCTTTATCTCTGAAGACAAGAGCATCTCCTTTTCTATCTGTCTGTCTCAATTCTTTTCTACTGGATTGGCCTACAGTGAGCACTACCTGATGGCTGACATGGTTTATGATCACTATTTGCTCAAAGCCATCCACCTGCTTTATGTACAGAGCTCTTAAGAAGACTGTACATCTGTTTTACTATTTATTCCTATACAGGAGGCTTGTCAATAAACATTGATAACAATAAACAATAAACAGTGAAACATTCACATTGTGTTTTTGTGTGGTGACAATGTGATGATTTTTCTGTGATGTCTTCACCACTGGTGAAGTTGGCATGTGTTGTCATGGAGAGTTACCAGTCTGTGCTCTATTTCTTAGTGATCTCCAGTGTCATTACTCCTCTTCATTCTGGCCTCCTATATCTCTTCATCATTGTTGCCATCCTGAGGATCTGCTCCACCCAGGGCCACATCAAGTCCTTTTCCACCTGCTCCTCACACTGTGACCTTGTGCTGTGGCTCCATTCTCTATATGTATTCTTGCCCAAATTCCAGCTACTCCCTGGAGATGAAGAAGATTCTGTCTACTTTTTGTATTGTGTTATTCTCCATGTTGAACCCTATGATCTACAGTCTGAGGAATAAAGATGTGAAGGAAGCTCTGAGAAAACTCTTCAGGTTAGTTCACGCTGAAGTCTAAGTTGACACATGCTTGGCAAGCAAGGACTAAGTGATAACAAACTGCTTGAGGGCAAGGTTAGGAAATTGAGAATCTAGAGGTAATATTTCCATTCTTGGAAACTCAACAGAAAATGTTTCATTAGTGTACATGTTTTCTTTAGTAGTGTTAACAGTTTTGCTTTTTAGTGTAATAAGTTACAAGTTTCATTGTCATGTCTTCATGTATGTACCTAATGTACTTTTCTCTCATTCACTTTGTATTAATTGTTGAGTGATTGGCTGTTAAGCTACGTAGAATAATCTGTAATTTCTAATAGTTGGGTACTGGCAGGAATTCCTCATTAAACAAAGATGTGTAATGTCAAAATCGGTTGTAGTGAAGCAAGGTGATAATTATGTATGAAAGAACAACTACAGATAAAAAGAAAGATGAGAAACTAATAGCTAATTCACCTGGGGTAGTATCTTCCACTATTGGCCACATGTAAATTTTACTGATTCTGTAAATGTATTTGTTTTATAAATTAGAGTAATAAAATTTAATCTCTGCTCTAGAAACCCTTTCTTTGTGAAACTTAATAACCAAACCTGCCATGTATTGGATATTGGAGTATAGTATTTTAAATTAAAATCATTTTATAGGATAATACTAGTGTTGAGTCTAGAATATTATTTCATTGATCTGAACATATTGGTGGAATTGGCTTGAGAAGGTAGCAGAGGAATTGCCTGAATGTTTTTTTTTACCACACCATCACCAAACATCATCTGTTAGGATTCTAAGATAGATCACTAAATAACATGTTGATTGATCCACTGCGTTTACTAATGCAACTTAGTTATGAAGGGAATTAGAGCAGGTCTTTAAAAGGCACTAGAGCAGAGGTTATCTACCTGCTGGTATCTCCTAGGAGATTAAGGTACTGAGTTCAGATGAGAATGTAGGAAAGTTGGCTCACTGCCAGGGGTAGCAATCTGTTAGATCCTCTGGGGTTTCCAGCAGCAACACAAGCAGCTTTGTTAGGGCTGGAAATGTGCCGATAATTTCCCAGGCTTTAGCAATGCTTAATAGACAAACATGCAGCTTCTGGATCTGGACAGATTCAAGCTGAAGGATCTTTTAGTTTCTTCTCTGTCCCTCTTCCCCTCAATTGAGCCATTTTATATGTGACTTGAGATAGGGTCCTGCAAAGTACTCCTTTCCCTAGGAGTCTTAATACACAACAAGAAGGACTCGTATTTTTTTTTCCTTTTATAGATTTACTAAGAGTTTTATTGTTATTTTTAGCTGCATTTCATAATCTTGACAACTTTTAAATTTTTTGTCTAATACTATGTTGACATAAAGATATGCATTTTACAAATAGTGTTCTTACATACTCCATTTATGCTTTATTAAGGAGTCTATTGGGGGGAACACTGTACTAAAATGAAATTCTAGTCTTGCCTGCATATCTAAGAATCTCAGCAATTCAAATCTTCTCAGAGAGCAACAATGATTTGACAAAATTAAAGTCAAACTGTGTCCTTGAAACAAATTTCTTTTCTCCAAAATTCCTTCAGAATTAGCTAACAAAATGAATTTCATGAAAAATTAAGAGACAACTGTAGTATTAAAGCTGTTAAAGTATAAGCTGTTCAAATACTATAAACTATAGGTGTTACACGAATTATATGACACACGCAGTATGAAAATAATAATAAGAGTCATTTGCTCAACACATCATTGTTCAGAAGATCACTTGTTGAATTTAAGTGAAATGTTTAAATGTGTGAGTACATGCAAAATGTCTTCAGAGAATATATTTACATCACTGAGCAAAAAAAGAATAACCTTCAAGTATGTGGTCGTATTCTCTGTGTTACTTTCCTGATGGCCTCTTTGACATCTTTATTTCTCAGGCTATAGATGAGAGGGTTGAGCAATGGGTTGACCACAGTGTAGAAGAGGGCAGCCACTTTGTCCTTCTCTAGAGAGTATGTTGAACTAGGCCTCGAATACATGAAGAGCAATGAGCCATAGAAGAACATGACAGAGACCAGGTGAGAGGCACAGGTGGAGAATGCCTTACGTCTTCCTGAGGCTGAACTGATTCTCAGGATAGCCAGGAGGATGTTGAAATAGGAAATGAGGATGGCAAGAATGCTGGAGAGCACAGTGAATCCCACCACACCCAGGAGGACTTTTTCGTAGACACGGGTGTCTGTACAGGACATTTTAACCAATGGTGGTGCATCACAAAAAAAGTGATCAATAATATTTTTCCCACAGAAAGTTAGCCGGAAGGTGTTGGCAGTATGGGCTATGGCATTCAAAAACCCTCCTATGTAACAGCCAGCTACTAAGCTAGTACAGAGGGAAGTGGACATGATGCTTGAATAGAGCAGTGGGCTACAAATTGCAGCATGGCGGTCATATGCCATGGCTGCCAGCAGGTAGCACTCAGTGTAGGCTACAACACAGGAGAAGAACAGCTGAGCCCCACACCCAGCTAAGGAAATACGCTTGTCTTCTGAGATACATGTGGCCAATATTTTGGGGGTATATACAGAGGTATACCAGAAATCCAAAAATGACAGATTGCTGATGAAAAAGTACATAGGTGTATGTAGTCTAGAATCAATACGGATTAAGATGACCAGGGTCATGTTTCCCAACAGTGTCAACAAGTAGGTGATTAGAAATATTCCAAATAGAACCATCTGCCACTGCGGGTCTGCTGAGAAACCCACTAGGATGAATTCAGTCAGGATGGTGCGATTGTCCCCCTCCATGTCCACCAAGGAGAATCTGATTATTAGTAAACATTGAATAATGATAGCAAACATGTCAGGTAATTCAGAAATTACTAGGAAGCCTGTTAGACTTTATTTGCTATGTTGAATTGTAGAACTTTAGTCTGTAACTTTGAAAGATCATGGCAACTGTGATATGAATGACTTTAAAATTAGGGAATTTATATAGTAGCTTTAATATCTTTTATAGGGCATGAAATAGATGTGAGAAATTCTAGAATTGTTCAGTAAAATAAATCAGCATCCTTTCTGATTATGTAAAATATACACATGAACATGCTCAGAAAAATGTTTGGTCGGTACTAACTACTCAAAAACTGAAATACTCTGAGACACAGTGTCACATGCCTATAAACAGGAGACTAAGACAAGAAGATTCTAAATTCAAGTTCCTCTTAAGCTTTCAACAGAAAAAAATCACATACCTCTCCCCCACATATATCCACAAATTTAGTATCCTTCCATAATTAACTGAGAATTTCCTGTGTGTCAAATATTAGACATTCATATACAACACTGTTATTTCCTCTAGTGTAACAAATCAAAGGACACATACATTATGGATCATGTAGCAGGTTCTATATTGAATTCTAAGAGTAATTTAACTTACATAATTCTCATCATACTTGTATAGCTCAAGGGGGATTATATACTTCATGATATAATTGATGAAAGCCCATATGCATAGAATGTAAGCAGCCAGTCACAGAGCCAAGTCAGCAATAGAACAGATACTTAGGGTCAGAATCAACTTACCCAGCCATGTGTAGTGAGGAACTAGCTGAGACTTAGAAACATAAGAAACACCAGTACTGTGTTTTGACTGTGCCATGGACTGAAGACAACTGTAATGCCTAGTTAAAACACTATAAAAATATTTTGAAAATTCTCCTATAAAAGAGTAATTAGTGGGACTAGTGAAATGACACATTATATTAAGACTTTTGAAGTCAAGAAATGATAACCTGAGTTTGATCTCTAGGACCCACATATAAGAGAAAAGACATAATTCATCTATAAGTTGTCTGCTATCTCCACACTGCAGTCATTCATACATGTGTGTGCTCACACACAAGCACACATACACACACACACACACACACACACATAGACACACACAAACACACTAATAAAAATCTAAATAAAATGAGAATTAATGAAAACATGAATGCTTAAGAATATTGTTATATTTAATTAAATTATAATATTCCATACTGTATCTAAACATCATATGGTACTACATAAATTTGCACAGTTTTTAATAAATGTTTTGGGGGTGTCAGTAAAGATTAATTTAAATTTGGAATAGTGAGGAAAGGAAGATAGGAAGGTAGGAATACAGGCAAGCCAGAAGGCAGGATTGAAGAAAGAATGGCAGGGTGGGAGGAAGGTAGGAAGGGAGAAAGGAAGCGAGAGAGAGAGGGAAATACAAAGGGAGAGACGGAGGGGAAAATGTGAGCCAGGGAGAAGGAAGAAAGGAGGGAGAGAAGTACTGTTCACAAAGGTTGTCCTTGTATGTTCTGTAGTGATTATTTATTTCACTCATATTCCTGTAGACAATAAAGCTACAATTCTTTTTTAAAACTAAAACCACTCAGTATTCATTTTATTTCATTTGATGTAAGATATATATGCATCTGTTAGGCATTTTCTTAGATACTAAACACTAGGAAGAACTTTTTTAAAATTTATTTTTATTTATTTATTTGCTTATGAAGCATTAAGGATCTATGAACCAGGAAGTTAGAAAGCTCTCACAAAAACAGATCTGAACACAATAAAGAGTGGGTTTTATCTCTAGCTGTTAAGGCAGAATGGCAATCTAGAAACTCACAGAAGTTATGGATGCTTTCAATGTTCAAAATACTCACCTTTGAGAAAAGCCAGTCAATGTTTTCACTAGAAGTATGCACTCAAGATCTTAGGTTTTACTGTCTTCTTCCCACTCCAGAGGCGAGACACTTGGTAATTTTCATTTAGCACAGATTTTATCTGATGCATTGTGTTCAGTGCAGCTTGAAGCTGTTAGGCCCATCTACTTCTTTCTCTACTGCTATACCATGCATCACTCCCATTAGCACATAGGGTGCAAGTGTTTTAATCTTAATCTGGATGTTTTGTAAGCAGGCTATAACTTACCTGGAGAACACCTCTCCCACCAGTCCTCTCCTATTTAGGATGTAAGCATATTAGATATTCACATCTGATTTGTCTGTAATATTTCACATGGTACAGATGTTCCACAGGGCCTGATTTGGTCTGTCTTGCTTCATGCCATGGATTTGCTGTTCTAGGCATTCCCTATTTGCAGGACCTTATCTCCTAACAGCCTCCATAAACCCCAATTCTGCTTCAACCTGTTGACTTTCCCCTTTCTCAAACACGATATCCTTTTGTAGCACCAAATAATTTTCAGCAGTATGTCCCCTGTCTCTGCAACCCTAATTGATGGACATCTTCATGGTTGATATAGTTATCTCTTTATGTCCTTTCCAAATGTCTTTTTCTGACTATGATTCATCACTAACCACTAACCACTAAAACAGCCTTAATAGCCTTACCTACTTCAAACCAATAACTGTCATCTTTATGACTCCACTGAATTCCTCTTCTGTTGATCACCATGTCAAAATTTTATATTCCAAATACTATCAGCTTCTAATATATTCATTACTTAATTCTCCTCACTAAAATACAACTCCCAGTGAGCAAAAAATCTCTCTGCTAATTACTGCTATATTGTGGTATTGGGAACTTTTTACGGTATAAATGAATACGTGTTGATATTTCTTGAATTTTTATTTACTAAACTATTGTACACTTCTAACAGAGCTTAAATAAATTAAATTAAACCCAGATCTAAAATTCAGAACAATATTGCCATTATATGTTTGAAAACAAAAATCCTACCTCAAGGGGTCTTTTCTGATAGCATACCGCATCACAGTGAGAGGGAAGACTATGCAAAAAAGAAAATTCATTCCCAGAATTTCAAATCCATTCTGAATTTTAAATTAGTTGCTGATTATACATGGTCATAGATATACAACATACACAAAATGTCAGAACCGATCATGGTACAGCACATGGGTCGAATGGATTTTTAAAATACATTGCCTGTGTAGTAGCTCTGTTCCAAGCCTCTTCAGTGGAGCAAGGAAAAAAAGTGTGTTTAACTATATCACTCTGGCCTCTAAAAATTGGTTTGAAGAAGGGAAAGAAATACATGCCAATAATCCAACAGAGTATTACAAACAATGGAGTTGACAGTAATTCCCATATTCTAATGGTTAACTGTGTAATTAAATGTATGATTCATAAGTATAAATATTAAATCTATTCAGATTGTATATTAGAAACAAATGTAATATAATATTAGGTTAAATGTGCATGCTTGGAATATCTGTGTGCATGCGTGTGCATGTGCATCTGTGTTCATATTTAGCATAGCAGTGATCTTTGGGTGGTCAAGCCAGACTCTGTATACTATTTATTCTGTTTACTGTTGCTGAGATCCTAGCTAGAGAAAACTGCTTAGGTTTCCCTCATTTTAGGTACTTACCCTTTGTTTGCAAAGCCAGTTCTTAGAAGTGACACAGTTTTCCTTCTTGTGGTATTTTGGTGTGCCTTTGTTTGACCCAACACATTTTATTTTCTCAATTGCCCATTGAGAATTCTGTCTAGCAACCACAAGTATATACTCCACTCTCAAAAGACACAATTAGAGTTCACTTAGAGTTTAGGGATAATGTATCAATTAGGATACAATCAAAGTTGTAGAATTTTATTAAAAGTTGAGTGTATGCATTTAAGTCACAATATAAGCGTAAAACTTCTGATGATAGAACTTCTCTAAATTACACTACCTTGAATTTTCTAGAATACATCACATGTTCCATTTTTTTCCCATTGCTATATATCTCTTCTTTATGTGTAGATTACCATCCCTTTGTATAATAAGAAATTGAGTCATGTCTCACTTAATTGACTCCCAGTACCTCAAAATGTAATTTATTCAGAAATAGAGCACTTAGGGGGCATGTAGTGAATGGTCTCTAACCAAAAACTTTGCTGTACAAAGAGATACCAGAGACACATGTGAACAGAGAGTTCACTGTGAACATAGAATAGAGGAGCCATCTGTAAGGTAGGCAGGGAAACCTCATAAGAAACCATCTCTGCTGAGACTTTGTACTTAGGCTTTTGGGCCTTCAGAATTATGAGAAAATACATGCTTAGTTAGACTTCTCAGAGTGTGATGATTCCTATGGCAATTCCTAACACACTAATATACTTGATTATATTAGGGATTTTTATTGTGGAAAATGGCATGCTTTATATGTAATGCTTTTCTCAAATTAGTAAAAAATGATATCTCACAATGAATATTTTCTGAATTTTAGTTAATTTATTAAAAAACAGGATGAAGAAGCATATTATAGATATTTAAATATTGTCAATTAGTTTTCCCTGCAGAGATTTTACTCTGAATATTTATTTATGTTAGAACCTTTAAAAATCTCTGCCCCCCCTAACTTCCCAAGGACTAGTTTTCATGTTACTAGAAGGCACCATGAAAGCTTCCAAAGGAGGGCGGAACTCAACAGTCCTACCTTGCTATGAACTACATCAATAACCACCATGGAATGATAACCCTCAGGGTGCACTGCTGGCATGCATATTTTGGCAGTAGCCAACATCTCTTTAATTGGACTTAAGATCCTCTCAACAAGAAAGAAACCATGCCTGGTACTGGAAACCTAGATGACTACTCAGTGCTTGGAAATTGATGATTATTGGAGAACTTACAACGACTTATTTACTAAGCCAGCATAGTCCATACCAATAATCTACAAACATTTGTTCTTATATACCCAGATAAGCGTAATATTCACCTTCGTTAAGGAAAATTTTCTTTAAAACATGTGGGGACCACTACAGAAACCCACAACCAATAAATATGTAGAGTTTTGGAGTCCAGTTCTAATGTATAAATCTATGAAATGCTCCCACGCCTATGGCTCAGAGAGAATTTTTGAAGAGTGGGCAGAAAGATTATAGGAGACAGAGGACTAGGTAGTTTGTTGTGAAATTGTGTTTTCTAGTAATGTCAGAAACTATACATGATGTACCAAAAGTGAGCTGAACCAAAATGATACAAAAACACATGCCAAAGTGGACAGGGAAAAATCCACAAGGCCCCAACCCTAAACAAAGAGCTATAGGCAACTGAGAAAAGCTGGGATTAGGAGAGGTAGTCTTTGCAGGAAAGAGCACACAAATCAGTTGTGTAGTATCATAAATCATCCCTGAAAACATGCATACAAGTAACATTATGTGGACTCAACATGTTATATTTAGAAGTATATATGGATATACAAATACATATATGTAACTGAGAACAATTAATTTTATAAAAGGCCATACATTTGAATAAGAAAAAGTAGGAGACGTTAATAAGAATGGGAGGGTTTGGAAGGAGGAAAGGGAAGAAAGAAATGTTGTAATTAGATTACAATATTTAAAATAAACAAAAACAACAGAAACAATCTATACTCCACTGTCTTTCCTTTTGCATCTATTTCTGTCTTCTTGGCTACCTATATCTCCTTTTTCTCTCTCATACAACTGCCTTTCTGCTGACATTAACACTTTAATTATCTGGGATCATACTCTATTATCAGTATAACAATGCCAGCAGCTAATATGTGTTTACAGTTGGTGAAGAAGCTTATTACCTTGAGTAGTAGAAAACCAAGAGGCAAGAGCCAGAACAGAAATATAAACTTGATTCTTGTAGAATTTTAGAGAAGATACTTTTAGTTTAATTTTCTAATTCATCCTCCTCACTGCAAGTGCGATAAGTAATTTTCAGTTGTAGTTCTGGGTTTAGAGTCTATTTTTCTCACAAATAAGGTTGATGTGAAATAAGTCACTGAGTACAACAAACTCTGCTAATAATTATATACTTTATATATGCTTCTTATTTTTGTTAAAATGTTTTGAGTAAGGGCAACTTAAGAAATATCCAGTATATATTACTACTACTACTATACTGCTAATACTACTATTATTAATAATTAATTAATTAATTTGACCCAATCTGTTGTTCTTAAAGCTCTCGGACTCTGAACTGTGTTATGGACTCCAAGCTGGCTTGTTTAGTTTTGTTAAATGATTCAGTTTCATTAACCAGCACAGATGTTAATCAAGGGATAGTAAAAATATGATATGTAAACACAATGGTACTTTATTCATAAGTAAAGAAAAATGGGATTTTCAAGAAACTGGATCAATCCAGATGAATTATTTTAGTGAGATTATAGAAACTTTGAAAGGAAATATTACATGATCTTTATGCCGGTGGATATTAGTTTTAGAGGGATGGGGAAAATGAGAAAGTATTGAACAAAAACAGAATATGTTCTTGTGAATATATAAACTAGAGAAACTGAAGAAACTAGAAAGTAAGAAGGGATTGTTGGGTTTTTGGGTAGCTATAGAGATGAGAATAGAAGGTTACAAATGATCTATCTGAAGGAGCAAATGGAAAAAGTGATAGTTTTTAATAGTAAAGGAAGAAGGAGATAAAGCAGAAGGAGGGAGAAGGATAAAATAACAGTAAGGATGTCTGAATTGCACTATTAAATGTCTCCCTAAAAATAAATATACTACATATAGGTCTTGTGTATACATATTTATATGTAGTTTAAAAGAAAAATTTCCATTTAGGCTGAAAATGTTCTCCCCAAGATCCATAGACTATCTAACAAAAGCCCCAACACCATGCATGACAAGACCTCTTTTGAGTTGTTGGTAAGGGTTGTCCCAGAAATTCCCAAAACATTATAGGTTATTGCAGTTAGTATGGTTACACTCCAGAGGTGTATGCAACACTTCTGCGATTTTAGTCACAACTCTTATGGAGTAATTCACTTATGTTCTGATTGGGATTTATAATTTTTCCATAAGAGGGCATTTTATGCTTGGTACTGAAATCCATAGCTTTCAATTTCTAGAAAGTAATTAATACTTTCAGTAAAGTGGCAAGATACAAAATTCACCTACAACAGTTAGTAACCTTTCTAGGCACAATAACAGACATCTTGAGAAAGAGATTATAGAAGCATTCCCACTCACAGGAGCCTTAAAAAACATCTAGGAATAAACCGAACAAAGGATGTAAAAGACCTCCACATAGAAAGCTGAATCTCTGAAGAAAGAGATTGACCTAGATGATCAAAGATGTAAATACATGCTCATGGACTGATAGATTTGTAGTTGTGAAAATAACAATTTTGTCAAAAGAAATTTACTGATTTAATTCAATCCTACTCAGAATCCATTTATTGCAGAAATACAACCAGCTATCATAAAATTCATGTGGAACCACAAAGTACTTGGATAGGCAAAGCAATCCTGAGCAAAAAGAATAATGCTGGAGAAACTATTGTCCCAGATTTCAAAATATAGTGTAGAGCTACAGCAATAAAGTCAGTATTATACTGGCACAAAACAGACATGGGGGTTCAAGGAACAAAACTGAAGACCTAAACATGAGTGTTTGTAATTACAGCCATCTGGTAATTAACAAAGCTGCCAAAGATACACAGTGGAGAAAGACAGTATTTTTAACCAATGATACTGGATGTCTATAGTAGATGAATGTAATTAGACCCCTATGGATCACCCTGCACTAAAACCAAATACAAATATATCTAGACTTCAATATGAGACCTAAAATATTGAAAGTGCTAGAAGGAAATATAGGCAGCATCTCAAGATATAAGGCAGAAAAGAGCTTTCTGAGTGGGATTCCATTAACTTAGGGATTAAGGCCCACAGTTGACAAATGAGACCTCATAAATTTAAAAGTTTCTGTATTGCAAAGGGAACAATCAACCAAGTGAGTAGTAAGCCCACAGAATGAGAGAAAAGTTTTGCCAGCTGTGCATCTCATAGAGGATTAGCATCCACAATATAAAAAGAACTAAAAACAAATGAAGAAACAACCAAGTTTAAAAATGGGCTGGGCTATCTCAGAAGAAGAAATTAAAATGGTCAAGAAATACTTCAAAAAGTGCTACACAGCATTAGCAATTAGGGCAATGCAGATTAAAACAATGTTAAGACTTCATCTTACCCCAGTCAGAACGGCAAAGCTAAGTGAAACAACTGACAACTGCCTCTCCAGGGCTGTCAATAAAGTGATGTTATTGCTTTACAAAGCTGTGATACCTGTGTTAAATACATTAATTTCAATACGAGAAACAAGAGTGTCAAAGATTCATTTTGAAGAATGTATGAAGAGTCTTCCTATATGCAGATCAGTGAGGACTTTAAATGTACAAAGGATTGAGCTGTAATACTGAGTAGAGTCAATAACACTAGAATTAGTTTTTCAGAAATGAAAATTGTCACTCCTTCTTTATTATTTTCTTCTTCATTTATAATTTCTACCTTATTTGTCAACTATATTACTTTTTCTTCTCCAGTGAGATTTTGAGATAGGTTGTGTTCAGGACCCTCCAAATTAAGAAAGTAGCATCAATGTTTGTGAAGAGGAAATCAAAGATCTTTTTAAAGACTCATGCAAGTGGAAACAACATGATGGATGAAGTTGATAATACTTCAGTTTTGTTTTTTGGAATATTCTGTTCTTTTATTTTCTTCTATCTTGGCATTGAGTTTTTAAAAATACACATAGCTATACACATTATGATTCTGGCAGGACACACCAGGACATGTCCTAACCAACTGTTATGTTTGGAGTAGAAATTTTATCAAGATCTTCTACGTCAGCATACATTCAATGGATATAACAAATGTTTATATATTTCTTCAAAAACACATAATTTACAAAACACAAATGCTGTATTGGAAATGTTTAATGAAGTGGTAGGTCTTCACTGTTACTGATTTTTGTGTCATAGACAAGGTGATCACTATCATTTTACAGAGGACAAACCTGATAGCCAGAGATAATCAACCTGTAACCAGGTGATGTAGCTCCATTTCTTTTCTTGATGAGATATTCTTCCAACCCCTGTTGTATATCTTTTTACTTGAACACAGGTAAATACCTCAAGAAATATGGGGATATAATCTGTACTTTTAAGGATCAATATAATATTCACTTTAAATCCACATTCTATGTTTATTTGAAAATCTTCTCTGAGTAATTTTCTTTTAACTCACATACTGTCAAGGATATGAGTAATCATGAATGTTCTAGAATAATTTCTGACCTGTTCTTTCCTCATACTTGCTGCTAGTCTACATTAAACAGTGGAATAGGGAAAGATGCAACTAGACTGTGATAAGTATGAAGGAAAGGAGAATAAAAAACGTTACTATCAGTTTAACAAATGTCTTTTCTATGTGTCAGACATGCCGTTCGCATTATATATATTAGAATAAATGTCATCATGGAAGCTACAGATTAGTAGAGAAGGCAATTGAGTAGTTGAACAGAAAACTAAAAGAAAAATATGTAGGATTTGTGAGGAGCAATGGCAGGAGTTCAAGACAGTGTATATAAGGGTATATTTTAGACATTGTATTGAAAAATTTGTAAAAAGGGCAGAGGAAGAGAAAGATAAAGGACATATATTTTGATTACAGCTTCCCACAGTCTTGAGCAAATGAAGAAAGGGATTTTCCATGCAATATTCATAGGAACTTATATATTGCCCAGGAAAGAGAGCCAAGTTTTCAAGCTTTTTTTGTGCTCGTCTCCAGGATATTTCTATTCATTGCACACTATAATGTGCTTTAGAAATGGAGAGGAAAATGAGAATAAGACACTATGCAATGGTTTCTCTGGAGAAGTTATATCTGTACCAAAAATAACATTTCTGAAAATTGAAAATTGACCAATGGAGGGACATTTGAGAAGAAATATAAAAGCCTTAAGGGTCTGGGTGAGGTTTTTGGCTGTCAGCTGTTAAAGAACACAAATAACAGTCCCATGACTGTAAGAAACTGTATTTTTCAGCCAAATTATCTTAGCAAGACATTCTTCCACAAGCTTCGCAGAAAAGACTACACATCTTGACATGTTCATTTTGGTTCTTCATGAGTGGAGAATGGAGCTGATAGTTCCAAGGACTACAGATGTATGGTACTGAGAGGTGCTAAGTTTATGCTGCTCAAAGTGCTGTGTTTATGGCAATTGACTATATAGCAATAACTAAACTCAGTATATTGTCTTCCTCAAATGTGCCTCCATTTTCAGAAGATCAGAGATATATCAATCCAGTCCTTATCAACATGGCAGAGTTCTCCAATTTCTTCCACTAGTAGCTGGAAGGAGCTTTGCTCCACACTGCACCTTCCTCCTTTAAGACTTACTGTGCCATATAATATTATATAATCACATACTGATACAAAATCATGTTCACTGATTCTAGAATTTAGAGGAATAATCTTTACATCATAGAAATTCTGCAAATGTAAATGGTGAAAAGTAAAGATGCATATTTATAACCTTAAAACCAAGGGTCTGGAGCAGGATAATACTGAGTTTTTGGTCTGCACTGGCAGCACAATGAGAACTTGTTTTAAAAAGAAAAAAAGAATAGAATAAAGGAAAGAAGGAGAGGGAAAGAAAGAATTCCTGTCCACCATATTTATCAACTATCACCTGGAGATGAGAACAAATACAGAGACACACATCCAGACAATAAACAGAGAGTGAGAGATCTCAGAACAGTCTGTCCCGAGTGAGACTTATCCATCAAACCCCACCCTTCATGGCTCAGGGAATTCTGCATAAGGGAGGGCTGAAAGAGTATAAGAGCCAGAGGGGATGGAGGATATCAGGAAAACAAGGCCTCCTGAATCAACATGATCAAAGCTAATATGAACTCTCAGAGACTGAGGCAGTATGCACAAGGCCTAGATAGGTTTGCACCGGGTCCTCTGCATATGTATTTAACTATAGTGACTTCCAGTTTTGTGTTTTAATGGGATTCCTGAGTTTACAAATGAGTAGGTACCTTTTCTTGGGCTATTTTCCTCCTGTTTGTTTGCCTTGTTCAACTATGATGTGATAATTTTTGTTTTATCTTATATTATATTTTACTATTATGCCTTAGAAACCTACTTGTTTAAAGGCAATGAATCAGATGAGAGGAGGAAAGACAATGGGAAGAATGGAGAGAAGGAAAAACATAATCAGGATATATTATATTAGAAAAATATTTTAAATAAAAGGAAAAGCGTTAGTTTGGCAAAATGCTGGGATCAATAGTATAGTATCATAGTATCATAATACTTTGTATTATAGTATCATAATAGTATCATAACTACTTTGCAGTTTATGAAATGATACAGTATTACTTGCTAGAATATAGTATTTGGGAGAGAGGGTAGGGTATGTGTGTGTATAGTACATGTAAGGGAATGGGTTTTAAATCTAATTAGAGAGTTCTTGGTTACTATCAAGATATGTGTGCCACTGCTGCACCAATAGCATTATTTTGCCCTGCTGGTCACTGTTGTGATTCATAGGTTTCATTGCTCAGCAGGACTCTTTAGTGCTTTCCTCCTTTGGAAGAGTGCATGGCGCCTTCTGGTATTATGAAAGCTACTCCTCAGGGAGCATTGAGGTCAGTATCAGATCAATGGCTTCAATGTCTGAAGTGCATGGTGTCTTCAGCAAAAGGGAATTATCTTTCACCTCTATGGAAAGTCAAGGGCAATAGCATTAGCCTGTTTTGGGAGTCTCATGGACAAAGGTGACCCACAACTCAAAATAAGGTTTCTCATCCCTGGTTTTTCTCATGGGATTTTTGTTGGGTGGCATTTGTCTCTTAGAGGGAGAGTTGCAATCCCAGATGAGAAAATTTCACTTAAAATTTATATGCATATTCATACAGACTTACATGTATTGAAGGTTATTTTAGGTAGTTAATAATATGATTCCTATGACTTTTCAGACATCCTGTCATTTTACATCTCTCTCTTCTTCTATATTTATTTTCATGCCTACTCTCTAAAAAATCCACCCCATTTTCTAATTATTCTGTTCAGATCAAATATACCCTGCTATTCCCCTCTGTATTGATCCCCAAAGCCTCTGCTCTAGCAAATGTTCCTTTTTACTTTCCTACTTTTTGCAGTTATTCCGTGCTATACTCACATCTTAAGATTTGGATGAAGGAGCCTCCTATAATAGAGGACACATGATATTTGTCTTACTGGGTCTGGCTTACCTCTCTCTACATGATCTTTTCTAGTTCTTTATATTCACCTGCAAAGTTTATTATTTCATTTTCCTTTGCTGATGAATAGTATTCCATGGTGTACATGTACTACATTTTCATTACCCATTTGTCGGTGCAAGATATTTAGGTTGTTTCCGTTTCCTCGCTACGATGGATAGCAGCAATGACCATCTCTGTGTGTTCCCTTAGTAGTCAAGGAAGAAGGAAAGCTTGATAGGACAACTGGACATTAATCTTGAATACTCTGGGTAGCTTGTAGATGTCATTTTATCTTGGCAACATACAACAGCAATACAACAAATCATTGTATTGATCCTGGCAATTGCTATTATGTTGTTTCTGACAAAGATATAAAAACTCCGATTGCTCTTAACAAAATTTGCATCAGCTTTTGTTTTCTAATTATTTTTTTTTTTGCTCTGGACCCTCCAACCCAGAATCAGATGATCATTTCTTAATCAGCCATATCAGATAACCGTGGCTCAGTAAATGAGTACAGGCACTTACAGAGCAGGGCACTGCCTATGTATTCCTCTAGCAGTTTCAGTGTTTCACATTTCACATTTATGTTTTTGATCCAACTGGATTTGGTTTTTGTATAAGGTGATAGATACAGTTCTAAATTAATTCGCCTGCATATGGGCATGCAATCTTTCCAGCACCATTTGTTGAAGATGTTTTCATTTCTCCAGCTTATGTTTCCGACATCTTTGTCAAATATTAAATGGCTATAGTTATGTGTGCTCATCCTTGTTCCTTGATATTGGTCATTTGGTCTCTATGACTATTTTGACAGTGTCATATTTATTACTACGGCTCTGTAATCTATCTTAAGGTCTACAATATCAATCCCTTTAACACTGCTCTTTTTCTTCAGGATTGTTTGGGATATATGTTGTATTTTGTGATTCCATATTTATTTTTAAAATTTCTGTAAGGAATTTAATGGGGATTTTTATAGGAATGCATTGAAGCTGTAATTAGCTTTTGGAGAAATGGTCATTTTTATAATATTACTTCTTCCAATCCATGAACAGAGGATGTCTTTCTCTACCTCTTTCTTCAGAGGTTTAAAGTTTTCATTGTAGAGGTCCTTCTTAAATCTTAATTAGGATGATTTCTGTATATGCTATTTTCTTTGAGGCTGGAATGTTTCCATGACATCCTTCTCTGTTTGTTGTTGGTGTATAAAAAAGATTCTATATCCTGCCAGATTTCTGAATTTGTTTATCATTTTGAGAAGTTTTCTGGGAGGACTTTTTGGATTGCTAATGTATAGCATCATATAATTTGCAAATAGGGATAGTTTGATTTGTTCTTTTACTATTTGTAAATCTTTAATCTCCTTCTTTTACCTTATTGCTCCAACTGAGTGCTGAGGTTTGGCCCCATCGAGAGTCCAGCAACCCAGGAGGAAGAGGCAGATTTGGTGAAGTAATATGCATAAAACCACACATCTTATGGATTGAACAAGGCTTCTCTATGTATTCTGGCTTTTCTTTTTCCTCCACTCCTTCTCTCCTTCCCCACATTCCTTCTATATCCTCTCCATAAAATCACACATATAAACATTTTGTGAATGAAGCAAAGCTTCAACATACACTCACCTCAAACATATATAGATCTTGTAAGTATTCACACACACACACACACACACACACACACACACACACACACACACACACACATCTTACCCATACCCATCTTGTAAGCTTCCTCTTTTTCCTGTGGAAGAAGCAAAACTCCAACATACACACATCTCACTCAAACAGCTTAAAAGCTTCCTTCTTCCTGTCTCTCCTTCCTTGTTCTCTCTTCTTCTCCTACTCCTACTGATTTGTGTCTGATATGTATATATATACATGTGTGTGTATATATATGTATACACACACATATATATACACATGAATATATATACATATGTATGTGTGTGTGTGCATGTACATTTAAACAAAACCCTTCGTGGGGAAAGATCACACTACAGTCACATCATCTCAATAATAAACTTAAACTTGACATAATGATTACAGGTTTTACATTTCAGTGATTACAAGTTCCATATCTTTTTTAAAAAAAAAATGTTATCTTAAAAAGAGCACTTAAACACCTAAAAAACCTAGTTCCCCAAATATTTTCTCCCCACTGTACAACCATATCCTAGAAGCAATAATTTTTCTATTATAGATTAACAGAATTTAAACAAGCCAAGTAATTTCATAGCCAGCTTCTACTGTACCTGGCAGGTAGCAGTCCTGTGGTTACTAGGAAATGAGTACATGTCATAGTATCCTAAGCTAACTGAATTCTCATTTTATTTAACACAGTGAAACAAGTTTATTATAACTAGAAAACTTTAAGTCAAGGACCTTATTGCTTTTTTTAGGTAAAAGGAGAATCTGCTGCACAGCTCTATATCTTCAAGGTATACCCCAAACTTATCAGCAAACTTTTAATTATTGAAACCAGGAAAGAAAAAATTTTATTTGTGGCCAAGCAAATTCAAGCCTAACAATGGGCACTGAACTGTTATTTCTTGAACCATGGGTCTGTTTTTTGTAGGTGAAACTCATGGGCTCTAGAGATTAAGCTTTCTTTATTCTAGCTTTCCTATCCCTGACCAAACAAGTCCCTAGCAAAAATCTGTTTTCTTATTCTTATGTTCTTAGGTTACTAATGTTTAAGTTATGGATTCCAAGGCAGCTGGCAAAATATTCTGATCTAATCCTGTAAATATATGTGGGAAACAGCTACTATTCCTAACCATACATTTTTTTAAAGTTATTCTTTCTGGAGTTTCAATTAAATCACTAGTTTAACTGAGTGAGATTGCCTTGCCCAAGTGGCATTACTTGAGGGAAAATCATCATCCTTGTTATGCGTGCCAGTGAGGGATTAGAGACCCCCTACAGAACTTTCAAGAGAGACAAGGAGACAATGGTAGCAACAAGCACAACATGGCCTAGCAGTGGCCAAGGGCATTTGGGAGACAATCCCCGAGGACTTTGTCAAACTGAGGTAGAGTCATCATAGTCTTTGCTAAACTAGTGAGCTGTACTTCTCAAGCTCCAGTGCTGGTTGCTGTTACTCTGCATTGCTCCAAGCAGCTGAAGCCTTCTAGTTCAAGGATTAAGATTAGCTTGTAAAGAGGACAAAATATGCTAGGGTTCAAGGGCTCCACAGCTCCAGGGCTCCAGGGCTCCAGGCAAGAACTGGTGATTTAATTAGACAAAAGAATAAACTGTCCTCTACTCCGAACCAGTGTCTATTTCTGGGTGAATCTATATTTACGTTTACATCTACATCTACATCTCTGAACCCTACAGAATCCATATGCCACTACAAAATAGTAAGTAAAACCTCCTTGTTTGCCCAATCTGAATATATATATCTGGTGAAATGTCCCTCAAAATACCATACTAGTCGCAACACGGATAGCATCATACCTACACAGCAGGCTATACAAACAGTTGCTATAATATTGGAGGTCTTAATGAAACAAATAGGATTCAGAGAATGTAAGATAATGTGTAATCATATTCCTTCATTATAGATAACTTGAGGTATATTAAAGTACAACACAATGAGACACATAGGTAGCTAGATAATACTAGAGAATTATCAAGGGCAAGGTGGAAGATAGAGAGAAAAACAGTAAAATAACATACATTTAGTGGTAGTTGGAGGGGCTTTTATGGGTCCAGAATTAAGGCCAATACTTGTACCACATGAAAGTGATATTCACAATGAAAGAGGCACAGTTTGCTATTAAGCTCACCAGATATGGAGGCAACACATTCCATGCCAGCAAGAGTGAATATTCAATACCAAATAGAAATGCGGCAAGTGTCAAAGTGGGAGACAAGACAGAACAGGAACTACTCCACAGCACAAGCCATCCTGTCACTCATCACAAAGTGGTACAGGAGACTTTATAAAATTCAAAGTTAAAGTGGTGAGAAGCGAAGCAGGGTGGAGCTGATGTTTAGGTCAAAGTGGGAAATTAGCTTGGGCCCTGGGTTCAAAAGTAAGCCCATGGAATTTGCTGCCAAGAATATATATGTTTAGAGAAGCAAATTCTTATTCAATTTTATATCCTAATAAAGAAGAAACTTTTATGTATGAGGTATCCTGTTACCATGCATCCAAGCCTGCCTACATGGGCAGAATATAGATATATCCTCCAATAAACAAGCTAGAAAACCACTCCAGCAATTCACCATACGGTGAAACAATACATCTGAGTTGAGACTAGGTAGAAGCAGAGAGGATGAAAAAATTGGGACACATATGTAGCGAACAAAGCTCTAATTTACGGTATTCCTATTCTTGACAAAGTAATAAGTACCCATATTCCAGTGTGTTCTTTCTACATTTCCCTAGGTTCTACACGAATGTAAATATGTGTGCAGACTTGATTCAGATATACTTTTACTCTTTGTGACTATGTAATGTTCAACAAAATGATTTGTAATTTGATTTTTCTGTGTTACCGTAACAATATAAATTTGTTCTTTCCCTGTCATTTGCTTTGCAAACTGCAAATATTTATAAAAATTATCCTCTTTTATAATTGTAGGTATTTGAGTTACTTCCTCATGTTTTCATTCTTCCACACATAATTTTATACACTAGCATGTATATGTCTGGGGTATGGCTCTCCAAAAGAGAGTTTTTTGTAGAAAAGTCCATGGAAAATTATCATTTTCAATAGAAACTACGGTCTTTGTGGATTTGGATTGGATCAGCAGCAAGAAACAGTTAAGTATATAGATAAACAAGATCATCAACCATCATTAAAAACATTCAGTGTGTCTTATCAGTTGAAACATGTTAGCCAATTAATTATTCTTCCTTACTTGATTAAAATAAAAAAAAATCCTCTGACTTATGGCCTATCTGTCCTGAAAAATCCTCATTGACAACGGAAAGGGAGAATTCCATGCCAGAGGAGGGAACCTCTGTCTGAAACTTCAGGACAGGATAGGAGCTAGAGACAATTTCTAATGTCTCCTCTGCTCATAGATCAGTACCTAACACAGTCCTCACTAGAAAGGCCACCTCCAGCAGGTGAAAGGAGCATATGGAGTGGCCCAGGGCCAAACATTATGCAGAAATGGGAAACCTCATGGAAGAGGAAGAGGAGGGATGATGGAAACCAAAGGAGTTGAGAACACCAGGAGAACAAGCTACACATTGTCAACTGACTGGTACTTTTAGGGGCCCATAGAGATTGAAGTCACAATCACAGAACCTGTAGGGTTCCCTAAATACATCTCATGGCAGTCTGGATTGGTCCTTAAAAAACTCCTTCAGGCTGGAGTGGGATGTCTCTGACCATTTTCCTGCCCTTGAGACACTTTTGGTCTTGCCAGGTTGCCTGGCCCACCCTTGATGGTAGGGATTGGTGCCTGGCCTTGATCCATCCTGCTATGCCATGCCCTGATTGTGCTGTAACCCTGGGGAGATTGTTCTTTTCTGGGAAGAAGGGGGATTTTTTGGGTAATGATTGGGGAGGTAGAGGGAGGGGAGGAGGGGGGCCGTGATGTATTTTATAGGTTGTATAAAAGAAGAAAAAAAATCCAAAAAATATTGAGTTTCTTCCACATATTTTTAGTGATTTATACTCTAATTTCTATTAATTAACAAAATTGTTTTCTCATGTAATTTCACAGTTAACTATTTTTAAACTTTGGTTTATTAATGTAAAGCTCTTTTGTAGACTATGGATGTTATTCATGATAGAACATGTATAAATACATCTTTGCCTTTATTGTATTTTAATTGACATTCTTTGAAATATATCTAGCATTTAGTTTACATGTCTATATTTAGAAATATTCATTAATCTAAGTATACATATAAATTATCTCCTAGTATATAGTCACATGTCTCTTTGCAATTCATTTCTATATTATTTTGCTAGAATTATCACATCACAAAGAAGATAGATCATAAAAGCGTTTAGAAACATCTTGACTTTTCAAGCAGAACACAAACTATATTACCAGTTTCATCCTACAGCAGCTGACTCCCACTCCAACGGTCTTTAACTTTATTTTGCACCAACATCTTGGACATGACATAAAGAGGATTCTATCTTAGGCACCTAATAGGAAATGCTTCCACTCCAATGTCTCCTGAATGCATCTTTCACTTCTTTGTTTCTCAAGCTGTAGATGTGGGGATTCAAAAATGAGGATTACCACAGTATACAATAAGGAATTCACTTTATTAATATTCAAGGAGGAATTTACGTTGGGTCGAACATAGATGAAAAAAAGAATTCCATATAGGAAATAGAGACAGTTGCCAAGTGAGAGGAACAAGTGGAGAAGGCTTTTCCTCTCCTGTTGGCTGTATCTTCAAGATGGCCATCAAGATACAAGTATAGGAGACCAGGAAAATTAGACCGCTGACCACACCTACTGCTCCAGCCAAGACAAAAAGCAGCAACTTATTGATCTGGGTGTCAGTGCATGCTAGAGACAGCAATGGGGAAATATCACAGAAGAAGTGGTTGATAATATAAGGACCACAGAATGATAAGCAAAAGGTTAATGTCATGCGGGTCATTGTACTTATAATAGCTATGGCGTAAGGCCCAATAACCAACAGCACACAGACCCTCTGGGACATGATGAGTATATGCAACAAGGGTTTACAGAAGGCATCTAGAAGGAAACATTCAGTTTCCACAAAGAATCCAAACAACCACACCTTGGCTACATAGCCCTGATGACTTTGTTCTGTGCAAAAATGTCACAAAGCTTCTTGGGAGCTATGGAAGAAGAGGAGTGCACATCAACAAAGGACAGGTGGCTGAGAAAAATTACGTGGGTGTGTGCAGCCTGGGGTCCACCCATATGAGAGTGATCATGCCCACGTCACTCCCCAGGGTGACAAGATAAAAGAAAAACATGATGAAGAGGACAATCTTCTGATGGAGATGAACTTTGAGGCCCAAAAAGAGAAAGGCAGGGCAGTCTGATTCTTTCCTTTCATTGGTCAGTTGTGATCTGTCAAAAGAATAAAAATTATAACTTTCCTAATTCAGTCAAGTGATATTTGAAATCAATGACAAATTTTCTGCAATAGGTCTATTATAGATAACTGGTCAGTATTGTTGAACTGTGAGATAATATCCCTAGTTACTAGAGCTGGATAGCTGTGCAAAAATCCTTAGCAAACTGGAGCCACTTACCTCTTGAGAATAATCTGAAGACTTTCCCGTCAAGAATCATGTAAATACATTGATCTAAATCTTCCTTTGATTTTAAAATTGTATTTGTAAAGAAAACTATATCTATGTATCTTCCATCAACACAGTGATGTACCAGCAGCATCTGGGAAGAAGTCATGTGCTGCCTCTATCCTGAAACCATATCATTTAAGCATAAATTCCAATCCCAGTTTTACTCTTTGCCACAGTCAAGACTGTGTCATACTCCCTTGTTCTCCAAAAGAAAGAAAACAATTTCTGTTTGATGTAGTTGCTAGACATGTTTACCGAGTATTTCTTAATTTTAAAACACCAAGTAGGTGATTCTTAATGTTGTTTATTATTATTAGTGATTTTCTAACTGTATCTTATTCATAAGTGTGTGTGTGTGTGTGTGTGTGTATCACAGATCATAATCACACATAAATATAAAAGAGCAGGTCAACATAGCATTTGCTTATATCTATACAAAAAAGTAGCTATTGAACTGCAAGTGAAATTGAAGCAGTTGAAAATTTTACAAAGAAATTGTCAAGAAGGCAAGAAAATTTTGGTAAAATTGAAGTTAAGAGGAAATAAAGTCCAGAAATAGATTAGCTGAAATAGGGAAGCAAGAACAGAAGGGCCCCATTAAAGAGAAGAAAGTATAAGGATGAGTGAAATAGATTACCTATATAAATCACCACTTTCTTTCAAATTTCTATTGTTTGTTTCATGAGGAAAATAGCACACAGTCCTTCACTAACAGCTCATTTATATTCATAGTGAGTATTCATCTCAAGAAAAGGCACACTTGGATATAGCTGTATTAACTTTCTACTTTGCATGTTCTGAACCAAAGAAAATTATCAAGCATAAAGAAGATAATTTTGTAGTCATAATTAGGATAAATTATCATGAAAAATTTACAGTCCTGAATATTTATACAATTAAAAACAGAGCCTTAAATATTTTGAAGCAAAAACAGATAGAACTGTAAGGAGAAACAAATGTTTCCTAATTGGAGTGGGAGATGTTAATAGAATTCCCTCAATAATTCACAGAAAAATTAAACTTAAGTTTTAACAAGAGTATAAAGGACACATGCAATAATATGTGCATAAACATTGACAGAACATCTCAACCAACAGCACTAGTGTGTCTACTTCTATTCAATATACTTCAAGTAATTATCAAGAGATTATATTTGGGATCAATTTTTTCAAACATTACCAAATTTATTACAATTTAACTCATGTACCACTGACTTTAGCTACTTAATTTAGAACACAAAACCATGCATGTATACAGTATAAATTTATTCATCTGTAAAGACAAAGTATGAGATTCATAAGTAAGTGGATAGAACTAGAAAAGTTTATACTGAATGAGACTCAAACACAGAAAGAAAATTGCTGCATATTCTTGCTCATATGTGGATCCTACATTCAAATTTTTAGATCTATGTGTTTAAGTTGGAGTATTTGTACGCAGTGGATTGAATGAGAAATGTCTCTCATAGTGTTGATCATTTGAATACTTGGTCCCCAGTTGGTGGTGCTGTTTGGAGAGGTTTTGGAGGTATAGCCTAGCTGGAGAAAGTATGTCAGTCGAGGTGGTCTTTGAGCACTTAAAGGCTCATGCTATTTTCAGTTTGTTTTCTCTGCTTTATGCTTGAAGCAAAGGATATGAGTTATCAGCATTCTGTTCCAGCCATCATGACTGTCACCTGCTCCCATTGCTTCCTTCAGTAATTGACCCTTATACTTCTGAAACCATATGCCTAAATAAACTCCTTTTATAAATTGCTTTGGTTGTGGTGTTGTATTTCAGGAACATCAGAAAAGTAACTAATACAGAGTCTTCTCAAAAACAAGGAAACTAGAAAGTAGTTACTGAAGCAGAAATACCTAAAGAGAGGGGAATTATAATGTAGCTGATAGGAAAGGTGTGAAGAGTCATATTGGGATTAGAAAGGTTTAAGGAGAGTTGGAGATGGTAAGATTTTGAAAGACATAAGTAAGCAAAGAAGAGTTAACCATATGGAAAAGCCATATGGAAACCTATTATTTTGTAATAATAGTAATAGTAATAGTAATAATAATAATAATAATAATAAAAACAATTAAATATTTGTTAAAAGAATAAATGTAGAAGGTAGATATTCTGCTTTGCTGGATATGGCTGTTCCTAGACTACATGGATTATTAAACAAACATCCCAGTTCCAGGTATGGGATATCTTCTTAAAAGTTGTAGGCCAAGGAGTCCTCAGAGTCCCCCAAACTATACAGATGCTTGCCATTCTTCTTGATTTACCACAGAACTCATTGCTGAAGACATCACAAATCTTGATTGCAAAATATAGAGAAATCATGCTGGAACTAAGCCGGGAGCTTCATTCTTCCTTGCTTGCTTTACTTATGCTGGAATGGTGCTACAGGCTTGTTAGGAAAGGAAAATGCCTCAGTGATCTTATCCAACTATGAACACTATGAACTACAATACCAACTCCCAGGCAAGATGTGCCCATTGCTGAAATAGTGACATAACTGTTACAAGAGTAACCAACAGCTCTCTGTATTTGAGGCCTATTCTGAAAGAAGGAATCCAAGCCCGGTTCTATAAGCCTGGTCAAAGTTCATGGCCAATAGAGGTCATAGGTTCTAGGGTAGAAACTCACTATTGTTGTTTGACTAAATTGACAAGGTATCAAACTATCTTCTTATTTAATTGTATTACTAATTTTATTGATTAAAAGTGGTCTGTTTTTGTTTTTGCTGTTGTTTTTTCAAGATAGAGTACCTCTGTTGTAACTCTGGCTGTCCAGGAACTCACTCTGTAGGCCAGGCTGGCCTCGAACTCACAGAGATCTGCCTGCCTCTGCCTCCCGAGTGCTGGGATTAAAGACGTGTGCCACCACCATCCACTTAGGTTTGTCTTCATATGGCTGCAAGGCTATTGCTAATTTAGATTCTTTATAAAATTACCACAAACACACTTTCCCCATCTTTTTGTAAAAACTCAGTTTTCTTTTTGCTTTAAAAGCACTTTTTTATTTTTTCTTGTTTAAGATTTAGCTCAGCAAAAGAAATAAGTTGACCCATCTTGGACATTTTACAGACTTTCTTTATAGATTTCCATGGTAGCAAGCACATTTAACTTCTTTCTCACTCAACAATAAAATTCCCAAGATGCAACATATTTTAGAGATATAAACTCCCTCAGGGTGGAAAATGATGTATCTGCTTCTGGGAATTTCATGTAGGTGAAAATAATTTGTTTCAGAGAGGAGCCGTACTTGTTCTTAGTAGAGTAAGAATAACTGAGAATTAACTCCTGGAAAGCCTAGCCTCTGCTTTGTTCTGAGGCACAGGCAGGAGTGGGAATGGCTAGCATTTTGAGAGGGAGTCCGGTTTATGCTCTATTTTAAATTTGGTTATTTTTGTCACCTCCAAAGAAGAAAGAAACTAATTTAAATGTAAGTTTAGGTCATTTTCAAAATCTTTTTTTTTCTCTTTGTTTACTCTTTAAGAAGTTTTAGGCAAATTAAATGAATTTGTAGGAAACAACATGAGAAAAGTTTTAAATGTGTAACATGGAGGGATAGGAATTATAATATTACAATTATATTAAAATTTAACAAGAACTTGCTCTGAACTGGAAGCAGAACAAAGAAGTTATGATTAAGTTAAATTGATCTTCAGGTGCAAAAACTTAAAGTGCTTTAGGCAGCACAGGATGGTGTAAGGAAAGTTCCTGGGCCTCCCATTGCATGTGTGGTATCATCTGTACAATTGTTCTAAGTTACACGCTATGCACTTAGGGAATGAACTGTTGTTGAAGATAGTAAGGTAGCTATATACGACAGCAAATTCTGTAGCCAAACTTAACTCCCAAGCAGAATTTCTCCAGGATGTCCTTGATTTTTTTAGATTGAGAACCACTTCACTATTAGACATGCTTTTAAACACTGAGCATTTTGCACTTCACAAAAATGTGTAGGCTTGTGTCGGGAATACTGGGAAATTTCAGGTTTCTAGATAGGCATGTCTTAATGTGGAAAGACCAGATACATGAGTTTCATTAGAATGATGAAAATCTAATGCTTTTAGGAAACATCAGCCCTGAGGCCATAGACTCATCTCTTCCCTCAGTTAGGGCTCTGAGAGTCTGTCCTGTACCATGATGATGACCCAAGCCTGGGTAGAATCAGATGCACTGAGTTTGAGAAGGAGCTTTGGGAGTAATATTCAGAACTGTGAACACTGAATAGTTCTTGTTCATTATCCCATATTCTTTGATTTGTTGTATCATGAAACTGGTCCCACATAGCCATTCCTATCCAGGATGTAAAGTGATTTTATACCTTGACATTGTTTCTGTGATCTTCGACTACACACCTTGGAGAGCTAGTTTATTAAAGGGTAAGGTGGGGCTAGAGTTCTCTTAGCTTCTCAGAACTTTTGAGATCTGGAGCTCTGAATCTGTAATTTGAGAGAATTCCTCAGTTTTTGCTTCCTATGGTTCACACTTTCTTCCCTCATCTTCCACCTATCAGTAGTGAGTCTTTTCTTTGGCTGCTGAGATCCTTTATGGAGTTTTAGATAATTTCGATCTGCAATTTGAGCTTAGTATTATTTTTAATTATAGAGGGCATTTGTGTGCACTTTCTTCTTGTAGTAAAATCTAAAAATTTCAAGTGGAGCTGAATTAAAAGGTGAGTCTATTTTTTTTTTTAAATTATTTCCCTGGTGTTTTATGCTCAGAGGAAATTTTAGTAGTTGTGGTGAAAGAAAATTTCTGAAGGCTTAAAATGATTCTAATATTGTATTGTAGTCATCATTTAATTATTCTCTTCTTTCCAATATATGTTTGAAGAAATGTTCATACATATGAAACTACTTAATTTTGTAGAATATTTGTGTATATATATACAGATGCTGATTCAGGTTCACAATGCAGTTTGTTCTTTTGTATAATTCAGTTACTGGTCCTTAGTGCTTGAGTCCTGGAGCTTTTCATCCTCCATATAATCTAGTCTTAAGCCTAGAACTAGAAGACTTCAGCCTCAGCCTCCACACAATTTAAAATGTTTAAGCTGCTAGCCTGGACCTAAAAGTTTCAGCCTCAGCCTCCGAGACCTACTGCTGACTGAGCCACTCTGACTAGATCCTTCTGACCTCTGACTCTTCTGGTTCAACTTACTTCCTGCTTTGGCTCAAACTCTTCCCAAGCTGCTGATTCAAACTGATCTTCTGAGCTGGTTGATTTTTTCTGACTGGTCTTCTGACTCTGGCTGATTCTCTAACTGGCTCAGAATGAACTGATCTGCTTGGTTTCAAACTGACTCACTCTTCCTTTCTGATACTGACTTCTGCCGAGTTGCCTCTATGTCTCTGCCTCAGACTCCTTATCTCTGTCACCTCTCACTGCCACATACTACATCAGTCAGGCTCTGGTTCTCTGCCTTATCCTAAGTCAGACAGCTTCATTATCTCTGTGTCTTGTCCCCTCTCTCACTGCTCCATATTGCCCAGCCTACCTTCCTCATAATGCTCATCTCTGTCTCTGAGCTATGAACCTCTTTTCTATCATGAGAATTAGTCATGTCTTCATTCTGACTCATTCTTCCTCTGATCATCACTTTGCCTGTCCTTCACTCTGACTCATCTCAGATATCACTTTGTATCTGACACTGACTTCTTCTGAGCTCTGCTTCCTGTCTCCCAAGTGCTGAGATTAAAGGCATGCACTACTGTTGCCTTCTGAATACTGGGATTTAAAGGTGTGTGCCACCATTGCTTTCTGAATACTGGGATTAAAGGTACTAACATTCTTACTACCCTAGAGCAACCATGTTGACAGATTAAATGATTAAGTATTCCTCTGCATACATGCATCTGTGTATGTATGCATGCTATGTGTGGGATATGTGTATCTGTGTATCCATGTTTGTGTGTATATGAAAGTTCATGTGTGTGAATGTTAGCATGCATATGCCAAGTCATGTTTGTAAAATTCA
Organism: Cricetomys ansorgei; assembly: GCA_026225945.1. Taxonomy (NCBI): domain Eukaryota; kingdom Metazoa; phylum Chordata; class Mammalia; order Rodentia; family Nesomyidae; genus Cricetomys; species Cricetomys ansorgei. Next base: position 1,371,153 of record JAMJFZ010004027.1, on the reverse strand, counting down.
GAGGATAAACTTGGGGATTAGTCCTCTCTACCATTTTGGGACAGGGTCTCATGTTGTTTGCCACTGTGTGTACCAGAAAAGCTGGCCAGTGAGCCTTTACAGGTTCTCCTATCTCTGCCTCCCATATCACTGCAGGAGTTCTGGGATTGAAGATGCATATTACTGCATTTGGCTTTATGCGGATTCTGGGAGTAATGTTTGTGCTGCAAATACTTTATTCACTGAACATTCACCCCAATGTTGAAACTGACTAATTTTGACTGCTTCTTAGAATGAACATACCAAGGTTTATTTGCTTCTAAAGAATCAATTGCTGATAGATCCTCAGGGGTGGGTGCTCTTCCAGAGTTTCTGCTGGAATGTTGACTGGCTTGGTCTTGTGGATGTCTTTTGATGGTAACTATAGCTGCTGGGAGTTCATGAATGCAACAACTGTGCCATGTCAAAAGAAAGCATCCTCCCTCATACATCCCTATCCTCCAGCTCTTATATTCTTCCTGGGCCTTCTTTTTTATGGGATGTTCTCTTGTGGGTGGTTAAAGTAGATGTTCTGGTTAAGGCTGAGCACTTACTGCTGATTGTTCTAGCATTTTGATCAGTTATGAGTCTCTGCATTAGTTGCTGCCCAATGTCAAAGCAACTTCAACAACTAAGGCTGACAGTAGCCTAGATTATGAGCTTAAAAATAAATATTTTAAAAGGTAGTTTGGCTATGTAAGTGTATATAAATTGGTGGACAGAAAATATTGCTATTGCAGCTTATTTCTGAGATTGTGAAAGAGAAATTATATTTCATATTTATTGGCCTTTGACATTTCTGCCCATCTGGAGGGACACTGCTTATACTGTTTACCATTTATTCCATTTATTCATGCTAAATTTATATGTGTACCTGTGTCAGCTATGGTCATTTTAGTTTTTCTATTCTTCTGTCATCATGTCATTGTTTAGCCTAGGAAAAATACCATATTGTTCTGAATATTGTATTTTTATAATTTGCATAATGCTATTTGTCTAATGGAATATTTCCCTTTGTTTTGTCTCAACATCGCTTTGACTGATTTTGAATATACTTCTCTTGAATAGATTTTGCAATTGGATGTAGCATTACAATTTATGTTTACATTTCTCATTGGAATTGCACTGAATTTGCCAAATAATTTGATAAGAATCCTAGCCCAATTAGTCGAAGAATAAAAACTAATAGGAACAAATGTGTCTTCCGACAAAATCAGTTCATAGGAATGAAGGACATGGCATATCCAAGCAGAGTGAAAATCAAGTTACTGTTGTGTAACTTGTTGGGTAAGGCTGAACTCAGGTAAAATGGATGTGAAGCAAAATAGCTTGATTTCCTGAAACTAAATATATTGTAGATAAGGATGCCACCACTTACATGCACACACCAGGCAGATGTGGGATTCTGTCCATGTAAACCACAAATTTAAGAACAATATATCTGCAAACATCCTGTTTGCCAGTCTTCCTGGGTTGTAAATTGAGACTGTGGCATTTTGTCAAAGCAACATAGATTATTCATAGAAGAGTGCTACTGATGTAATTTCAAACAATGAAGATTAGATAGCCCCAGTTTCAAAACTGAAATTTCTCACTGAGTAAACAGTAATAGTCACTGAAAAGAAAGAACTGTTAGGATACTGAACACCTACTTTCACAGGACTTCACAGTGATTTTTTTTTTTTTTTTTTTTTTTAGTATCTGTCACTCAGCTTGAGGAATGGCCCAGTGAATGTTTGCTTTCCCAAGAGGTTTATTTTGTCCTCTGGAATAAAAGTTATCTTTACACCTGACACTTTCGAGGCATATGTTTATTTTTTTCTATTTGTTTAATCATTTCTTTGTTTCATTGAGAGTCCCATAATTTATATTTTTAATTAAAAAGTTTTTAAAACAACTTTGAAAACTTTTTTTTTACCACGCTGAGAATGGAATCTAGGACTGTGTACACTCTTGGTAAGTTCCCTATGACTGAGCCACACACCCAGCTATTTACATGCACATTTTAAATTTTTCTTTCTGGGCTTATTGATGTTTATTTGAACACTGATGTCTATAACATGATTTCTTTTCCTACTGAAATTTGTATGCTGTTGTTTTTTATTTATTTTTTACCATGATCATCTACTGCTTTGTTGTGCAGTTCTAACTCCTTTTTATTGATTAATTCTGCTGCCTGATTATTTCATATGTGCATATAATATATCTTGATTACAGTCCCCAACCCTTTCTTACCACTCACCCCTATTACCCCTCATCTATCTTAGTTGATATTTTTAAAGTTTTCTCTATGGCATTTTGCCAAATAGTGACACTTTCTTAGTTTTTATTTTCTGTAATTATTTATTTTATTATTTTAATTTTAATGTGTGTGTGTGTGTGTGTGTGTGTGTGTGTATCTGTCTGTCTGTCTGCCTGTCTGTCTGTGTACTCATGTGAGCAGGAACCCAAGGAAGGCAGATGAGAACATGAGATTCCCTGGAGCAGGAGTAGTAGGTGTCTGTGAGCCATCAATATGACTGCTGGGAACTGCACTGTGATAACTGGAAGAGCAGTGGGTTCTCTTAACCACTGAACCATTTCTGCAACCCAGCCTTTATTTTGTTTTCTTTATAGGTTTTAGAATGCTGTGATCGCTATTATCATGTTCAATCCCTAAGGTGTATGCAACCTTATATAACTTATGATTATGTCAGTGTCTACACAGATATTTTCAGGAAGATTCTCTTTATTAATTAGTTTTACAATTAGGATCAAACCTAGATCCTGGCATGTACTAAGTTAAGGCACTGCTTTACTCAGTTTCCACCCCAACCCACATTATTATTTTTATTTCTAGTTTGGAGAGGTTATTTGAAAACTACCTCTTATTAAATTCTTTTAAAAATTCCATGACAATAACAATAGTGCTTTTCCCTTTAGTCTGAAAAGGCAGTGGATGATTTCCATGGGTAAATGATGAACCATTTCATACTTACACCATAATTTTCTCTTCATCACTCTCAAACTCATGTTGCTCTTCAGCTAATATTTAATTTGCTAGTATATATTATTTATCCTAAAAACTAGTGTCCCAGACTTCAGCCTGTAGTTTCTTCTCTTGTGCATTACTGTGCAGTTTTAAGCCATGACTGTCCTATTAGTTCTTCATTTCTCTTCCTATAGAGACGAACCTTACTGATGGCTGATGAGAACTACACAAGGATCACAGAATTCATTTTCATCGGCTTGAGATACCACCCTAAGTTGCAAGTCTTCCTGTTCTTGCTCTTTCTGCTTTTCTATCTGGTTACTATGACAGGAAACTTGGGCATGATTGTTCTCATTCATGTAGACTCTCGTCTTCACACACCCATGTACTTTTTTCTCAGCCACCTGTCATTTGTGGACATCTGCTTCTCATCAGTCGTGGGCCCCAAGATGCTCACGGACTTCTTTGCAGAAAGGAAAGCCATCTCTTTCCTGGGCTGTGCCTTGCAGCAATGGTTCTTTGGTTTCTTTGTGGCCATAGAGTGCCTTCTCTTGGCATCCATGGCTTATGACCGCTATGTGGCCATCTGTAACCCACTGTTGTATTCAGTGGCCATGTCCCAGAGACTCTGTGTACAGTTGGTAGTTGGACCATATGCTGTTGGTTTCTTCAACACCATGACTCACACAACAGCTGCTTTCCGACTTCCCTTTTGTGGCTCCAACATTATCAATCATTTCTTCTGTGATATGTCTCCCATCCTTTCCCTCATATGTGCTGACATACGGATCAATAAATTGTTGGTTTTCATTGTGGCAGGAGCTGTGTTGGTTGTCAGCAGCACCACCATCATAATCTCCTACTTTCACATCCTCATTGCCATCCTGAGGATTCGCTCTGCTGAAGGGAGGAGAAAAGCCTTCTCTACCTGCTCGTCCCATGTCACAGCAGTGTCCATTTTGTATGGGACTCTCTTCTTCATCTATGTGAGGCCAAGTGCCATTTCATCTCTGGACCTCAATAAGGTGGTGTCTGTGTTCTACACAGCAGTGATTCCCATGCTCAACCCACTCATCTACAGCCTGAGGAATAAAGAGGTGAAAGCAGCCATGGGCAGGACAGTCACCAAGGCCAAATTTTTCCTCAAAAACTAAGTTGTCATCAAGAACAGAAAACAGATCCAAGGCAAAGCTTCTAGACATGATCAGATACACCCAGACATCATCACAGACTGATAAATAGCTTGCAGAATTTATAATTGACATCTTTTATCCTTCCACATAGCTTTTATTTTGCTATATAAAATGAATTTTATCTTACTAAATAAAGCATATATGCTTTATTTCATCATGTATCTATGAATGCTAAAACTTCATACTTAATCACAGTTTTTTCCCTTAAATATATATATTTATATATATAATATATATATTATAATACAATATATAGTATAATATATAATAGATATATATAAAACATATATTTATTATATAAAATATATAAATATATATTTATAATAAATATACATAAATAATATATTATATCATATAATATATATTGGAAAATGTTTATATACCATATGGTAAAATCTAGTAAATAGAAGAACAACCAGATGTGGGTAGTACATTGCAGTGTGTGAGTCTCTTGTTCCTACATGTAAAATTGAAAATAACAAGCAGAATATTTTGCTTAGCTTGAAAGGAATATTAATTTAATATTTTCTTAATTTACTTAATTTTCTGCCTATATAATCTATTTTCATGATATTTATTTCAAAACAAAGCAAAACAAATAAGAGTTGATAAAGTTTAAATAAAATTTTTCAAACTTTCTGAAAATATCAAATAGTTCAAAAACAAGAAAGGGGCTCGATTTAATCAAAAGTGTTATATGTATACACGAAATGCTCAAACAATAAAAAAAATTGGTTATTTTGGAAAAAAAATATGCTTGAAAGTGACTCTTTGAAATAAATCAGAATCTATTGATTAGTTTTCCTTCTGCTGGTTGGACATGGCATAATATATATAATTGTCTCAGCTATATGCCAATCAACAAGATCCATAGCTGATTAGATTGAAAAAGAGTAAATCATGGTGTAATAATACAAGGAAAAAGTAGGCTGTAGATTTATCTCAATCCCTATGCACAGGGTTTTCACAATGAGCTTCTGAATCACCTCATGCCTCATCAGGAGGCACTGATGGAAAACAGCATCATGGTCCTTTCTACTTCACCAGAGGGCAGTTGAATGTGCTTGAATGTTACAGTCAGTCTAAAGACAGAACTTAACTAGGATTGAGAATAGAATGGTTTGGGCTCAGACTGGTTGATCAGACTCTCCAAGGAACTACAGACCCAAACAGGAAACATGACACATACAACAGGGCTCACCACATTGCTGAATGCTGCAATTATCCTGGAAAGAAGGCCTGGATTATGAACCAGTTTGCTAAGGAAACAGAAACAGCACCAAAAGAGAATATGAAATAGACTCATAATGTAGCTCTAAAAGCTCTTCCATTTAACTTATAATATTTGATTTTTAAGCAATTAGGTGGAGGTTAGGATAAGCAATCTCAGATATGAAGGTGTTTGCTTTTAGTAAAAAATGTGACTGATTTTTCTCCCTAAAAACAAAGAAAAATATCAAAATCTGAGCTGTGTTTGTCAACAGAGAGTCTTTGAATCTATGGTTTTTCAGAATTCCTGTTACACATGGCATACACGTCTTCTTTGTGATTTGATATTCTTCAATTGTTAGCTTGGTGTCCTAATTGTTTTTTTTTTTAACTGAAAATCCATTCTGCTGTTGAAAGGTAAAGTGTCCTCCTCTTGCAATTATGATAAAAATCCATCCTGTATGGAGATTAAGTTTACATTTATTTATTAGGAATAATAAGGTTTTCTGGCTTTCTCTAAAAATAACTATTTTGAATTATAGTGTCTCCGATAGTAATGCCCATCAACAGTAGGATTGTCCATAGAGAAGAGGACATAAATACATTCCAGAGTAGTAAATAGAATAAAAACAGCTTCTAGAGTTGGGAAGACTGCTCAGTGGGTATAATACTTGCTCATAATTATGAGGACCTGTGTTCAGATCCACAGAACCTATGTAAAATTGATGCAGAATTTCACATCTGTGATGCTAGCTTCCTTGGGTTGAGATGAGAGGTGGAGAATGGAGAACTCTAAGAAGCTTGTAGGCCAGCTAGTCTGCCATACCCAGCAGTGAGCAAAAGGACAGCCTGTCTCAAACAAGACAGAAGATGAAGAATGACAGCTGAGGCTCTCTTTTGACCTCCACATATGTACATTAGCACATGCATGCACACACATGCACACACACACACATACACACATACACACACTCATACACAACTCAGACACACAGAGTGAGAGAGGCAGGGATGCTTAGATGAACTTCCAGGCAAAGCAAATGCTCCTGGAATATTCCTGTGGTTCCAACCTACTCAGTGGTGTTTTGAGCTACAGGCAAAGGAATCACTACTTAGGTAGGATTTGCAGTCTTATCGTGTTTAGCACCATTTCTATTACTTCCTTTTCTTGGATAAGACAAGTAGCCATCTACACTCAACAATCTGCATTCTTCTTCCTGGAAACTGGGCTTCATTATGACTGAAACTATATTTCCTCAAATATCCATCACTGAATACATGTACCAAATGAGGGCTCTAGACAGTACATTCTTGTCTGTTTTGAGTGACTGGTGATTGAATTTCTAATCACTGAGTTTAATGTTGTGAAGTACATTCATACTTTGGGTATATTTTTTATGATTTGAATGAGGAAATATTATGCTATTTAAATAAAACCCTCAAGCAAAACAAAAGCTACTTTACTAACTTGATCAGCAACCAATCACATTTCCACTCTGGTTACTGGGGCTCAGATCAGGACTCATGTTTCTGGGATGACTGGAGTGTCATGGTAAACCTTTGGGATCATTTGGAGGATGGTTGGTTTAACAGGTAAGACCAGTGAGTTACTCTGAGCCTCCACTGTGACTGATCCCAATGAGGATCTATCATTCTTTCTACAGGGCACTTTGATCCTGGCATTCCTGGGAAGCTGTGGAGATGAGAGACACACAGAAAAAACAGGTTTTTAGAGTTTTTTTCTTCTCCAAATGTTTGGGTGTGGTAGCACCATCTTTATGGGCTGTACCATATACCAACCTTAAGGTAATAAGTTATACAGACAAAACATGACTAAGAAAGAAAGAAGCCAATTATACTAGATTTACTTATGTGATAAAATGTCTACAGAAGAATCTCAACTTCCACTATTCTAATTTTCACTAAAAATCTCAAGTTTAGCTATAAATCTAAGTACTCACAACCAAGATTCATGACTACATTTTCCAATCTTCTTTCAAATTTAGGCTATTGCCATGTGATCAATACTAGCCAATTAAAAATCTTCAGTGGAAGGTGAATGAATGCTTTCCAGTCTCCTTCAGTTGTTTCCATGTGATCATGCCCTAACTAATGATACATTAATGGAAGATTTGTGAATATTTCTTGGAAATCTTAGATTTTTGAATTAGTATTTCTATCCCTTACATATTTTGATGATCTGAACCTTGCATGGTCATTTTGGATTATGACAGCTTTTACAAGCTTCCCACATCCCCATATGTGATATTCCTTGAGATTTAGGTTAATAAAAATTCTTTCAAATAACTTTATATCTTGACATTTTACCAACTTAGTTTTTGATACTAGTTGTATTTTAGAATACGAGAATATGAGAGTCAAACTTCGATTGTATATAGAGGACATTCATGACTTGAACAATTTCACAGACTTTATTGGAAACTCTCCTTTTTCTCCCTGTAGCTCTTTAGCCATCCCATGCGGAGAAATATCAGATAGGTTTAATAAAGGCCTTGGCAATGCTTTTTGGGAAATAACCATTTCTTCCTATGCTATTGTTGCATCTGGCCATTAGATGTCAGCATCAGCATAGAAACCACAATAAAGTATCCCAGCTAGGTTTCCATCTGCTCTTGCATCCCTAGGAAGATGACAGGCTTGGAGAAATCTCTCAAAGGCTAAGTATTTTGTGGGGGCTGAGAGACCAGAGTGTGCTTGTGTGCATTCATTCCCCAGGGAAAGGCTAGACTTTCATTAGCTTATAAACTGTTATTGGTACATAAACATTTAATCCTCACCAGTGGGTTTTGACACTGATTATAGAACTAATTTTATAAAGGATAAAGGATTTCCTATGGCATGCAACAGAGCTTGTTGATGCCTGTCATAGAGATGCATAGTTCAGCTCTGACTTATCAAACATCTTTATATGCCTGCTGTCATCAGAACAATGAGAGATAAAAGCTCTGCTACTTGAGCTGTAAAATCTTCCCTAGGTAGTCCCTTACTGCTTCTAAAGCACACCAAAATGTTTGTTGTTGCTTTTATTACTCTTCCTATATCTGAGTATTATTGTTTTGTGTTCTTACTTTTTTCAATTTTATGTTCATCATTTAGGAACTTTAAAACACCCCAAGGGGATTCCTTTTTTCTCTTTGTGGGGCAATGCTTATATTGTAATAATGGAGATTGTTGACCTTCATCCTTTTGTGGCCCTCTTGCTCTTAGGAATTCTTTCTCATCTTTCCTTAATAAATCTATGTTCATTTTGCTAAATACATTACGGAAATTATGAAATACCAACACTTGTTTAACTCTCAAAATATTCTCTTGGCATAAAGATATAGAAAAACTATAAGATGTGGTGTTGTAACACCTGTAAAGATATTGTTCCAAGATAATGTTGTAAAATAGGAATTACCCTTTTCTGAAAGACAGAAACAGAAGGTTTGTAGGCATCAATGACTTCATGAAGCTGCTTGGAAAAAAACAGCAGATGTCAAGTTATTCTCTGTTCAATTCCCAATCATTCCTTCCCCTTCATTAAAAGACCTCCTTTACATTTGTGTTGGACTAGGACACATGTGGTACAGTAATACTGATTTTTTTCAGTTTTCATTTTTATGCCAGTATCATAGATTTTAACATTTACTTAGAATATTTATTGTTGTTTTTTATTTCTTAATTATTAAATATTAGACTCATCACTAAGTCTAATATTATTTCTTGTGTTAGATAATATATATTAGTATTATATTAATATTATAATATTAATAATTGATTGATAATTATTAATTAATATTGACAATATTAATTAATATCAATTTAGATAATATATTATTATATTGTAATTAATATAGTGTCCTTTATACTCTGTTTATTATTTTAGACATTTTTCTTGATCTATTTTAATCATAGTTAACTTTTGCTATCTTTCTTAACAGATCTAAAATTACCTAGCAGATACACTTTTGCAAGAGTCTGTGATGTTTCTAGAAAGACCTTTCCTGAGTGTGTGTACCATTATCCCATGAAATGGGGTCCTGGACTGAACAAAAAGGAGAAAATGAACTAAGAATTCAGATTAATCTCTATTAGCTTCCTTCTGGATACTGCTTCATGATTCTAAAATCCTGGATTTAGTGCCATAATGGACTGTATCATCAAATCATGAGCAGGAGCAAATAAAACATGGTATATATTCACTTATAAGTATTTATTAGCTCTTAAGTAAATGATAATCATGCTACAGTCCAAAGACCCAGAGGGGCTAGATAACAAGAGCTTTAGGGGGGAACTCATGGATCTCCCTGGGAAACGGAATTGGGATAGACTTTGCTCATCCACAGGGGTTGGGTAGGGATGGGAACAGGAGGGATCAGATGTGGTGGATGGAGGGAGACAATATGGGAGAGACTACTGGAATTGGGGGGCATTGGGAGGCAATGTGGAAATCTGATTCAGCAGTAACTTCTCGGAATCTACAAGGATGACCCTAGTGAAGACCTTAAATGGAGGATATGGAGTCTGAACTGCCCATCATCTGTACCAAGCCAGAGCTTCCAGTGTTGAGACTGGGATACCACCTACCCACAGGGCCTTCAACCTACAATCTGTCCTGCCAGCAGGATGTGCTGGGGCAATGGTGGCTGGGAGCTTGTGTGAATTATCAACCAATGACTTCTCTGGCTTGGGACCCATGCCACAAGAGGAAGCCCATGCCAGGCACTGCCTGGATGGCTGAGAACCTGAGGCTAGATGGTCCAGAGTACTGTGGTGGAGACAAACAGAACTAGCAAAAAAAAAAAAATCAATGAAATGACTCATAATGATATTCTACTATGCTCATAGATCAGAGGACTTTGCCTACCCAATTACCATCAGACAGGTTTACTTCTGCAGCTGATAGGAGCAGATGCAATGACCCACAGACAAAGTTTAGGTAAAGAGAGAGCCTAAATTGGGTATCTCCATTGGGTTCCTCCCTTAGGAGGTTCAGGGAACCCGGAAGAAGAGGGGTAGGGGGGTTGTAGGAGCCAGAGGGGTCTAGGACACCAGGAGGACAGGGCCCAGGGAATCAACTAAGCAGGGCTTGTATTGGCTCAGAGACTAGACTGGCAATCATGTAGGTTTCGTGGGTCTGATATAACTTCCTTTCATATTTACTTAGACTAACTTTTCTCAATTAAAATGTAATTTGAGCAGAGTATGTAGCACGAAGCTCTGGATCCAATCCCTAGCACCACATAAACCGAGTTTGATGGTGCACACTTAAAATGCCAGCACTTAAGAATATATACGAGTAGAAGCCAGAGGTCAAAGTTAGGCATTTTCCTCTGATAGCCACTACTTTATTTTTTGAATTTGAGTCTCCCAGTGAGTTTGTGGCTCCATTTTCAGCTAAACTGCTTGATCAGCAAGCACTATACATATGTCTACATCTACCCTACCACTCTGGGATTACAGACATTGTCATAGGAGCAAGGTTTTAGTGTGTGCTGAGGATCCAAACTCAAGTTCTCATACTTGAACAATAAACGCTTTAACACTGAGCTGTCTCAAGACCATAGATACATAGTTTTGGATAGTAATTTGAAAATTAGTGAATAATTTTACAACATTGAAATTGGAGGAGTTGATTTTTTTTTCCTCTGGAGAAAAAGACCAAGAGCAAAGTTTCTTAATCTAGAGCCAAACAGAGCTGACCAGGGCCACAGTTGCAGCTGAGACAGAGCCCGAGTCTGAAAAAGACAAAAGGACCTATACAATGGTAACCTTGTACATGTATTGAATTCTTCTATGTCCCAGGTACACACTAAGTACATCATCTTGTGCAGTTCTTCACTGACAATCTCCATAGCTAACTTCCTTTTACACTGAGGGAATGAGAATCCTAGACATTGTAATAGTCGCTCCAGGTCAAAGGCTTCTGTGTCACTGTGGTCATCTGGAAAGACTCGTGTTCTTTTACATAATGAAGATCTAAATTACATTTTCTCCTACAGTTTTCAGTTTTTATCGTTTGCCCTATTAGCTGTTATGGAATCGGATGTGTCATGTTTTGTTTTTGTGAGTGTGTTTTGTTTGTTTGCTGGGTGAAGGATTAAAGGCCAAAATGACAGGACATAAATTAATGAAGCAATAATATTACAGATTGGCCTTTCTCCCTTTCGTCAATCTGCCCATTGTCAGAAATGCTCCCTCTTTGCTATCTGCAAAGTCCTTGGAGATGACTTCAGAGATGAACAGCAATTAACACCTAGAAAGTTTTCTTACTTAAAATTGCCATAATTAATTGGTTCCTCTGAAACTTGTTTAGCAATATGACAGATCATTTCTTAAGTTTGGTAATTGTATGTCTCTGGGCACCCAATCAATCTTAATGGCGCTTAAGGCCTCTTGTTTGAAAGATCTATAGCAATTGTTTGCCTTTAGAGACTCAGTCCTACACTGTTAAGAAGAGTTTAAAATAATGGTTTCTCTGGAGTGTTAAGTACTGTAGCCCAGGCTGCAACTTCATGAAAAGTTTTATCTAGTCATAAAAATACTTGAATAGGGAATTATTCTACATATGTTCTGTGCTATTTTTTTCTTGCTAAATGAGGGAATCAAAAAATAACGAATGTGGAATCACTTCTATTCTATAGAATTAGTTACAATCTTGTCTTGTCTAGGACCTGACCTTTTTAATTTTTTAGAGTAACATGATATGTGCTCAAAAAGGCAAGACAGAAAGAGCATGAGGAAAAATACATTAGAGATGAAGAAAGGGAGGGAGAGAAAAAAAGAAAGCTCAAATAGTTGTCAAACTGGAAAGACAATAATACACATTTTGTGATTAACTTATTTTTTCCTAAAAATCTTAACATTTTAAAGATAATAAAATTATATTGTGATAATTTAGAAACTTCAGATATGGCAGTGAGGAGAATATTTGACAGGAGAGTTGTAGAGAAAACACCTTTGATCTCTTAGGGAGTATATACTTGTTTTTTCTTCCATTTTTTCTCCATTTTTCTCTACATCCTTATTTCTAAATTTATCTAGATTTTTACTCTGAGAATTGAATAGATGAAATGCATAGATATAAGCCTTGAAAATATATTTAGATATTTATATGCATAAACATTTTACTTCTTATGTTAGAAAAGTCACTTTATATACAAACATTTATCACAGAAAACATTTAAATTAATTCAGAGGAGATTCAGAAATCAAAGATGTAAGTACTGATATGCTGCTAGTGCTTAAGGTAGGAGTAGGACGCTATCAAGCTCTTGTCAGTTATACAGTTTGCAAATATTTTCTCCAATTATAGAGTTTATTTCTTCTAGTTTGGCATACACTGTGGGTTCACTTTTGATTTAGTTATCCATTTTATGTAAAAATATTCTTGTCCATGTCAAGCGCTGAGCATTTTCTAAATCCAGTAGTTCCATAGTTTGAGTCTTAGAATTATATCATTAATCGTTGAGAGCTGAATGTTGTATAAGGTGAGGGATATGGTCTAATTTTGCTTATCTCCCTGTAAATGCTCAGTTTTTCTATACTATTGATTTACAATAACTCATTTCTACAATGTGTAGTCATGTAGTCACATTTATTGAATAGCTGGCTGTATTTAGTTCTTCAGTATGCATAGTATCGTTTGTCTATGGGCCTATTTTAATGCTAATGTTGTACTCATTTGGTTGCTATGCCTTGAAAATTTAGTTTGGGTCAAGATTATTCTGACTCTGATGTCTTTTGTGATTTTATATGGACTTTAAGTATTTCTCTGCTTTAGTGATATGTGACAGTGATATTTTTTACAGGGATGGACTTGAATCCAGTAATTACTTTGGATAGCATGAATATTGAAACAGTATTAATTGTTTACTGCATTAATAGAGCATATCTTTTAATTTGCTTGTATCTAGATCTCTTCCATCAGTATTTTACAATTTTATTGTGACTATCTCACTTCTTGGTTAAACCTACTTGCAGGTATTTTCTGATAGCTACTGTTAAGTGGATGTGATTTACTTGTTTTCAAACGGCTTACTATTCAGCACACAGAGATATTACTGATTTTTGTATATTCATTTTTGTATCCAACTCAGAATTTGTTAATTATTTCTAAGATGGTTTGGTGGATGATTTAGGGTATTCTCTTTATTTCAGATCATGTTGTCTGCAAAGAGAAGGAACTTGGCTTCTTGCTTTCCAATTTTCTTACATTTTGTTTCATTTTTTAACTTAATTAACTTAATAGTTTTGGCTATGACTTCCAGTAGTATGTTGAACAGAACTAGTGCAAGTCAGTATCCTTGAATAAGGAAATTGACCCAATAAAAACAAGCCAACCAAGAGAACAATAAAAACCAAATAAGTAGGAAAAAGACCTTAATAGTTGTTTCTCAAAACTAGATATACAGATAACCAACAGATACATGAAAAAAATGCTCAAAATCACAAAACATGAGAGAACTGCAATTTAAAGTTGCAAGGTGTTGCTCCACTTCATTTTTAGCATCTCGTGTCAAACAGACAAATGATAACACATCTTAGTAACGATACCCTTGAAATAGAAACTTACACACTGTTGGTGGGAATGAAAAGTAATAGATCCATCATATCAGTGAAGTGGTTAGTCAAAATTTAAATGAATGAGGGTGGAATGGGTGTTGGAGAGAAGGCTCAATGTGCACTGCTCTCACAGAAATTCAATTCCCAGCATTCATATAGGATTGCTCACAACCACCTGTAGTAAGTCAGGCTCCAGTGTATCCATTGCCCTCTCCTGTCCTCCATGAGCACTGCACTCACATGCACAAATCCACACTTTGATATATATATATATATAAATATAAATATAATTGATATATATCATATATAATAATATATATCACAAAAAATATACATCATATATAATATATATCAAATATATATATATATCACATATGTATGATACACACACACACATATATGTGTGTGTATATATATATATATATATATATATATATATATATATATAAACACTGAGAATAAAATATTTAAAACAATGTAGCCTAGAGAATGGTACGGTGCTTGCCCAACATCTATAAGGTGCCAAGTTCAATCTTTAACAGCATGAAAATAAAATAATAAACAATTGAAACAGCATATGCTTCATAAATTACACTAAGTGCCTATGGACAGATAACGACATAAAGAAAATATGATATACACAGTGGAATGCCATTCAACCCCCAAAATAATGAAATCCTGACACTTGTGATAGCATGAGTAAACCTGCAAGAAATTACCTTAAATGAAATAATCCAGGTATTGTCAGGCAAATGCTATATGGACTCATTTGCAATAATATATATTGAGTATATTACCAATGTTTATAAATAATTGCAAAGTCATTTGAGGAGATGTCTCATTTAATGCTCCCATAGAAGTAGAGAATATAATGGTGATTATCAGAGGCTGGGATGAAGTGTTGGTGAAGATACACATAACCATTGTGAGAATGAATGCTGGCATGTTGTATTTGTGGAAAGTTAGTACAGGCTGAATATTATATGATGGTAAAACAAAGATGACAGTTAAGGAGGGGGGCGATGTCCTTTCTCATCAAATAGACATAAAAACTTGTAAAAACTTCTAAAAATAAAGGTTATATATCACATAAGTATAGCGTATAAAAATTAAAATGTTAAGGTTGCAATAAAGAAGCCCTGAGGAGTTTTTTTCTCTTTTTGCAATTCATGAAAAGTGCAAAAATTACTATCTCTATTTTATAGCTCTCATACTATTTAGTGTTATATGTTATATATTTAAAGTTTTTGAAGAGATATTCTGTGTGAGTGTGTATTCATGTGTGTGAGACATGCTAATGCATAACATACATGGGGTAGACTTCTCTAGGAAATTTATTCTCTCCTGCAGTTTTGTTGGATGTGGGTTTTGAACTGGAATCCTCAGGCTTGTGCATAAAGGTCCCTTCATGTTGAGCCATCTTACTGGCCCATGTGTTATACGAGTATACAATACGGAGTGCAAACAGCCATGAGGAATGTATAAAGGGACCACACACATAGCAAGGGGAATAGCAAGATACATGTTATATAAAATGGGAAATATGATAGCAAGGAGGGGGCTTTAATGGAAGAGGAGGGAGAAAGTTCAATGTAGAGGAAGGAGCAAACAACACCATAGTTGCTTGATAAATCCTCAAGGAATCATAATATATATTAATATGCAGTATATAATATACACTATATGTATAATATATATTACACCACAATATTAATATTCATATATATATGTATATATATACTCGCACTTTGCTGGATAGTTTTATGTCAACTTGACATATGCTGAAGTCATCTAAGAGGAGAGAATCTCAATAAGAAAATAGTTCCATAAGATCAAGCTGCAGTCAAGCCTGTAGGTTGTTTTCTTAATTAATGATTGATGTGGGAGTGCCCAGGCCATGTGTGTAGTGCCATCCTGGGGCTTGTGATCCTGGGTTCTATAAGAAAGAACCCTCCATGGCCTCTGCATCAGCTCCTCTCCAGGTTCCTGCCCTGCTTGAGTTTCTGTCCTGACTTCCTTCAATGATGGACTAAGATGTGGAGTTGTAAGCCAAATAAATTCTTTCCCCACTAACAAGCTATTTGGTCCTGGTGTTTCAGCATAGCAATAGAAACCCTAAGACAGAGGCACTTGCGCGTGCATGTGTGCACACATACACACACAAAATTTTAAAGGTAGTTAAATCTCTTGTGCTGACAGTACCTCCCACAATAACCACAGCATAACAAAAACCATAGTACCAGACATAAGAAACTTTCCTTTGAAGACTTGGTCAGTGTAGTCCAGGTATGGCCCTTGATTTCCTCTCAAGGGTTGATCATAGGCCCCTTTTGCTGAAGACACAGTATATGTAGGACACACAGCTTGCATCTAGAGCTGGATCTGTAGTGAAAGCCTCTTTCCCATCACCTAGTTTTCATGGTACCAAAAATTACTGAGAGCTACCAAAGGAGGGAAGCAATAGCTAAAGAGTCCTACCAAGCTGCATGGCAAGTTATGCATAAGGGTAGAAAAAGTGACACTCACACTCTGGTGGTAGCCAATAGCTGTGAAATGTGCCTTAAAGATCACTCAACAGGTTGGAAACCATGCATGGTAATAGAAACCTAGTCAGCTTCCCTGGGCTAGTGAGCTCATAGACCTTAGAATAGAATGTATTACCACCAGTTTGCTAGAAGACTATACATTCTGATTCTCATCCTTATACCATAGATAAGTATAGTTATCATCTCTGTCAAAGAAGCTTTGCATTATAGCAAATGAAGACCATCACAGAAAACCACAACTAGATAAAATAGATACATCTCCATTACAGTTCTTCATCAGGGAACATCTTACAGGAGGGTGTGCTGAGATTGTGAGTCAGAATACCAGGAAGTCTGTGTTAGGTTTGCAAAATAGCTCATATAGACACTGAGAGATTTGTGTGGCCATACAAAGCAGTTACATACTGGAATCAGGGCTGTCCTATTAAAAAAATAAAAAGCATGGCAGCCCCAAATGTGGATGCACAGTGGTTTTTAAGTGAAACCACAGTCACTAGGGGATCTCGCCAATTGGTCAGGACCTGAGCATGGGTACTTACTGGATTGGCTTGTTAAATCTGTCAAGGAAGTGAAAGGTTCTCAGGAGAGTGAAGCATGTGGAAAGCTCTAATTGGCCAGCAGCTGGTTTGGAGTTTTCTGCAAATTACCAGGGATTCCCGAGGTCAGGGCCCACCCATCATGAGGGGATGCCCTGGTAGTCCTGTCATCCCTCCCCTTTTAGATGTAACTGGGATTAAGTCTTTGAGACATTATGACATTATGTCAGAGCCGGTTTGAGAGTTCAGTAACTCCCAGCTATAAACCTTAGGCTGATCACTTTTCCCTGAACCCAGTAGAGGAATGTCAAGATCTGGAAAGTTAGCTTTAGAGAGTGCTTTGGGTGAGGTTTTGTGGTCCATCTTCCTTGTGAGTCAGTGGCTGGTTTCAGATGGGTGTGATGGGTCCAGGTGCATAGCCCTTCAAACTTGACCCCAGCCAGGGTCTGAGAGTCTCTTTGTGGTGTCTCTTGATCCAGACCTCATCACTGGGCTGGTAGCTGTGTGGTGTCACTTTCGGGGGGGGGGGGTGTCTCATAGATGTGACATGGGAGTGGCAGGATGTTGTCCTGTACCTGTTGGAGTACCTGGATAGATTTAAGGAATTTTTCATTATCAAGCTCTGCCATGATTTCTGAGTATGGCTTGGAAAGCAGGGACAGGGCCCTACCACATACAATCTCAAAGGGTGTAAGCCCATAGGTGTAGGGGATATTCCTGATTCGGAATAGGGCAAAGGATAGAAAGGCTGACCAGTCTTCACCAGTTTCTAAGGTTAATTTGGTTAAGGTCTCCTTAAGGGTCTGATTCATCCTTTCTTCTGTCCTGACCTCTGGGGGTGATATGCACAATGAATTTCCAATTGACCTACAAGGCCTTAATGAGTGACGGAGTTACCTGTGAAATGAAATCAGGGCCATTATCTTACCCTAAAGGACTAGGAAGGCCATACCTGAGTGTCAGATCTTCCAATATCTTCTTGGCAACCGTGGCTGCTGTTTCTCTCTTGGTGGGGTAGGCCTCTACCCATCCTGAAAACGTGGCTACAAAGACTAGCAGATACTTACTTGTACCATACCCGCCAGGTCTTACCTCTGTGAAGTCTACTTCCTAGTGGACTTCCAGCAAAAGTCCTCTTTCTCTTTTTCCTTGGGGTCCTTGTTTCGATGAGGAATTAACAGATTGATAAATTATACATTTGGAAACACAATCTTTCACTACTTGGTCCAATCAGAAGATTTTTAGATTGGCTCTCTGTAGGCGATCCTTGATTTTTCTTAGTCCCAGATGAATTCCTTTGTGACTATCACATACCAATCAGTGTGCCATTTCTTCAGGGAGAATGACTCTGTCACCTGTGGTATGCCTCCTCTACCCATTTTTAGTGTATGTGTGGGGCAGGGTTGCAGAGTCTTCATCATCTTGGGCAGAATATTGGGGTGTTTCTGGCAAGGCTGGTGCCCGCAAGACTACAAGAGTCTGAGCTTGGGTGGCCTCCTCTCTGGCTGCTTGGTCTGCCCTCCGGTTGCCCTCTGCTTCAAATATGTTTCATTTTTGGTGCCCAGGGCAATAAATGACAGCCAGTCCCTTTGGCAACCAGAGGGAGAACCTAGTATTTCCTGTTTGTTTTTAACAGTTTTTCCCTCTGCAATCAACGGTCCCCTCTCTCGGTAAATGGCTCCACGTACATGTGCTGTAGCAAAGGTATACCGGATGTCTGTGTATATATTAACTGTCTTACTTTTACCCAGAGTCAAAGTCTTGGTTAAGGCGGTGAGTTCTGCTTTCTGGGCAGACATACCTGGAGGCAGAGCTGAGACCCAAACCCTCTGTGGCAGTCACCACTGTTGTTCCTGAATATTGGTTCCCTTGATGAATATAGCTGCTATCGCCTGTGAAGTAGGTGATATCTGAGTCTGGCCAGGGTTGGTTTTGTAGGTCCAGTCATGTTCCCTGCATTTGGTGCAAAACCTCAGGGCAGTCATGCATCACCTGTTTTTCCAAGTTGGGCAGGAGGATAGCTGGATTAAAAGCAGTGCTGGGGAGGAACTGTATACGCGGGAAATTAAGAAGCAAGATCTGGTAATGAGTTAAGTGGGAATTGGTGATCCAACAATCTGGGGGTTTTTTAAGGACCCCTTAAATTGCACGTGGAAGTGACCATTGATGTTTGTCCCAGAGTCAGTTTGCCAGCATCTTTGACAAGAAGGGCAGTTGCAGTGATAATGCAGACATGTGGGCCAGTCAACAGTCACAGCAGCATCAAGTTTTTTTGACAGGTAAGCCACTGGCCATTTCCACAGCCCCAGTTGTTCCCTAAGGATTCCCTTGGCGATTCTGCCTTTTTCATCCACAAAGAGGTTGAATGGCTTATGCATATCAGGCAGGGCCAATGCTGGTGCTTTAAGGAGAGCCTGTTTTACTTCCCTAATGGCTTTGTCTTGGGGCTCAGTCCAAGTAAATTACTCCTTTGTCTCCGGAGTGGAGTCATACAGGGGCTTGGCTGACTCTGCAAACCCAGGGATCCATAATTGGCAGACCCTTGCTGATCCCATACCCTATCAAAGAAGCTTTGCATAATAGCAAATGAAGACCATCACAGAAAACCACAACTGGATAAGATAGATACATTTCCATCACAGATCTGGCTCAGGGAACATCTTAGAGGAAGGTGTGGAAAGATTGTGAGCCAGAATACCAGGGAGTCTGCTGTGAAATAGTCTCTCCTAGAAATGTTTGCATAAACAAGATTGGAACAATGTCAATATCAATAGATATTTTAATGTGGAAGAGGAAAATTTTCATGTGATTCCAGCCCTAGACAAAGAACTACCAATCATTGATTGCCCAATACAGAGTGGACAGCCATATATACACAAAAAACAAAAACAGAGTCAGAAGGTTTCATTTATGTGTTTATGTGTGTGTGTGCGCATACACACAGGTATGATAATTAAAAAAAGCTATAAACTTGAGAGGGAGGGCAACATGGAGGGATTTGAGGGAGGATTACTGGGAGTAATTGGAGGGTAAAAAAGGAAGATGGTGATGTAATTCTATTTCAAATAATACATTAAAAATAAAAATAAATTAAAATATATGTTCATAGTAAATATATTGATAAGGTAAGTAAAACAAATATTAAAAATAAACTGCTAAATTGTTACAGCTCAGACCTCTGGCTTCCCATTAGCAACAAAAGTCTTTAACATTATCCATGATTCCTTCTACAAAATTTTTATCAAGGATATATCTGAATGCAATTTTTAGATGCACACTGATAAAATGGGGAGCAGTGGATGCTGAGCTTATCAGTTTGCTTTTTTGATTATCTGAATGTTAATTAATTAATGACAATTCAATAAATGTTTATGAAGTACTGCCTTGCTAAAGGTTTTGTTAGGGCAGGGAGCAAAAACAGGGGACTTAGCTTCCTGGGACCTTATGGTTCTAAGTTACACAGGGCAAGTGTCAATTTCAAACATACACATATTTTTACACCATAAGTGTTACAAAGTGGAAGATACTTGGTTATGGAGATTTTGATATATATGAATTCTCTGAAAGAATTTAGAGCAACAGAGCTTGAATATTGTAAGATGCAACTTCTTGTTCATCATGTGGATTGAGATGCTCACCATAGACGTTGCTATCCATCACCACAAGGCAAGAATTCTCCAGAAAATTAACTTTGCCTACTGAGCTGAAGCTAGGATGTTTAATGATTCATAACAAAGTAATATCATATAAAATGCTTTTTAAAAAAAAATATTGCCAAAGCCAAATTTTAATTCCGACTGCATAGATAAATTCCAGCAGATTTTAATAAAGAGCCAAGACATCTTTCTGAGATGAAAAACCTGGATAGTTAAGGAATAGGGTGTCACCTCATATGGCTGACTCACAGACTTCAGTTTTCCAATGCTCTGACCCGCTTCTCCTGGTACAGACCCCCAGCACCTCACATCTAGATTATTTTATTAAAGGAAGCACCATCCATCACAGGCCTTAATGCTTAATGAATAGAACTTATACAGCATACTAACCCCGACTTCAGCTGCCTGACCTGTTACCATTTCACCAGCCAGTCAAGTCCCTGGGCAGTCTTTCCTGAACAGTGCTTAGGCTAAGGGACATAAAATTCCTCCATTAGCATTAATATAATTGGATGCTTTTAACACAAATAACTCAGTGGGAAGACAACATTAGAATGACAATTGTTCCAATCAAGGGCCACTGAGTAGAGAATAGCTGGTGCTCCAAATTAGCATGCTTTCTGCATTCCACTCTTAAGAAGCTGGTTCCAATAGCTAAGGAAGGTGACATTCTGGCAGTGGTTCAGTCTGCTGGATAAACAGCTTATTACTGCACAGAAATGTATGTATTTGAGAATAAGTTCAAATATACCCCAAGAGTAATATATTATTCTGTGACTCTTCCAAAAACTCCAAGTTCCATGAAACATATAGAAGGTAAAAGATGAATATCCTCCTTCAAACTTCTATACCATACCTACCCCTTCTTAAATTCAACTTCTAAGTCCCTTTTTTTAAAAAAAGACGTTTAATTTTTTGAGATTATAATTACAACATTTCTCCTTTCCCTTTCCTCCTTCTGAGCCCTCCCATATACCCCTTCTCTTCTACTTTAAATTCATGGCCCAGCCACAAAACCTTCAATTTACAATATATCTTGCCTGCAAGATCTGCAGGAGCAATGGAGGAGCAGAAGCCTAAGCAAAGGGAGTGAGCTCATACTTGACACTGCAGAGATGGCCAGGAACTGGAGACACAATACCCTTGAGATGATTATACACACTTATATGTGTGTATAAGAATAAGTATTTATATATTGTTGTTAGGGATTATGCTGTTTCAGTAAAGTAGTGATTCAATATTATCCTCAAATAACCATGACTTCACCAACACTGAGACATGGTTTCCCTCTTGTTAAGTGAGTCTTAAGACCAGTTAGATAACTCTTGGTTACTCCCAAGGTATGCAAGACACTACTTAGGGTTATCTTGCCATGCTGGAAGTTTATGTGGTCATAGACATCATAGCTGGGTAGGACTGTTGGTTCCTTCCCTCCTTTGGAAGCTTGCTTGGTGCCTTCTTGTACCATGAAAGCTATTTATCAAAGAAGGGTCAATCAGGTCAGTTATAGATCAGGAGACTCTGGGATATGTTTCTTAAATTCATAATATCTTTAACAATAGGGCCTTATCTTCCACCTCTATGGACTAACCAAAGGAAACAGCAATAGTTTGTATGTTTTGGTAGTCTCTTGGAGAGTCCTAGCCAATAACTCAAAAGTGGTTTTCTTATGTCTCATATTGAGATTTTTGTTTAAAAAAACATTTTTTTAAAGAAAAGGAAAAAAAAAGATTAGTTTTATATTATGTGCATGGATGTTTAGTCTGTCTGTATGTTTATACTCTGCGTGTGTGCTTGGTTCCCACAGAGATGAGTGAGGATGTGCTATCACCTGGAATTAGAGCTACAGATGGCTGGTTTGGAAGTCATCATGTGGGCACTGGAAACTGAATCTGGGTCCTCTACAAGCAAAATAGCTTCTCTTAATGGCTGAGCCATCTTTCCTGCCTAAGGCATTAATATTATTTTGTCATACATTTCATATTCACACCAGAATTCTCTGGAATGTACAGAAAATCCTCATTTTGGATAGATTCCTTTTTTAAAAAAATTCTACATTTATCCCTAAGACATTTTGTTGTAATAACCTACTGACAAATTATACTTTTCCACCACTAAATTCTCTTAACATTTGTCATTTATTATTAATAAGTATAAAGAGTATATGGTTGTTAGATTTTCATTATTTGTTTGCTGTTTAAGTGACTTTCCAAAGCTTTTACTAAGGGATAGAAGAGATGGAGATACAATAGAGAGCTTTGTGTCTGTAGTGAATAGTGACTCTGAACATGCTGCTGCCATCTCCAGGACATTATTATTATTTGAGGAGAAGAGGAAGGATGAATGACTTTTGTCCATATTTCTTTGGCTGGAATATAGTCATATGAACCCAACTTTCAAAACCATTATGGGAAATTTAGTTTTCTTGTATGCCTAGAATGCAAATGGACTTGCTGAGTATCACAGAATAGAAAATGAATTTCTTGAAAGCAGGTGGATCTGTCATTTTTTCTTTATTTCTTCTTAAGAAAAGGAAGACTTGCTCATATGGACATGTTTCCAGAACTGACTACTCTGGATTTAATCACCTATCAGGGAACACATTCTTGGCGAAATTGATTCTTCCTCTCTCAGCAGACATTGATTACCTGTAGTTCTTTATCTAGACATGAGACTCCATGCTCACATGTCAACTGGTGTAGCCATTGGTATGGAAATAATATAAATACAAATACATATGTATAAAATTCTCTAAAATATTTAAATTAAATTTAAAAAGTAGCAAAGTATTTGCTTATAAGTGTTTCTTTCACTAGTATTATTATTTGCACCCGTGAGGCATAATGGTTTGCTCTCTCTTTTTTTCAGACAAATTCTTGTTATGTACTTCTTGCTGGCTAAGAACTCATTATAAACCCCAAGCTGGTCTCATACTACCAGCAGAAATCAATTTAATCAGAGTTCTTGCTACTAATTTTGCATAATTAAGATTGCATAGCACTTAGCCTTCATATATGGTTCTATATATATATATATATATATATATATATATATATATATATATATATATATACACATTCCAGCTCTAGTATAAGGAGAGAGACCATAGATATCCAATCAGAATTTTAGATCCTTTTACTGTCATTATTGATGCAATTTTTAATTACAGAGTAGAATCTTTTCATGATATCTATTGTTTTTATGCTATCCTATAAATAGTATTTCTATAGTTTCTTTTAAAATTACTTTTTCTTTGGTAATTTTATTCATTGATATTTTTGGATACGCACAAACGCACATGCATGTGGGCACACACACACACACACACACACACACACACACACATACACAGCCACATCTCCCATCCTCTTTTATCTCTCTCCTAACTAAACCAACCTCTTCTTTCCAAGAGGTCTGCATCCTACTATCATTTCTTTTGTTTGGTTTTTGATTTGCTTTTGCTTTGATCCACTGAGTTTAACCATAGATTCACAACATGAGCATGGGTCAAACCTGTCCATTAGAAAATGGGAACTCACCAGTGGCTACACCAATGATGTTTCTCTTCATTTCAAACTCATCAATTAAGTCATATTTAAAACCCTTATTGTTTTATAATAATTGACCCTTTTAATTACTTCATTTATCTCTTTTTCTTCACTGGAAACATAATTGAGCACTGTAATTGGTCACTTGGCACCAGAACATCACAAGGAGATCTTTTCTTTAGCATGAATTCTCAAAGGGATACTCAGGCTTATATGATCTCCCAGTACTACTGTAACTAGAAAGAAGGTTTCTATGAGATGACTATATTCTGAGGTATTGTAAGAAATTCTGGATTTCAGTTTGAATGTAGATGAAGTGTGACAGTTCATGTCCATGCAAGTAAGTATTACATTAAATTAGTCAAACGAAATAGGCCATAAATTATGATACAAAAGAAAAAAATGATGCTTAATGTAAGCAATCTACAGTAGAATTCTACTTCATAAGAAAAGTGAGGTTTTATATCTGTGATTATACTTAATGGAAAACTGAAATGTCTTCAGATCCCTCCCATTCAAGTTTTATTTTTTAATTTTTTAATATTTTCAATGAAACAGGTAGTTTTTTGAGTGTGTGCTATATGTTTTTATTCTCATCGATTTTCTGTAGCTATGGTCTGCTTTTCTTCCTGTGAGTTGCAGAGACCACTTTTGTACTTAGAGCAGTTTAGTGTAGAAACATTGAGTTAATATTTTCATGGTTGTATAAAAAGTTTCTTTTTTACTGCTAAGCAGTGCATGGATAAGTTAGTGGATATAAAAATCTTGGAGAGGACAAAGATCAATTAGTGACTGAGGAATTTATTTCTAAAAGAATTCTAATGAAAGGAACTATTCAATAAATGGGGAGGGATAATTTACGGGGAGAAATATTTTGATCCCACCTTGAGTCCAATATACATGCAAGCCATCTTTACACAGTTCAAGGGATGCTAACTAAATGTAATTCAATAAAACATTTTTATGTGTTTTTCTGTCAACTTATCTACCATTGTACACTTCCATATCCATACTGATAATCGGTATTGTACATATTATGCATGATTTCTCATTAATACTTTTACAAGAAACTTTGGGAGGAAAGTTTTTAAGTTTGGTGTGAAAAATGGCAGCATGTTGCCTGAATGGTTCATTACTTTGTTCGGGTACTACTAATTATATGTATGAAATGAAAGAAAATTTCTAATGAAATGTGTGATTGACATAGTCCTATAGACAAGACTTGTTATTTTACTTCTCTTTTCTCTATATATTCAGGTTTTTTGACATTAGTAATAAGTACCTTTGACCCATACAACTTTGGATTGTGGCATAGTGTATCTTAAATCTAGTATCAGGCAGCCTTCTATCAATTGTACTTGGCAAGCCCCAATGAACATATTTGTATGTCTTTATATCCATCTATGTAAATATATGTCCACACTTATATTTACTTTATTTTTTATGATTGTGGAGAAAAGCAAATTACTAGGGTAGAAGGTCTTTTGAAGCTTTTGTTTCTAAATTAAACCTTGAAAATAAGTCCAATGATGCCTGTATATGCACAGGTGTGGGGCCATCTGTTGGAAGATGGGGACCTGCCAGTGCCCTCATTGTCAAAAAAAAAAAATGTTTCTCTCGCCCCAAGAAGTATCCATTGCCAGTAGCTTCTCAGTGCAAGGTAGAGACTGAAGAACATCTACCCTATCTACAGCATGATAGTAGCTGCCTTGATTTTGTGTGGGTCTCATTCAGGTAATAGCAGCTGCTGTGAATCATGAGTGCAATATGCCATATCCAAAAGGTGAAATTTCATGACACTCCTCATTCTAAGGCTCTTTGATTATTTATAATTCTCTGCAATGTTCTCTGAGCCTTGGTGTTGTCGTATTGATGTAGATGTCTTATTTAGAACTGGACATTCAGCCTCTTATTCTCAGCACTCTGAACAATTATACATCTCTCCATTGGCTGGTGTCCACTGCAAAACGAAATTTCTCTGACTAAGATTGACAGCATCACAGGTCTATGGGTATAAGCATAAATACTTCGATAACAATTTGAAATCGTTCATTTAACAAGATAACAGTAGCAGGTTCTATCCTAGGGTCTATGGCCTCTGTAGTGATGAGCTTTTACCCAGGATTGCAGAACCAGGCACGAAATTCTATCCTGTGAGGCAGTCCTCAAATTCAATCGGAACATGGTTAGTTATCCCCAAATAACCATGCCCTTATGGTACCAGTGGGTATCACAATAGTCAGGGTCCATCACTGGGTGAGACCATTAATGTCTTTTGTTATTCAACAGCATGCATAGCACCTTTTGACACCATCAAAGTCACTCACAAGGACCTACACTTCTGGGTCAGTTTGAGATTGTTTTCTCTGTGTTTTGCAGCCAATTTTTTGGTTTCTTTCACAATATGGTCTTACTATGTGGTTATTGTGGCTAATCAAGGGCAATGACAATAGCCTGTTTTATAGAGCTCTCAAGACTCCTTGACTAATAACTTATATGAAAATATCCTATGCCTTATATTGTGATTTTCATTTTATAACTCATGTATTTTGGAATGGTGTTGTCTACCTGCCTGTAATATAATTCAAACACTTTTTTTTAAAAAAGCTATATTTTACAATTACATTACTAATTAATGAGTTTTTGTAAGACTTTTTCATACATTCTTAGTTTTGTTAACCTACTCAGAGCTCCTCCTCTTTCCCATTCCCCAGCCCTCAGCCTTACTTAATTCTTTAACTCTCAGTCTTTCTGCTTATTTTAGTTCACATGTGTTTGATTAACTTTGAGTTATTTATTTTAATTTCTGTTTTAAGATATTAGGTACTGATAAGACATTTCATAGTTCCTTCTTTGAGTCAGCCTTCCTGTTCACACTACAATTTACCCTATACTTCCATACATTCCCTTCCTAAGACATTATTGTCCCAGGATCCCATATCATTACCTTTATTTTGTCTATACCTACTAACACTGCTTCCTTAACATAGTCCCCCACCCCCACTGCTGCCCATTCTCCTTTCTAGTTTCTCATCTTTGACTTTTGCTTCAGTGATTTGAATCCATATTTCACACATAAGGAAAAACATATTACATTGGTCTTCATAGTCTTGAATCACCTTCTTTTTCCAGTTTATTTTACCTGTAAGTTTTTTTCCCTTTCTTCCTTTCTTTCTTTCTTTCTTTCTTTCTTTCTTTCTTTCTTTCTTTCTTTCTTTCTTTCTTTCTTTCTTTCTTTCTTTCTTTCTTTCTTTCTTTCTTCTTTCTTTTTCTTTTCTTTCTTTCTTTCTTCCTTCCTTTCTTCCTTTCTTTCTTTCTTTACAATTGCATGGTGTATTATTTGTATGGCACATCTTGGTGTCCATGTATCTTTAATGAGCATCTATGGCAGTTTCATTTTCTGGGTATAATTAATTGAGTTTTTGTTTGAGATGGACTCTAACTCTACAGGTAATGTGGCCTAGCACTGTATAAGAAGCAAAGGTTGGCTTCAAACTAATGGTTACTAGTGGTTATCCTGCTGCCTTAGACTTCCAAGTGCTTGGAATGTATTTCCATGAGCCATCATACATTGTTGAACTTTCAGTTATAGTCTAAGGTGCAGTTAGAATAATATACTAGAAAATGAAATAGTTTAAAGGCCTACAGGGAAGTTGACTCATTCATTCAAACTAGTGTTCTCATACAGAAAGCAGGATTCCCAAACAGCCTTTCCGTGATTAGAAGAATGATCCACAAGTCAGATCATTTGCTAATTTTAATCTCATTGTTTGTTTACCTTAATTGCTAAGATTAAGTATGTTCTGAATTTCCACTTTGCCTATTCATTCCTTGTTTTATTCTGAAGTTTGTCTCTTCTTCCTGTTGGTTGTCTCCTTAACTTGTAGAATCTTCTCAGTTATATGCAATTTCATTTGTCTATTTTCTCTTGTTTCCTGTGTTTGTGATATCATATCCCAGAAGTTATTGCTCTTTCTAGAGTCATGAAGTGTTTCCGCTGAGTTTTCTTAAGTAATTTTATGGTTTTAGAGTTTCATTTTAACTTTTCATTAAAAATTTATCTGTGTACAGGGAGAGTGATTGAGGAGAAGATTTAATACTCTTCAAATGAATCTTTTTAAAGATCTCTAATTAAAGTGTCTGTTCTTCTTTCAGTGGATACTTTTGGCAAATGTGCTGTAGATTAGGTGACTGTACAGGTGTGGCTTTTTTTTTCAGAGACAGGGTTTCTCTGTTGTGACTCTGGCTGTCCTGGAACTCATTCTGTAGACCAGGCTGGCCTTGAACTCACAGAGATCTGCCTGCCTCTGCCTCCTAAGCACTGGGATTAAAGGTGTGCGCCACCAATGCCTGGCACAAGTGTGTATTTATTTGTGGAATCTGGAATATCTAATTTGTTCTGCTGGAACAATATTCAACACCCTGAGCAATTCTAGAAATAAAAACAAAAATAATCATATGATGTAATCTTACCCTAGTAAAAGTGGCTAATGTTTTATTTGACTTAAAATGTAACAAATGACAGTATGGATGTGAAATAAAGCATACTGTCATACACTGATGGTAGGAATGTAACTAAGGATTTCTACCATGGAGAACAGTATGGAAATTCCTCAAAAAACAAAAAGGGATCTGTCTTAAGAGCTAATAATCTTAACTCTATTTATATAACCACAGAAAATAAAAATCATCATACCAAAGAGCTACTTGTATGCCCATACTTATTGTAGTACTATCAACTATTACAAATATATATCATGGATCAAAGTGTCCAACAATGAATGGAGAAATATCATGCATACCCAGTGGAATTTTATTCAACCATAAAAAATGGTGTCCTACCACTTCCACAGAGAAGAACAGGAGAGTGCTACAGTGAGTGTAATAAGCCAGGAACAGAAGACAGATACATGTAATATATGTGGAAGTTAAGAAAAATAACCTTGGATATAAAATAGTGACTAATAGAGTTTATATAGAAGAGTTGGAGAGAAGGAGGTTTGATTTGAGTACTGAACATTGTGATTGTTGAAATATCACATAGGACTCCATTAATGCATGCTAATGAAAGTCAAAATGTAATATTAAAATATAAAAGACTAGGCAAAGGGTCTCAAAATGAATATAGTTAGTTTGATAGATGGAGAAAAACTAGACATGACATTATAGAAAATCAAAGTTTTTGTCAATGAATCTTACTTTAATTAAACTAGTCTTTTCTTTTGTCCTGCTTTAATTCAGTCTAACAAATGGTTCTCTAATAAGCTGTCTACCTACTCTCTCACCATACACCTCCCTACCTTAGGATAGCCAAGCTAAAGACACTGTGCATTTTCGAGTCTGTAGATAGATCTTACCACACGATATCTGCCAGTACTTGATGTAGCTATCGCAACCATGATGAATATTTAATAACCATAGGGCAGAAATGTGAATTAACCATTTAAAAATATTTATTTTTGCCCTTGAATAATTACTGAAAAATAAAAGAGCATCTTTTCCAGATGTCACCACCAATTATTTTAATTTCTGAAGTCATGCATGGAATATTTTCATTTGTTTATGAAATCCAACTATCAATGATCTATGATATTCAAGATAAAAAGTAAAAGATTTGAAATGAAAAGAAGGTATATAAATTCATAAATATGGAGTCATTAGATTGAAAATGTAAATGATACGCACTATTTTCTATTAAGTAACTGATCTATTTGGGCAACATAGGGCTAATTTGCCATCCATAGCAATAAAACCCAATGTATTATACACAAATTTCAAAATAAACAATGTTTATGGATCAGCATTTTTTCTTTCCAGTTTGTAGAATGACAATAATGGGGAAAACATTTAATGACATTTTCAACCATAATTTTATCTTTTCACAGAAAGTACCATAAATACCCAAAATCATGGATAAGAATAATGTTACTGAGGTAAAGGAGTTCATCCTTTTAGGGTTCACAGAGGACATGGGGTTACAGCGAGTGCTCTTTTTCATCTTCCTCATCATTTATGTCATCAGTCTCCTAGGGAATATCACTCTGATTTCTCTCATCTGTACTGATTCCCGACTCCACACACCCATGTATTTCTTCATTGGAAACCTGTCATTCTTGGATCTCTGGTATTCTTCTGTCTATGCCCCCAAAATTCTGATAACATGCATCTCTGAAAACAAAAGCATCTCCTTTGCTGGATGCCTGGCTCAGTTTTTTTTCTCAGCTGGTCTGGCCTACAGTGAGTGTTACCTGCTGGCTGCCATGGCTTATGATCGCTACGTGGCCATCTCCAACCCCTTACTTTACTCCCAGGCTATGTCAGCAAGGTTATGTACTAGTCTTGTTGCAGCTTCCTACCTTGGTGGCTTTGTAAACTCTACCCTCATCACCAGTGAGACGTTTACCCTGAACTTCTGTGGAGACAATACCATTGATGATTTCTTCTGTGACCTGCCTCCTCTTGTGAAGCTAGCATGTGATGTGAAGGAGAGCTACCAGGCTGTACTGTATTTCATATTGGCCTCTAATGTCATCACTCCCACTGTGCTTATTTTGGCTTCCTACCTCTTCATCATTGCAGCCATCTTGAGGATCCGCTCTACTCAGGGCCGCCTCAAGGCCTTCTCCACATGTGGCTCTCACCTGACAGCTGTCACCTTGTACTATGGTTCAATTCTGTTCATTTATTCCAGGCCAAGCACTAGTTATACCTTGGAGAGGGACAAAGTGGTGTCAGTGTTCTATACCGTAGTGATTCCAATGCTGAACCCCTTGATCTACAGTTTAAGGAACAAAGATGTCAAGGATGCCTTGAGAAAAATGTTAGATAAAGCCAAGTTTTCATGAACAAAAAAATTGAACAGGAAATTTTAAAATGATTTTCCTCATGCCATTGTTCTTAGTTTGTACTATCAGAATAAATATACTAGGAATATAAAAATTATGTCTTAAAGTACAAACAGAAGTCTGTATTTTCTATATGTTAAATTTTATTTCTTAAAACAATAAGGCATTATTAACTAGTTTGTAAAATGAGAACAATTCCCTTCTCTACACATGAGCCTAATATTCCCTTTCATTTATTTTGATAATTAAACAAAATCATAGAATGAATTGTGACCACATTCAACATTTTAATGGCACAAATATATTTGTTTCTTGTCATTTATTTGTTTTTAATTATTATTTAAAAAGTAATTTATTTTTTATTTTAAATTTAAATATATTTTGATCATATTATTCCCTTCCCCAAGTCCTTCCAGATACTTCCCTCTTCCTACTTACCCAACTTTAAGTTTTTTCAAAAAACAAACAAAAATCAAATACAAAAACAAAACCCCTCAAAACCAAGAAAACAAAAAACACCCCAAAAGAAAAACAAACTACCAAACTGTAACTATGAAGTATACAAAAAACTTCAGATTTCATGATATGTTGGCCAACTATTCTGATCATGAGGCCTTCCATGAAATGGTTAATATATCTAGTGTTACTCCATTGGGTAAAACTGATTTTCCTTCTCCTATGAGGTATAAGTGACTGTTCAGTTATTAACATTTACCACTGTGCTAGGTTTTCATTCATTCACCACTCATTTGTTTATTAATTCATTTAAAAAACATAGCAAAATAAATAGAGTACTATAAAACAAATCTACCATATCAAGGTTGCACAAGACAAACTAACAGAATGAAAAATTCCATGAGTAAACACAAGAAACAGACACACTTGTTAGCACACTTAGGAGTCCCATAAAAATACTAAAGTAAAGGCATAATATATGCACAGAGGACCTGTTGCTGACCTGTGAAGGACCTGTGCATATTGCTTTGGTCCCTGTGAGTTCACATAAGCCTTGCACATGTTGATTTAGAAGGCCTTACATTCTTTGTACCCTCCATCCCCTCTGACCCTTATACTCTTTCTGTGTCCTTTTCTGTGGGGTGCCCCAAGCTCAGAGGGGAAGAATTTTGATGGAGGCATTCCGTTTAGGGCTGAGTGTTCCAAGGTCTCTCATGCTCTGTGTAGTGTTTGGATGTGGTTCTCTACATGTTTTCCCATCTGCTGCAGAAGGAAGCATTTCTGATGATAGTTGAACAATACATTGACCTATGAGTATAGTAGCATATCATTAGGGGCCATTTTACATTTTATTTTCATTTAGACCAGTATTATTTGATTTTATCCTAGTAAGTGTGTGTGTGTATGTGTGTGTGTGTGTGCCAGCACCGACGTGCCACGGTGTCCACATGGTGGTCCTTGAATAACCTCTGCTTCCACATTTTTTGAAACAGGCTTTCTTTGTTGTTCATTGCTGTATATGACAGACTGTAAGCGTTCAGTGATTCTCCAACTTCCTGTCCCTGCCTTGTACAGCATCATAAGAAAACCAGTATATAAAGAAAGCATGTGCTTGGGTTTATGTGGGATTTGAGAATTAAAAATTCAAATCCTTATAATTGTGTGGAAAACACTTTACTCATTGAACTATCTCTCCAACCCTATCAATTATTTAATCAGTCTACTATGTATTATGTTTGATCATGGCTTTTTAATTCAAATTTGTTTTTTTAAATCATCTCTTTCCTTTTCTCCCCATCTCTCTGCCACGTTTTCTGTTCTTTCTTGAAGACTCATGTATATTTTCATCTTTAGTGTGTTCTATCCTTTCACAGCATCACCATCTTGTTCTCTCCTTTTAATTCCAAAAGCTATTCTCATACTTGTGTGTGTAAGTGCACATTGTGCATTAGAAGCTGAAATTATTTTGGGAAAACATGTAGTATTTATTTTTCCGAGGTTAGATCATCCCCCTTAAAATAATGCAAATCCTATTTTTATGACTACATATATTTGTGTGTGTGTGTGTGTGTGTGTGTGTGTGTGTGTGCGTGTGTGTGTGTATGTGTTGTAACAATTCCTTTTCAACCTCTAGGCTGACTAATGAAGTTTAATCATTTAACAAAACTGTGCCACCTGCCAGATTGGAGTAGAATCTGTAAGGCAGTTGGGATTATGAGAAGCTTAATGAAAATATCACTGGACATTTTGCAACTTCAATCCTTTAAAATAAAAATAGCAATTTTATAACTGGTTATAGAATTATTACCAGGGTTCAGTGGATTCAATGATTGATTTCAAACCAATTCCATCAGTGGGAAAACTGAAATCTAAACCTAGAACTGACAACTACAAAATACTTACCTAATTTGAAAGGAAGGGTGGATAAGAAAGCCATACTAGGAAACAGGGTAAATGACTCAGCACTTAAGAGCATTGGTTGCTCTTCTAGAGGACCCAGGTTCAATTCCCAGCACCCAGATGGTGCCTCACAACTATCTGTAATTCCTGTTCTCGGGGATCTGTTTTTGCCTCTTTGGGCAATAGGTATGCATATGGTGCACAAAAAGACAAATCAAAACAGCTCATTGTGTGCATAGATTTATTCATCTTTTGAAACTCATTTTAGAAGCTTTTTTTTTTTTATAACAGATGGTGGCTAGCATAAAGGCTCACAATTGTTCAACATATAGAGAATAAATGACTTGAGAGTGATAAGTCCTAAGTGGGACATGTGTCCCAACTTCACCAGAGGTGGGACATCACAGAAAAAGTGATAAATGACATTATCACCACAAAAATCCAATGTGAATGTGTTGCTGGTTAATATTACTGCATTGACAAATCCTCCTGTATAGGAACAGGCAACTAAAGAGACACACAACCTCCTTGACATAGCTTGAGCATACAGCAGGGGGTTGGAGATGGCTGTATAGTGATCATAAGCCATGGTAGCCAGTAGGTAGCACACACTGTAGCCCAATCCAGCAAAGAAGAACATAGCCAGACAGCCAGCAAAGGAGATGCTCTTGTCTTCAGAGATGCAGGTCACCAGGATCTTGGGAGTATAGACAGAGGAATACCAGAGATCCAGAAAAGACAGATTTCCAATACAGAAATACGAGGGTGTGTGGAGCCTGGAGTCATTACAAATCAATATGATGAGGGTGGTATTTCCTAGCAATGTCAGAGAGTGTATTCCAAGGAACAGGACAAACAAACAAGACCATCTGTATCATGGGGTCTGTTGAGAAGCCCAGCAGAATGAACTCAGTCACTGTGTGATTGCCCTCCTCCATGTCTTCAGGTTTTTGTACCTAGGGATACAGAATAATTTAGTTGTCTCTACTAGTATGAAATTAGGATATTGTTTTTGATAAGATCCTGTGACATAAGCAACACCAGTATGAAAACCTACATTTCTTTTGTATGTGATAGAAATTTCCAAATCTAAATATATTACTTTAAAAAATCTAATAACAGGAATTCAGCTATATGAAGTGACCTCTTCTGTAACACCATTGTTAGAAAAATAGGTGTAAAATGGTTGGTACAAATTTGAGTTTTGTCTGGGCTGCCTTCTCAGTTAAAATATAGCTGGGTTCAAAGTGAGAGATATATTTAAAAATTCAGTGTTATAATAATAATATAGAGGAAGAGGAATAAGAATAAGAATAATAAGAAGGAGAAGAAAAAGAAGAAGAAGGAGGAGGAGGAGAAGAAGAAGAGGAGGAGGAGAAGAAGCAAGGGGAAGAGCAAGGGGAAGAAGGGAAGGGGAGGAAGGGAAAGGTCAAGGGGATGAAGGGAAAGGCAAAGGGGAAAGGGAAGAAGGGGAAGAAGGGAAAGGAGAAGAACGTGAAGGAGAAAGTGAAGAAGGGAAAGGAGAAGAATGTGAAGGAGAAGATGAGGAAGGGGAAGGAGAAGGTAAAAGGGAAGGGAAAGAAGGGGAAGGGGAAGAGGAAGTGGAAGGGGAAGAAGAAGAAGAAGAAGAAGAAGAAGAAGAAGAAGAAGAAGGGGAAAGGGAGTAAGTTTTCATTCAAAAATTTTCATTTTGCTTATAAAGATAGTTTTTATTGTCAGAATCCTTCTAAAATAAGTATAGGGTTGACACTTCCATGAAGAATATCCATCAGAGCAGCTTTTAACCCCTCTTGATGCACTTTGTCACAAACTACTAATACCTGCTACTTTATTTTCCCATCTCAGCTGCTCTTGTGATATTTACAGAGACTGTCTTTGTGGTTATGGCTTCTGTACTTATTATTTATACAGTTAGCATCTTTTTTGAAAATTTTTTGTCCTGTATTTTTTTTCATTTTGTCTCTAATAGTATAAATTTCTACTTGTATGATCAAATATCAGCAATTTTGCAAGGGGAAACAGAGAAGTTGAAGATATTTCAAAAGAGGTTCTTTCTCTAGCAATTACCACATAGCTTTATCAAAAGGCTATTGTGCTGATTTTAGAAACAAATCCAAATCCAAAAAATAAGAATTTACAAAACTCAACTAAAACTTTCACCACTAACATCATCTTCTTAGAATTTAAATATGCATATTCTTTACCTCAATTCTTTTATGCAGTCTTTTGGATCCCATGGTTATAAATTGTTGAAAGCCCTCAGGATTTAACAGCCTGTGGGGAAGGAACTCACAGGACAATTAAAAATGTATGCTGTTAACTTGGTTATTCTTAAATATGATGGAGAAAGCATTTTGGTTATTATGCTGCCTTTATGAAAAAAATGTATCAATCATAAATTATCTCTCATTGTCCATTAATTTATGTAGATAATTTAATTCGAGTATACATACATGTCTTACCTATTCATGTATGTAAATATACATACTAAATTATGCATGTCCCTCCATGCTATTTCCATTTGTTGTCTCTCCAAGTACATTCTATAGTTTTCTGATGGTTTTGTATCATAATGTGAGCTGGGATCCTTTACTATCTGTCTACCTAGTTAGTTTATCCAGGGGTCTCAATGTCAGGGAGGAAAGTGAAGGATGGAGGTTTTCCTCAGGCTCTGTACCTAAATACTAGCCATAGACCTGGACTTTGATAATTGGTCCTGACAGCTCAGCCTTTTATACTCTCTCTTCTATGCCAATAACAGTTTTTTTCTTGTACCTTTTTATCCTTTTTATTGAAAATGAATTCTTCTTTCATACAATACATCCTGACCACAGTTTCCACTCCCTCTAGTCCTTCCTGCTCCCCACACCTTTCTTTCCCAGATTCACTCTTCTACTATTTTCCTTTAGAAAATAGTAGGCCTATAAAAGATGTAATTCTGATGTGACAAAACAAGATACAATAAGACAAGGTACAAACCCTCATGTTAAGGCTGAATGAGGCAACCCAGGAGGAAAAATAGAGTGCTAACACCAGGCATAAGAGTCAAGGAATTCCATTCTCATTGTAGGTGTCCTACAAAATCCCCAAGCTAGCATCCCTAGCATACACACAGAGCACCTAGTGCAGACCTATGGCAGTTCCATGCTTACTATTTCTGTTTCCAGGAGCCCATTTGATTGCTGCTTCGTTGATTATGTGGGCCATGTTCTCCTGTGTACATGATCACCTCTAGCTCTTACAATCTTTTCTCCCTTTCTTCCATGGTGCTTGCTAATTTCTGAGGGGAGGGACCAAGAGGAGACTACCAATGAAATTTCCACATAATGTCTGTCTGTTCCTTTAAATATGTCAGTCATAGGATCTCTGTTTGTAAATTCTATAATTATTACACAATTCTTCCATATCTCAGTTCAACATAGATATTCCTATGTAAGATTCTTCAGTTTTTTCTTTGTTTATTTGTTTTGAGGATTTTCCTTTTTTTATATTTTTCTGATTTTGGAAAATTCATACATATAATGACATATGAGGATATCTATCCACAACTTCCTTCTTACACTTTCCCCATCATACGCTGATTTTAACTTCATGTCCCTTTTTATAATCCACCATGTCAAATAATGCTGCATATATGTGGATGGTGTGGGGTTATGACCTGGTGCACAAGAAATTTACAGTGGAAAAATCCACAGAAAGGATGACTCCCTCCTCCAGCAGTTGTCTGCCGCTTATTGTTCTCATTAAGATCTAGGACCTGGAAAGTACCTCCTTCATCTGAGCTGGAATGTTTGTCACACATCCTGTAGCCCTTTCATTCCACATTCCTCCTGCTCTATGTCATTCCCTGCGCCTTGGTAGGGTGATGGTGGTTGTGAAAAAGATGTTTGATTCACAGCTGAGCACTCAATCTCATATTTTTAAAAGTTTGACCAATTGTTTTATCTGTAACAGTTTTCTAACAAAACTTGCCTAAGTGGATTTATTTAGTTTGTATTGCAGTATTGTCTGGTTTATAAGTGTTAACATTTCTAGAAGTATCCCATGGAGTTAACAGTCAAATGGAATTTTCTTCACATTTTTGATGATTATTTGGAGACGCTTTTAGTGAGGAGAAATGAGACACATATAATCTTTGTATTTTAGGAACATCAAATTTATTCAAAGTAAATAGTATGACAGATCCATGAAAGACACCAAGAGTTCTATTTTTCTGATAATATGCATTAATTTAGAATAGAAATTTATGCAGAGGCTTCTCTGTGCCATCATGCTACAACTATCCAACTATAAATAACAAACATTTAAAATGTTTATTATTCCCCAATATCCTTGAAAAAATTGAAAAACCAATGCTCTTGAATTGCAGAGTTGAAGACAGAATAATTACTTATCTTTGATAGGTCAACCCTTAATAGCTCAAAATCTGAAACTCTAATATCAGTGTTAACCAAAAGTTTAAATGTTTTGAGTGCTGATATTCTACCATAAAAGAAAACTTCTCCATCTGACCCTTTGTGATGGATCTCAGGTTATCAGTTCCAATTATCAGCCCTAAACACACACACACACACACACACACACACACACACTGTAAAGGACTCAACACCCTCTCTTATCCTGGCTTCTATATATAGTTAAATATATATAGTTAAAGAAAAGGAGGTCCTGAATTGGAGTGGGAATGGAAGGACACAGGATGAGTTAGAGGTAGGACAAGGATGGGCAGAAATGATATAAATGATAGAAATAGAGTATTCATACATAAAATTCTAAATAATAAAAATAAACACTCCATGGATAGAACCTCTGATATGTTATCCTTAAAGTTCTATGGTGGTTGCAAAGACAAGTGCCCTTGAGGAGAGGTGAAGACTAGCTTATCAGTGGGTACAAAGGCAAATGTTTAGACTGTTGTTAGGGATGGTGCTGATTTAGTAAATCAGTGAATGTAGATTCTCTCTCAGTAACCATGATTTCACTTGCTCTTATTGCTTAGTTCCATTTCCATTATATGGTTTCTCACTTGTTAAGTGGTTCCTAAGTCAAATTAGAGTGCTGTTGGTTACTGCCAAGGTATAAATGCCACAACTCCATCCTTAGCATTCCCATGCCATACTGATTAAGATACAGAGTTATGAAACCCATTCCCATTGGTTACATCTACAAAACACTTCCACACCTAAGGCTCAGGGAACATTTTGGAGGAGGGAGTTGAAAGACTGTAAGAGCCAGAGGATCAGGGAGTTTTCTGTGATACTGTGTCCCTTAGAAATATTGAAAATTTCTCCCATAAATCCTCACTAACATGACTGCTGAAACATGAGCTGGACAAGGATGATACCAATGGACATACTAAATGGACAGGAAAATCCTACGAGGCCCAAATTCTATACAAAGAATTATAGGGAACTTGGAAAAACTGGAAGAGGGAGAGGTGGTCTGCCCCAGGAAAGAGCACATCAATTGAAGAAATGGAACTTAAAAGATTTTTATTTTAGCTAGGTCTATGTTTGTATTTCTTTTTTTACAAAGGATATCTATAAATCTGATTATAAAATGTCCTTGCACATACTCACAAAGGACTTTTCAGTGTGAATTCTTCTGGGTCACCAACACTCCCATCAATATCCCCATACAAGTTGTCTCTAAGTAATCTTAATAGACTCACTGGGACTTCAGGATGAAGAAATTGAACTTTGGTTTGCCATTGGGATCGTATGATGAATGGATAGACATTGCTTACTCCATCCTTTCCTGGAGAGAAAATTCTCAGAATGTCTAGTAAATTCATTTGTTATTGCTTTTATTTTCCATGGTATTAAGGTATAAAAAAGCTGTATGGATGGAAAGATGGAAATTGATTTTAGTAAAAGTGGATACATGTGAGAAAATTAAAATGAACGTACTAATGTTTCCAGAAAAATGAATGCGGTTGAGTTTCTCACAATGGGTATTTCTGACAATGGATAAAAGAAAAGTGGAGAGCTTTTACAAATTGTGAAAGTTTGAGTAAGGCACATAAAATACATAATTGCTGTGGCACATTAGTTGTTCTGATTAAAGTTTTGCTTCTGGAGACAGGCAGAGGGAGATATAAGGAAACAGAATGAGATAGGACCTAACAGCACCTAAAGGTAAATCTCTTGGAACATAGAATAAGGTAGATGAAGATGGTCATTGATTCAGAGAAGCTGGAAGATCTACACCATGTTGTATATATTATAAGCACCTGTGTTTATACATATTCAAATATATATAATACCTGTATGAATGTAGGTACCCACACAAATGTATGCTTAAATATATGTAAATAATTATATTCATTTATTTGAATTCACAATCACAGTACAGAATGTGTAGAGAACATTATTGAATATATCTGCTAATGAGGAAGCTACCCTGTAAAATATATCGTTTTTATCTTATTAGATAAAATTAAACCAACATAAGCAATGGACTGTTGATTAATTGTCTTGCTAATTTCCCCAAGCTGCAAAGCCATAAGGAATCCCATGGATATAAAACACCTGGGATCAAATGGCTGTTATAAAGATCTGCAAGCGCTGATTTGATTGCTGGAATGAGGTGTCTGTTGAAAATTTGGTAAGTTGTGTTCCCTAGGTATCAACGGTAAATAAATTTTGTTTGATTCCTATAATGACTCAAGAGTTATTGAGTTACAGGCAGGGACCTATGAAACATTAAGTTTCATATATATATATATATATATATATATATATATATATATTATTGCATAGAAATTTATGAAAATCCTGAGAGCAAAATGAAAGTCTTTTACATTGAGGAGAAAGGCTAATATATGTTAAGGAAAGGGAGAGAAGCCTAAAGCTAAAGGAATGTCCCTTTCCAAGGGGACTTTCGAATGTAGTGAACTGTTGTGAATATTTCAAAATTGTGATGGGTGACAGAATGGTGCATTTCCATACTCTGGTTAAAACAATGAAAAGTCTCAATTATTCCAGTTCATAATTTCCTAGAATGTAAGAAGATTACGGCTTTTTAAAGGAATGTCAGACAGCAGCTTGCCATGGCTGTGAGGTTGCTATGCTTTCTAGTTGAGACTACCTAGAAGAACATCTCTATGAAAAGGAAATTTTCACCTTTAACACAAAGATACTGCTAAGCCTCACTAGTCTCTATTACTGGATGATAAAGACTGTAAATATTTGTGTGTATGTTTTTTTGTTTGTGTGAGTGATTGTGTTGTGGATCTGAGTGTATCCTGTTGTGGAGACCCAGAGTACTCAGAAATTAAGAAATTTGAGCATCAAAAAAAAATCATAATTATTTTGAAACTGGCAAGGTTAAAATAATTGGCTTAAGAAAGGATGAATGGGAACATGAATATGGAATATTTGCTTGCAAGAATGTTTTTAGAACAGTAGAAAATAGTGAAAGAAAAGAGGACAACTTTATAGTTTTTCAATCACTTGTATAATTATAAACAATTCCCTATCCTTATAATTATGTGACATCAATAACAAACATACGATTAAATATCTAGCATGTAATTACTATTATTAGAAGTCATTACATCATTTGATATTCTTTAGAAAATTTTCTGTTAAGCCCAACCACAATCTTATCTGTAACTTGTGTTACCACAAGTGGGAAGTGCACTATGTTACAAGGGAGGCAGTTGACGATCTAAAGAATTAAGTTCCTTAATTTTTAAATTAATTTCTTAATTCATAAAGTTTTCCAGGACACCTCATTTTTCTGATATGAAATTTCACATGAGAGTCTATGCCACCTCTCAGAATTATTGTATAAATGTCAGCAAATAACCTTTGTTGGAACATGCATGGGTTATTTTAACATTCATATCACTCTGATGTATTCTGCTCCTGTTCTAATATTCATGGTCAAATTTGCAATATTTTTTCACAGGGTTACATAGAGAGAACTAAGACTTGGGAAGGTTTGACTTTAGCAATATGTCAAATGGTACTTACATTCTCTGAACTGGAAGACCATTGATTTACTGAATGTTTTCATGTCTTGACCTCTAGAGTAAATAGTTCAGTGTAATTTTACATGCTGGCCAATGAATGATTCTCCTGTGTTAATATTCTGGATGTTGCATGTATAGGCATTTACTTCCACATTTGTTCAGATTTTTTTAATATCTAAGGATTGGTATAGCTTTTAACAACATTAATAAACAATCTCCTGTCATCTGAGGTAACCTCCTTTCTACTATTTCAAATATACTCTATGCAGTCTGATGTGCGACATTGCTCACCATCCCTCTGCCTTCCTTTCTATTTCTCCCTTATGTGCCAAGATATTTGTTTGTATTTCCCACATGCAACAGCATGCTCACTCTACACATGAAAACGTACTGCCTCTTTTGTGTAAACCATATGATCATTTGAAAAAAATATTCTCCATTGCTCTCACCAGAGTCTCTAATTTGAGCTCTCACAACCAACTATGAGAGTGATTCTCACACATTCTATTGCATTTGTTTACAAAGGTTTCATTTATCTCAGTAACATATATCCATTTCATATAAAGGGTATATTTATATTTATATATATTTCTTTTCTGTTTTTTTCTTCCGTGGTGCCTAGGATATCTGGAATTTAACAATTCTCTTAGATATTAAGCTTAAGTCAGAGATGATACATTCTTGGAGAACTGCTTTTGACTCATGGCTCTGATTACTTAGAGTCCTGGGACCTTGAACCAGGTATTGAGAAATAATCAATTTGGAAAATGGGAACAAACAATTTGTTTCATTACATTATTTTGATGGTTTGATGAAACAATTTTAGAATAGAGTATCTGACATATATTCAATGTTTAATAAATGTGCCCTTTGAAATGCAGCATAGGTTAAAATTTGCTTTTAAACTGTATGATGTGTCAGCAAATTGTCTGTTAGACAAAATTTTGACAATAGTTAATTTGATTTTTTTGTTACGACTTTAAAATTATGTAAGCAGTCAAGGAAACAAGAAAATGGATGTAGTATGTGTGTGTGTGTGTGTGTGTGTGTGTGTGTGTATGTAGCTCACATGTGTCCTATGTGTCTACTCCTGTGTTAGTGCATGCAGGAGCAGTGGAATGTGGATACCAGAGCTATTTTTGAGGCACGGTTTCCTATAGACACGGTGGCTCACTATCCCAACAGTACTAACTGTTCAGTAAATCAAAAGAATCCCATTGTCTTCACCTGCTTAGCACTGGAATTACAAGTATGTGCCATTGTGCACAGAATTTTGTATGGTGCTAAAATCTGAACTTGTGTCCTCATTCTTTCATGATAAACACTTACTGAGTTAGCCATACCTCTAAGTTTAAAGTAGATATTCTTGTTACAAAACTTACAAAATGAGGTCCTAAGTAAGATCTATTTTTAATGTGACATAGTAATAGATAAAAGGGTATTTAAAGAATATGCTGTGAGATATCTGGGTAACTGAGGAATGGCCGGTTGCCTATGGGAAGAC
Source organism: Cricetomys ansorgei (assembly GCA_026225945.1). Taxonomy (NCBI): domain Eukaryota; kingdom Metazoa; phylum Chordata; class Mammalia; order Rodentia; family Nesomyidae; genus Cricetomys; species Cricetomys ansorgei. Next base: position 1,328,226 of record JAMJFZ010004027.1, on the reverse strand, counting down.
CTGTTCCTTATGTGATTTCAGGGGACCTGCAGAATGCCCTGGTGATTGCAGGATAGCAGGGTGTCTGATCAGCACCTGTGTTTGGAGGTGAGGCCCAACATCAGGTTGAAGTCTGTCATGCATTGTCTGAGGTTAGTTATGGGCAGCCTTCTGCCTCCAAAGACCATGGTGATACCTAGGACACATGCTCTGTCCACACAAGCTTGATTTAATTTTCTTTTTTTTTCTTCTCTTCCTCTCAGTTTTTTTTTTTTTTTGAATGCACAGGTGTGGGAGTTTGGAACAGGGAGAAATGAGAAGAGCGTGTTATCTAGATATATTTTATGAAAATTAAATTATTAATAAAAGTATTATAAAGAGTAAAAAATATAGAAAATATACAATTGGAAAGACCTTCAAAAGCACCAGTTTTTGAAGGTATGGTAGACCAGATTAAATTTTTTTTCCTCTATCTTTGCCCCTTGTCCTAATTTGTCCTCAGAAGGCCATCACCCTTATCTTCTTAATATGTTCTTTGAAGATGACTTTCAAATGGTAACTAAAAGGACAAAAAAAGTTATTGCACAAGGGGTGATATTTGTTTAATATATTAACCAGTGACATCACTGTCCATCTCTCTATTAAAAAATAACCCAGAAATATTTATCTATTAATCTAAAATACTCCAGTCTTTTTTTTTTCATTGTTACTCTATAATGGAATCATATTGATTTTACAACTCTCATGAAACTATTACAGCCTTCACTCAACTGCTACTCAGCCCTCTTCACTAGCTGCCCCCTCCTCCTGGCATAAAATGCTCCCTAGATCTGCAGATAGAGCAGACAGCTGGGGTAGATGCAGTGCTTAAGAACAGCAGTTCTACAAGGCCAAAAAGAACAAACAAGTCTATGGGTGAAATACAGAGATCCACACAAGGACAAGAGAAGGCATGGAGTCAATCACTTGCCTACCAAAAGGAAAATAAAGGCTAGCGGGTTGGTCCTTAGCCGTGAATTAGACTGTGTTTTCAGTAATGATGATGGTAAGTGTCACCACCTCTGCACACAATTAATTTGTACCATGTAACAGGCATGCTAAGACCACCCCCATAAGATGCTGTCTTGTGTAATAATCTGTTAATAGAAAAAAAGAATATTCTCATCTGAATTCACTTGATGTATGAAAATTTTAAGTATTTTGTAATGAGAATGCTTTTGGCTCATCTCCTAGTTGGACCAAATTATAAGGTTATTTGGTCAAATGAAATATGCCCTGGGGATCTATTTTTGACTTGAAAAGGAGAACTGCAACAATACAGTATATGATAATTCAATGAATATTATTTTACAAATGATGCAAATTACAAGTTCTTTGTATATATATATATGAAATCATGTAAAATATGTAATATAGAATACTTTCATTTATGTTAAAATGTTTTTATTCCTGTCTTTTGAATTAAACTACATGCTTTTTAAGTACATAAAAAGTTTTATTAATTCTCTTTTTGATATTCATTTACTCAACTTTTAAAAAATATATTCAATACAATGATTTAATCTGAAATTTCTTTTTTTCTCCTTTTGAGTTACAGTCCTAACAGACATGGAGCAGGATAATAATACAGTCAATGAGTTCATCATGTTGGGATTCACAACAGACCCTGTGATGCAGAAGATCCTATTTGCAGTGTTTCTTGTTGTGTACATGATGACTTTGGTAGGAAATAGCTCCCTCATTGTGCTGATCTGCAATGACTCCCGACTTCACACACCCATGTATTTCTTCATTGGAAACCTATCATTCCTGGATCTTGGCTTATCTTCTGTCTATACACCAAAGATCCTGGCAACCTGCATCTCTGAAGACAAGAGCATCTCCTTTGCTGGTTGTGTGGCTCAGTTCTTCTTCTCTGCTGCACTGGACTACACTGAGTGTTACCTTTTGGCTGCCATGGCTTATGACCGCTATGTGGCCATCTCAAAGCCACTGCTTTATTCACAAGCCATGTCGTTAAAGCTATGTGTATTTTTGGTGGGAGCCTCATACCTGGGTGGTTTTATTAACTCTATCATCATCACCAAAGACACTTTTGCCTTGACTTTCTGCAGTGACAATGTAATTGATGACTTTTTCTGTGATATCCCACCCCTGGTAAAGCTGGCCTGTGGCAAGAAGGATAGCTTCCAGTCTGTGTTGTTCTTCCTCTTGACTTCCAATGTCATCATCCCCATTGTGTTCATCCTGGCCTCCTATCTCTTCATCATTGCCACCATCTTGAGGATTCGCTCCACTCAGGGCCGCCTCAAGGCCTTCTCCACCTGTTCCTCCCACCTCATCTCTGTGACCTTGTATTATGGTTCCATTCTTTACATCTATGCTCGTCCACGCTCCAGCTACTCTTTGGATAGGGACAAAATTGTTTCAACTTTTTACACAGTGGTTTTCCCCATGTTGAACCCGTTGATCTACAGCCTGAGGAATAAGGATGTGAAAGAGGCTCTGAATAAACTCCTCAAGTAAATCAAGATCATTAGCTTATGAGAAGCACATAAAATACTTAATCAGGCTACTTATGTTTCAGGAAAAGATGCCACAGATCATTGTGATATAAAGGAGTATAGAGGTCTATGTGGTTTAGCTACATGACTATTGACTGTACATATAAACATTCTAAATCAGCTTACTAGAAATATGCCTGTAAACTCAAGTTTATTGCAACAGTTTTCACAATAGCAGGGTTATGGAATACTTCCAGGTGTCTATCAACAGGTATGTGAGAAAATTTGGAATATATACAAAATAGCTTTTTACTCAGATATAAGAAGAATATAATTAACATTTTTTACAAGAAAAGTGGTGGACCTGGAGAGCATCATTTGAAGAGAAATAAGACAGTCCAACAGGAACAAAGTAGTCACATTTTCTTTATTTTTGGAAGCTAGGAATGAATAGAATAGTATGAAGGCTAAATTCATACTGTTAGGAGAGGAATAGTGAGGGAGAAATAGTAATAGAGGATGTGTGTATTCTTAAGGTTCATTTTACATGTCTATGGTGATACAATGATTAAACCAATTATACATTTTTTACTAGTTAATTAGAGTAGAAAATTAACTTTGAATTAAATAATAAAGATTTGGTGCACCGGGTACAGATTTCTCTGTAGTTAAAGGCACATCCTCAGCATGTGTAAGGACATGAGTTTGAGTTTCTATACCCACATGTAATCCAAACATGGACCAACATATAATGGATTCCACAGTTTATTTGTGCGATTTCATTTTGTTAGAGTTTGGTGTGTATTTTATTTAATTTTTTTTTTGTGTGTGCATGTTTGTGTATGTGTATGTATAGTTTTATTTTGTCTTCTTGGTTTTGTTTTAATGGGTTCTGTTTGTTTTTGAGAAATAACTTATAATTGGGTGAGTAGAGATAGGGAAGAGGATCCAGTAGGATTTGGGGGAGAGGGGATTTGATCAAAATATATTTAAATTTAAAATGGTTTTAAATAATAAAAAATATAATGCAAAATTCCAAGCATAGGTATTTGTACCTGGAACACCAGCATTAAGGCATATATAAAGGAGGAACACAACAGATTTGCTCAAATTTCAAGCTTCCAAATATTTAAGAAACCCTATCCTCCAAGTGCCAGGATTACATGTGTTTGTCACCCAGGTGATACTATCTCTTAAGTTAGAAGAAATGGGTGCACATGAACTAATAACACTAATGAACCTATAAAAGAAAACAATTAAATACTTGGGCTATTTTAATCTCTATGTTTGCGTTGTAGTTTTGAGTATTTTTGTTACATAGATCTAGACTGTTGAGACTTTCAAAAACTGCTCCCTACAACAGGTCACAATATTATGTATAACCCAATCACATATGTGGCATAGATAAGTTGTAAGAGAAGATTGAGGGTGGGTCATAAGTATGAACAATTTTAAATCATAAATAAAATATGTATGGTCCATAGAAGTACAGAACTTAATAGAGAGAATTATATCAATGATAAGGAAATGGAAAAATTCAATATTGACTCTTACATACTTATTACAAAATTTGTTTTATAATAAATTATATGGCATTTACCCACGCATTAGCTTTTCAACACATAATTCCAATTATTGATCTGATATTTTTAAATACAGTGTGTCTATTCAAAATAACATACTGTTATAGGAAATACATGAAAACAGAGGAGAATTACTTTTTATTACAGATAAGAGAGCTCCTTCTCATGAGGATTAATTAGGTTTCCAAAGGTGACAAGCTGTGTGGAGTAAGGATCAAAACTCTACCCATGTCTGTCTGACCACACTCCCTGGATGAGAAGAATGTGCTGTCTCCAGATATTATATAACCAGTAGCAATATGCTCTTTGGATACAAAAATCAGTTCAGTAAATCATAACAAACTGAAAAAAAGGAGACTTCTGCTCTTCCTATAATAATGGGAAACATCACCATGTTCCTGTCAATATTGTGTGATGTCAGTTTTTGTCAGAATGACTCAGGCTAATTGAGAGAGTGGAGATTTCATGAACTACTTCTTATTGAGTTGTACAATCATGGTTTGAGACTCAGAGAGCATTGTATCAGTGAAGTCAGGTACTGCCTATGCCTTTGAATTAGGGACAGCTAATGAATGTCTTCCATGCGTTGACTCTTATAGTAACTACTTCAGCCTTTTCTTTGTTTTTATTTGCTTTTATTTATGTTTTCAATTTTTAATATTTTATTTATTATTCGACAATTTAATATATGATGTATACAATGTATCTTGACCATATATACCCCAAACCTCCTTCCCCTCTCTGCTAGGACCTCCCACACAAACATACCCCTCCAACCTTCATGTCTTTAACAACAACAAAAACCTCACAGAGTCCATTAGTGCTGCCTACATGTGCATTGGTGTGGAGTATGGTGTGGAGCATGAGTAGCGTAACTGGGCCAATTTCTTATAGAAAATGTACTCTGATTTCCCAGAAGCCATCAGCTACTTTTAACTCTTCATCTAGATAGTTTTTAAATGTATTATTTGCTTTTAATCATGTCTTTTTATGGTCTTAATTTAATTTCTTCATACAACATATACTGAACAAGTTTTCTCCTTGCCAACTTCTCCCAGATCTTCCATACTTCCCTGCCCACCCAATATCATATTCATTTTTTATCTCCAAAATAATAACAACAACAAATCAAAAACAAAAAACAGAAGGGAAGGAAAGGAGGGAAACAATTTGGGATGTGAAAGGAGTTTTGGAGTTTAAGAGGTTGGTCACAGGATACTTCACTGAGCAGGACATATATTTATGAACCACCAAAATGGATAGGATAAATTTCTAAGCAGAATTGGCAACCATTGATTGTATTTTGACTTTTAAAGTCCCTTGAACCATAGATGCAGTAAATCTGTGTAACTACTTGTACCTAATTCCAGGCATGGAATGCAGCCTGCAAAAAATTACCATGAGAACCTCATTTCAGGGCTGTCCCACTCCCACCTGGCTAGATTATCAATCACTCTCACAGGAGGAGAGCAATTCTGAGAGATTGGAACCTAGAATTATTTGCTCATCTCTTGAAGAAGTAAGGAACAGCAAGAACTCTTGAAAAGTGGGAAGGTATTAGTCATGGCTGGGGAAGCACTGGGGTACTCTACAGAAGCAGAAGGAGCAGAGTGCACTTTGAGAGCCTGCTGACTTAGTATCCTCAGCTCTGTCTCAGCCTTGACTGGTAACCCTATCTTCTCCCAGCCTTTCCACTAGGGTCTAATTTTCAGTGCTCATTTCATCCTCATGGGATATGTGTAGACACACAAAACATGTACTTACATTTTAGTATTTTATTTTCACTAATATTAGGAGAGATTTTCTGTAGCCACAGATCAGTTTAGGAAATATGATGACTGAATTCACTCTTAACTACTTGGAATACAGTAAGATATCAAAATTAATTGGAATTCTACATACTGGGAAAGCTTTTGGAAAATTGCTACATGTGTCCATTGTTGTCACCTAAGAAAAGCTGATAAACTGCTGAGCCTTGCAGGACAGAATTGGGATTATGACCTCTATAGACCAAAGCAGTCCATTTTAATTTTTTTTTTCTTCTATAAATTCCATATTGTGAGTTCTGGGAGCTGAATGGGACTGTACTATTCCATATTGCATTACTTATTGTAGAGAGCTTACATTCTTGCTTCATTCAGCCTTAAGTATAAATCCTAATGATTTGTCGATATTGCTTAACATGTTTCACATATGTCCCTATACTTGCAAAATGAAAATAATTTTGCCCTGTTGTGCTTGGGTTATCATAACACAATGCCATGTACTAGTTCCTTTAACAATGTTCAACTGTGTTTTTAGAGCGTTAGAGGTTGAATGGAGTCCAAGAACATGGTGGATACATGGTTATCTTCTAATGAATTCCATTTCAAAAATTAGAAATGTCCATTTGAGATAAAGTAAGGTATAGAGGAAAGGGAGAAGGAAAGGAAGGAGAGAGAGAGAGAGAGAGAGAGAGAGAGAGAGAGAGAGAGAGAGAGAGAGAGAGAGCAATTGGGCTAAGGAGGGTGTAGTTTTTTTCACATCAATTTACTTATGTATGCACAAGAAGGCATCAACTTCACCCTCGGGAATTTCATCCTTTTTCCAAATTTAGTCACCTTGGGTTCATCAAATGAATTACAGGAAACAATTGCACTTTAGATATCAACATGATAATGTTAACATTTACAAATAAGGTATCTCAAATATCAAGACTGACTTAGGACACATATTTCTTCTGCCCCTCTCAAAAACCAACAGCTTACTTACATTTTAAAAAAATATTTTGATATGTATGTGAAAATGTTTAGGAACATGAAGCTGCACCTTGAGAAGGGGTGCATATATACATGTGTGCTTGTGTAGGTGTCAAAGGGCAGCTTCTGATGCTGTACCTCAGGAATGAGCTAGCTTGTATATTCTTTTAAACTCTGTCTCTCACCGCCCTAACATCAATCAAGTAGGTTATGCTGCTGTGGTCAGTGAACTAGAGGGATCCTTTTTCCTTGGCATTTTTAGAATTGGAATCTTAAGTGCACACCACAATGTCTGGTTAATTTTTTAAAGTGGTTTCATGGTATAAACCTAAAGTCTTGATGCTTACAAGGCAAGCACTTTAGCAACTGAACTATCTTCCAGTATTTGGCAGTAATTGAATAATTAGTAAATAACCCACCCCTATCCAATCAAAATGCTTGTCATTTAATTGAGTGTCTCAGATATGTCTGGATACATGATACATTTTTCTATTTTTCTTTTATTGAAAATAGGTTTTTTTTTCCATAAAATATATTTTGATTTGTTTCCACACCCCTAGATCCTCTCAGATCCTCCTCACCCTTTCTTCCATCCAGAACCATACTCTTTCTGTTACTTATTATTTTTGAAATTTTATTTATTTAATAAGTTTTCCATTTATTCAGTATGCTATATCAAGCTGACCTCTAATTTTATCTAGTCCTGGGTGAGATTTCCTAATGGCATGAACAATATAATAATACAGTGATTGAGTTTATCCTGGTGGGATTCACAACAAACCCGGTAATGCAGCTGGTCCTGTTTGTGATTTTCCTTGTGGTGTGTGCATTAACTGTGTTAGGAAACAGCACCCTCATTGTGTTGATCTGCAATGACTCCCTGCTCCACACACCTATGTATTTCTTCATTGGAAATATCTCTTTTCTGGACCTTGGATTGTCCTCAGTTGACACTCCATAGATCTTAGTGACCTGCATCTCTGAAGACAAGAGCATCTCTTTTGCTGGTTGTGTGGCACAGTTCTTCTTCTCTGCTGGACTTGGGTACACTGAGTGTTACCTTTTGGCTGTCATGGCTTATGACCACTATGTGGCCATCTCAAAACCACTGCTTTATTCACAAGCCATAAAACTATGTGCATTTTTTTGTAGCAGCCTCTTATTTGGGTGGCTTTGTTAACTCTTCCATCATCACCAAGGAAACTTTTAACTTTGACTTCTGTAATGACAATATCATTTATGACATTTTCTGTGACTTGCTCTCTTTGGTGAATCTAGTTTGTGGTGGAAAGGATGGATACCAGGCCCTGATGTACTTCTGACATCCAATGTCATGATACCCATTGCCCTGATCCTGACCTCCTATATCTTCATCATCACTACCATCTTGAGGATCAGCTCTGCCCAGGGCTGATGCAAAGCCTTCTCTACCTGCTCCTCCTACCTCATCTCTGTGACCTTGTACTGTGGCTCCATTCTTTATACCTATTCTTGTCCTCACACCAGCTATTCTTTAGATACAGACAACATTATTTCAACATTTTACACAGTTGTTATTCCACGTTGAATCTTTTGATTTACAGCTTGAGGAATAAGGATGTGAAAGAGATGTGAAAGAAATTGTTCAAGTAATCAAAATCATCTTCTACAGAGAAGCAAAGAAGAGTTTTATTGAAAATTTTTATTTATTGTACAGCTTTCCTCTGGCCTATCATGCTTATGAATTCTCATGATATTAATAATCCTATGAACACCTCTGAGGATGACAGTTCAAATGTTCTAATATTATAAGTTAGAACAATTCATTAGCTAATATTTGAAAAGAAAATAAGCATTTTTTCAAATTAATTTCTATGTTATTTCTCATTGACCACAAATAAACAAAAGCTTTAGTCTCCCAAAGATTTTTCTACATTTATAAAATTATAGATTCTGTTTTCCTTGAACTTAGGCTAGACTGACTGATTCCAACATAACAGAATCATTTAAATCCTAGTCTTAAATATCTGATCCACTGCAGGTGGCCCTCATGCTTTCTCCACATGTGCATCTTACCTGTTTGTTATCATATTGTGCTAGGTTTCTGATCTCTTCATTTAATCCCGACTATTGATAATCTTTGCAAGAGAATGAGAGTAAGGTTATATCTACGTTCCCTACTGTGGTGGATCTAATGTGGTTCCCAAATTCTATAGCTCAAAAAAATTAAACAAGCTGAAGATGCAGTGAGGATACATGGTAATCTTAGATGGTAATCTTGATAAAGTAAGAAATAGTTTATTGTCAAAAACTACTTATTACTGTGTACTTGGTTTTACCTTTTCCTCTCAGATATAAATAAAATATATAAACCAAGACAGTCATTACAGCATGCTTTGTAGTATAAGTTCTTTTTGAATTGGCATTATTATATTTTAATATGTTGTTAAATAAAGGATGCATGGAATGCTGTGTATATTTACTAAAATTTATTGAAGTATATCATATGTCTGTAATTGCACATGCTCAAAGTAAGCAACTCAGGGTTTTGATATACATTATGAATGTGTTCACATGAAGGTAATTAGTGTAACTGTCACTTCTGACACTATTTGTGTTGTTTTGTGAGACAGTTTATAATCCACCCAGCCTATTTCAACCATGTAGCCTGGTATTTACACAGCATGTTTTATGCTGAATAAATTTCAATTTATTTCATCTAGTAAAACTTAAATTTTTATTTATTCATCCAAAGTCTATCATCTACAGCCATGACAACCTCCAGAAACTACCACTATAATCTAGACTTTGTGTTATAAATTTGATTCCATACATGTCTGAATTCATGCCATATGTGTTTTTTGGACCTGGTCTAATTCATGTATCACTTATCACTCTTTACCATCCGTATAATTGAAAATGGTAAGATTTATTGCTTTTTCTAAGCTGAAGTGTGTGTGTGTGTGTGTGTGTGTGTGTGTGTGCGTTTTGTATTTTAAATAAAAGGCTCAATAGACACATGGTTTTTCCATAGCTGGGCTCTCCTGATGAATTCTGCAATAAACAAAAAAGCCCAAGTATCCTTTCAGACATGAATTTTATTTACTCTGATCAGATAGCTCAAAGTGAGATTGTTAAGCGATATGGCAGTTTTATCTTAGTGTTTTGAGGAAGCTTTTCACTGTTTCTCATAGTGATTATAATTTATATTACCATCAATAGTTCATAGAGCTTCCCCCACATCAGAGTCTCACCAATACTTCTTTTCTTTGGCTTTTAAAACTCAGCTATTCTAACAGGTATGAAACATGTGTCATTGGAGATTTGAAATTTCTGGTAATTATCATTTTCCTATTGTGCGTTATGCAATATGCACATGTGCTTTACTTGGGTAGTAATGTCTAACTGGACAATTTCTCCCTTCCTTAATTTTTTTAAAACTTATTATTTATTCATTTATTCATTTATTTATTTTTACTACACATGCATTATCATATTTGAAATTTTGAGAAAGTAAATTGGAAGACATGCATTTTTACATTTTTGTGATTTACTGCCTCTATATTATTTAAATCTTTAAATGAAATTTATATACATGTTTATAGAATTATTATGAGTCCTGGGTTTAATGATGCCTAATAATGTATAGGTAAGCAACCATGAACATGAATCTGGGATTCATTTAGCTCTTTTGGCCCATTTATTGGGGAGGTAAAGAAAATGGATAATGTAACTTCCAGTCAATATCCAAGATGGCCTTGCCCTGCACAATTAATTGTCCCATGTTCATACTTGTAGTTCTTGAGAATAATTACAAAATGTGAAGGACATGCAGCAGTCTGAAGAAGGAAGGGTGATACCATCCTCTTTCTGCCTCTTTCTGAAACTTCCTGTGAGCAGCAGGATGTCCTTCAATGTTCTAGTTTAGTTGGTCATGGATGACTGAAATATGTAATCCCAGGCAAGCTACTTTTGGAGTCTCTCACCTGATCTACAAGAGGATATATGAGAGTAATTTCCATGGGCATGTGTATCTTAAGCCTTTGGGGACTGGTTTGCAAGAACTCCTAGACCTCTGCTGCCCTTTTCTCACTATCTGAAAGCAATTATTCCTTTTCATGTTGCCTACTATGCAAGGGGAGTGTGTCTCCTGGAAGTTAGACAAGTTGTAAATAGCACACAGTGAACAGAACTCACAGAAGCATCCCAAGAAGTCAGTATATTTTACCTTTCTGCTTTTTATTACTGTATTTGTTGTAACTGAAAGATAACAAATTTGTTGTTAAAGATGCATCTTAATAAATATTTTTACTCTGACTTGCTGTTAAGTTCAAATAAAGAATCAAGGGTAGATATAAAGGAGGTATCTACAATAGCGGGAAAAGACATACATCATTAAAAGAAATGAGAATGAATTCAAAGGCAGAATTCAAAAGTCTCTATTTCCCAGACTCTTGATAAAAATTTTATTAGGTAAAATAATTATTCATTAAATTAATATTTTATGAATTTATCTCTTTCATTTTCAGTATTGTGTATGAATTAATTGAAAGTTAAAGAACACTATATTTTCATAAATCATGTATCCTAATTTAACACTTTTACCTAGGAACCTGATATTGCCCCAAATTGAATTCTACTGTTGGTGACCAAGTGCAATTGTTTTCTGAGTTATCATACAAAATGGTTTAAACAACAAAAGTTCATCTTCTTACTGTCCTCAGTATTAGATTTTTTTTTTATTAGTTTCATGTCTACCTGACACAAGCTGAAATTATTAGGGTAGATGAGACCTCTGTTGACATGTCCCTACTAGACTGATCCATGGGCAAGTCTGTGGTGTAACTTTAATTAGTGACTGATGTGGGAAGGCCCATTCCATTGTAGGCAGGTTGTCCCAGGTTATATAAGAAAACAGGCTGATAAAGTCAGAAGGAAAAAGTCACTTAGCAGCACTCTTTCATGGTCTTTGCTCCAGTTCCTGCCCAAGGTTTTGTCCTGAGTTGCTGTTCTGGCTTCCCTCAGTGATAGGCATATAAACTGTAAAATGAAATAAATCATATTTCCCCATGTTGCTTTGGTCATGGTGTTTTAGCACACTAATAGAAATCCTAACTAAGTCACCAGGCATTTAACTTCCAGTTGTCCACAAATTGCTGCTTACATAATCCTTATTCAACAATACTAACAGCACAAGCTAATGGGTTTCAGTGTGACATTGTAAACATGAGTATGTGCCTTAATTATGTCTAGCCTCTCTAGTTCTTGCTCACTTTTTCTCTGCTTCCCTCTCTTTTCTTAGAGGCATAGTCTCTATTTTTCATGTTTTCCTTTGTTCTTCTCCTCCCCTCCCCACCTCTGCTTGCCTTCTTCGCATCCCTACCCTCTTTTTGCTTCATTTTCTTTAGTTTTTCTTTCCACGAATGGATCCGGGAATCTTGTTGGACGAGACAAATATTGTATCCTGGAGATAGAGATGAGCATACGTCAAAGCAAAACGTATATTACAGGATACATCCAAGACAAGCTTAATTACTAAAATTTCAGATTCTGATTTCAGACATACCTAATGGTTATATTGAGACTTACATTCATTGCATCAACTTTTACAATGTGTTGCTGAGTTCTTCCTTTCCTAATTAATATTGTATCCAGACAGAGTCTAATTAAATCTTTGGAGACAGAGTCAAATATTCCTATACTGCTGTGTCAGTAAAATCTCAAAGAGCTGTTGATGAAATGTGTATCTTGAGTCCAATGAATGTTGGCCATGTTTCACTACCAGGTATTGGCCCTTTAACCAAAGGTAAGCATAGTCAGCCAAACTTAACAAAGCAAGGTTGTCTTTCTGCAGCTTTAGCTGCAATTAGAATGACCATAGGGTTTTTTTTTTTTAGCTTTAAATGGATTGTGATTTTACACACACACACACACACACACACACACACACACACACACACACACACAGCTTCCTTTTCAAAATTTTACATTTCCTCTCCGGTCATATAGTGAATATTGTCATTTCTCAAGGAAAATTCAGAGGACAGAATCTGTGATGTGCTTGTGAATTTAAGTTATTGCTTTTGGTTTGCTTCCCAGACATCCAAGATATGATGTTTTCATTTCTTCGTACTGATTTTAAGTGCCAGATAGCATATTATTCTTCTGAATTAGGGAGGATCCTATGAAGAGAATCGGGAAGGAATAACATGGAGTTAGAGAGGTCATATTAAAACTTATCCTTTTAATCATGTCTTATGGTGTACATCTTCTAAGCCATACTAAATGGAAAAAGATATATCTTGTTAGACTATTCTGAATTTGTGGCTTTTGGTTGATAAGTTCTGACATTTTTTTACTTGTTACTTCCAAAGCCCACTTTAACTGGTAGTTGATTAAAAAATCCAGGCAGGCTAGAGACCTTGAGAATGAGTCTTCACTTTTATGCTTGTATTTCCCTTCTATTTATGGGATAGTGCAGTATGCTGAGGAGAATCTATCAGGAGTTATACTTTTGCCCTGAATAGTGTGAGCTAGGTGAGGAGGAAACTGCATTTTGAAGAGATGGCTGTAAGATATAATGCTGATTCACAATCTTCTCATTGTAGACATATTTATTAAGGGCAACATATATGATAGAAACTGTTCAAACATATAGCAGCAAGTACCATGGCAAATAATAAAACACTACAACTCTACAGTTACCTTTTTTTGTCAGTTCAAAAGCTGTAGTAAATTGCTCCCTTCATGCATTTAAACTTTCTGCTTTTTTTTCAAACAATTCAGTAAAATTATATTAACTTCCTTTTTAAATTTTCCTCAAAGATTTTTGAAGTTCAAAGATATTAAAAACAAGGATTTCAAGGTTCTTTACGCTCTAACATTAAAAACTAGACTTTTTCTTATGTTGATTCTCCATAGTTCCACAAATGCCCCAATCTTGCTTAACTGGCTAACGAATTTGAATCATTTAACAAAACTGTTCTACTTGCCAGATTGAATTAGAGTCTATTAGGCAGTTGGGAATATGAGAAGCTTAATAAAAATATCACTGGATAGTTTGCAATTTTAATCCTTTAAAATCAAAATAGCAATTTTATAACAAGATATAGATTTATTACCAGTGTTCAGTGGATTCCATGATTGATTTCAAGCCCATTCCATTGATGAGAAAACTGAAATCTGAACCCAGACCTGAGAACTACAACATACTTACCTAATTTGAAAGTAAAGGTAGATTAGAAAGCCATACTAGGAGACAGGAGAAATGGCTCAGCATTTAGGAGCACTGGTTGCTTTTCTAGAGGACACAGGTTCAAGTCTCAGCACCCAAATGGTGCCTCACAACTATCTGTAACTCCTGTTCCAGGGGATCTGGTTCTGCCTTCTGGGCTTTTTGGGCTATAGGTATGCATATGGTGCACAAAAAGGCACATCACAACAACAGAACAACTTCTCATTATATCCATAGATTTGTTCACATTTCAAAACTCATTGTAGAAGTGTCTTTTTGTTACAGATGGTGGCTACCATAGAGGCTCACAATTATTCAACATGTCAAGAATAAATGGCTGGAGAGTGACCAGTCCTAAATGGGACATGTAGATCACACATTCTCCTCCCAAGAATCAGGGATCCTTGGGAGGGGTGAACCAGGAAGACTGTAAGATCCAGAAGTAGCAAATAAATAAGAGGAAAAAGTATTTTATGAGGTCTAATAGGGTAATTGATCATTTTAATTGACAGTGGTTGTGACAGAATGCACAACACCTGCACAAGCTCAAGTCTTTCCATAAGCTTTTCCTGCTTCAGTAAAGGCAGCATAGAATGGATTCACTGCAGAGATGATGCATTTTAATGATCCGTCTATCTAGATGCTGCAACATGATGGACTCTGACTTTTATATGCAGTTTAGTTTCTTTATTGATATTTTATCCTTTCTTGGAGAAGTTGATGCAAAGTATTTTTATCATGTGTAATCTCCCGTCCATAACTCTTGCCAGATATAACTGTTGTATCCCTAAAAACCCAACTTGCTAGTGTTTGTTAAACTTATCCAGTCCAGTCTGTGCTGTCTAAAGCCTCTTGGATATGGGGCCAACCCCAGGAGTATGGTAAACCTATCATGGGTCAAACCTTTAAGGAGAATTGATTCTATTCCCCAGAGCTATCAAGTCCTTAGTCAGGAGTTGGACATTGTTATCAACTCTGCCCATCATCTGAGAGTGTCTCTCAGCACTCCTTTTTGCCCATATACTTTCTTGGGGGAGGAGGAGTCTAGAAATTCTTACCAGTTTCAGAGACTTCTTGAAGTTGTTTTGAGCTTTTTACTTCCTGAGCATAATGGAAGCTTCTTAGTGGATGGAATATTTTCACTTTAATTTGGGACATTGTACTGTTTTACCACCTGTAATTGCTCATTGTTTTAATGATCCCCCTTATAGATGAAGGGTTTTATTTTCAGGAAACTGTTCCATAACAAAAGCATGATTCTGCCTACTATCTAGAGAAAGACAAAGTAGCTATCCTCTTCTACACTGAGATGAGCACTGTGTTCAAGACTCTCATCTATACCCTGTAAAACTAAAATGATGAACATGATTTCAGGAATGTAAAACAGATGATATGACCATAAACATGAATGTTAACCTTCTTGTTTAGTGTTTTATCTATATTTTCTAAATCATTTAGTTATAAACATGTTTGTACATGTTTGCATTTTACTTAAATTTTGAAAGTGATCCTCTGAACAATGGGGTTCAGGGGAAATGACATTTACTTATTATTAATACCCTGTTTTGTGATATAAACGATTTAGAGTACACATATTATAGAGGTTGAGTATTTGTTTCTCTTTTATACTGTATTTTGCATCATATTTTTAAAGAAATTTTCATCTTGTTGCCTATTTCTGAATTGACTGTATATAAATGACATACTTTCAGTAATTTAGTTTGATTTTAAGTTTTCCAGGCCATTGTTCTTGCTGAAGAAGATTTAGAATGGTAATTTTCCTGGATTCATGAGCAAGTTGTTCTAATTCCATTTTAGTAAGGTGTTACCTCTAATTCCTGATAAATCACCAATTGAGTATATACAAACAGTCTAAAAACCACACCTTTTCTTTTACTCTACTCAATTGTAATATTAGGCAAACTATTTGAGAGTTTCTCTAAATTTTTGGTGAAATATGAATCATTTAGTTGTATGTTACCCTAACAAATGTATTATCTCCTAAGGAGGGCAGGTACTTCACAGAACCCTCCTTCAGATCACACATTAATATAAGACACATCTGTGGAAAATAATGACCTTAAGTTAAATGAAACAAGTCAATCAATAACATTGAAGTTTACTGGTAGGGTCCACTGTCCCTTGTTTGTATCTATTTTGATACCTTCAGCTACTTCTTTTTCTCTGTGCTTGCTGGCATCAACTGATGTTTTCAACAGTACAAACATCTGAGGATATTGCTTATGCTGCTGTCATAAATCTTGGTGGATCATGCACTTTGCTAAAACATGTAAAAATGATGTCTGCCTCTGAGACAAATTCTCTATAACATCAGCAATTTGGTGTCCAAACTAGACACTGCACCTCTGTCCTGATGTGTTTTCCAGGTATCTGCTGAAATTATGTCTATATTTAAGTTCCATTAGTAAATCTAGTGGCTTAATCAACATGTTTTTCTGTGACTTTTGTTCTTGGAGTCCTGGCAGGTATTGTCTTAGGGTGGGAGGGGGCATTCCCTTGGGGCCACTTCTTTGCCATCCATTTAGGGAAATTCCAAATATCAGTTCAAATCAGCAAAACAAAACTAAACTCAAAACTAGTATAGGAAACAACATTTTTAATTATAAAAATGATAATTCAATACATAGTACATGTTTGATTTAGCTATCACCATATTCAGTACCATTTACATGATAGAACTCAAGGTTTGCAAATTAGAAGGTTCTTGCTCAGAGATCAATTTTTTCTATTGTTTGAGAATTTCATACATCAATTCAATGCATTTTTAAAAATCTACTCTATATCTACTTTCTCCTCTCTGATTCCTCCCCTACACACCACCCACCACTCTTTAGTCTCCTGTTAATGTCCTGTCTATTTTTCCCTTGAGTTTACTGAATCCAGTTGGTGCTGCTTGTACATGGTTGAGGATCGGACCTCCTACTGAAGGAAGCATGGTAGGTCTTCAGTGGCCACATTAAACTTATTCTTTCTCACCTATAATTTATCAGTTGTCCATAGCTTCTCAGTTATTGATGTGTTTCATGATCCCCTCCTCTGTCTATGCTGGAGTTTTGATTTTTTATTTTGATTTTAAGCATGTTTTATGCTAGAATTGGTAAAATTAGCTTATTTTAATTTAACCAAAATTCAAAAATTGATATCACTTATAGCATGATAACATCAAGATTTTCATAATTCCATTGACCCAATGCTTTTGTGGTCTCATATAATATCTCTTTCCATAAAATTAATGTTGCCATTCTATATTTTTATTCATTGTTATTGAAGAATGCTTGTTAGTATTTGACAGGAGAAATTAGAGTGAATTCCCTATTTGTCATAATTCCCTAGGATAATCCCTTTACATCTCTGTAATAGCCAGTATCAAAGGACAATGATTGGGTTATTATTAGGGTGGAGAAACAAGAAACTTCAGTCCCATGAGAAAGCCTTATATGCTTTCTTTTTTCACTCTCATCTCAAGGTTTGCACTTTAAAAACTGTTTTAATATTAACACAGAACATCAGGCAGTATGATAAACTATAGTTCAATCATTAAACAAAAGCAGATATGAAGTGAATATGAGCCAAGTACACTATAGAAATACATCAAGACATACACTGCAATGTACCTAATTAATTATAATATTAAAATGAAAAACAATTACACTTTTAATGAAAAAACATGTACACTAGTGAAGCAATTTTGGTGGAATTTCAAATAATATAAAACCTATTTTGATAATTTCCCAACCTCATCCTCAAGCAGTTTGTTATCGCTTAGTCCAGTCTTGCCTTTGTGTCAAGTTAGATTTCAGAATGCACTAACTTGAAGAGTTTTCTCAGAGCTTCCTTTACATCTTTATTCCTCAGACTGTAGATCATAGGGTTCAACATGGGGAATAACACAGTATAGAAGGTAGACACCATTTTGTCCCTCTCCAGGGAGTAGCTGGAACTTGGGCGAGAATAGATATAGAGAATGGAGCCATAGTACAAGGTCACAGAGATGAGGTGTGAGGAGCAGGTTGAGAAGGCCTTGAGGCGTCCCTGAGTGGAGCGGATCCTCAGGATCGCAGCAATGATGAAGATATAGGAGGCCAGTATGAGCAGGGTGGGAGTAATGACATTGGAGGCTAGGAGGAAGTACAGTACAGACTGGTAACTCTCTCTGACATGACATGCCAACTTCACCAGAGGTGGGACATCACAGAAAAAGTCATCAATGATATTGTCACCACAAAAGTCCAATGTGAATGTGTTGCTGGTTAATATTACTGCATTGACAAATCCTCCTGTATAGGAACATGCAACCAAACAGACACACAACCTCCTTGACATAGCTTGAGCATAAAGCAGTGGGTTGGAGATGGCTGCGTAGCGATCATAAGCCATGGCAGCCAGGAGATAGCACTCACTATAGGCCAATCCAGCAGAGAAGAAGAACTGAGCCAGACAGCCAGCAAAGGAGATGCTCTTGTCTTCAGAGATGCAGGTCACCAGGATCTTGGGAGTATAGACAGAGGAATACCAGAGATCCAGAAAAGACAGATTTCCAATGAAGAAATACATGGGTGTGTGGAGCCTGGAGTCATTACAAATCAATATGATGAGTGTGGTGTTTCCTAGCAATGTCAGAGAGTATACTCCAAGGAACAGGACAAACAGGACTATCTGCATCATGGGGTCTGTTGAGAAGCCCAGCAAGATGAACTCAGTCACTGTGTGATTGCCCCTCTCCATATCTCCTGGTTCTTGTACCTAGGAATGCTGAAGAGTTTTGTTGTCTCTACTAGTATGAAATGAGGATATTGCTTTTGATAAGATCCTGTGACATGAACAACACCAATACTTACATATCTTTTGTAGGTGTTTGGAGTCCCCAAACCTAAATATATCACTTTAAAAAATGTAATAAAAGGAATTCATCTACATAGAGAGGCCTCTTCTGTAACACCAATGGTAGAAAAATTTATGCAGCATGGTTGCAACAAATTTGAGTTTTGTCTGTTTTTTCTACTAAGTTAAAATACAGCTAGATTCAAAGTGAGACATATAGATTTTAAAATTCAATGTAATAATAATAATAACAATAATAATAATAATAATAATATGGAGGAACAGAAGAGGAATAAGAATAAGAATAACAAGAAGAAGGAGGACGTGGAGGAGGAGGAGGAGAAGAAGAAGAAGAAGAAATAAAAGAAGAATAAAAGAATAATAATAATAATAATAATTAATAATAATAATAATAATTATTATTCTTTTATTCTTCTTTTAGTAATTCTTTAGTATTCTTCTTTTAATAATTATTATTATTATTATTATTATTAATAATAAGAAGAAGAAGAGGAAGAAGGAGAATATGACAACACTGGTTATCAAATTTCATTGACGACGTCAAAGATATTTGTCAAGCTCCCAAAGGGGGGAAAAATACAACATTAGTTTTGCAAATTTTCACTGAAATGGTTATAGAGAAAATCCACAAAACATATCTTTTCTGTAGAGATTATTTAGCTCAGCAAGTCTAATGGTCTGTGTTCTATTGCAAAACATGTGTACAGGTAATAGGAAATAAAGAATTCCATAAGATTGTCCTTTCTGACTTCTACAAGGCCTGCAAGTAATACAGATGCCTACACATTTTAGACATAAGCATGCAAAAAAATGAATTCTCATTTCACATTAAAAAATAAATAAGGGGAAATGGATAGATGGCTCAGCAGTTAAGAACACTTGCTGATCTTCCAGAGGACCAAGGTTAAATTCTCAGCTCTCCAAATGAGGGCTGACAACCATTATTTAACTCCAGTTCCTGGGGATCCAACCCTCTTCTGGCCTTTGGTGGCATATTTTAACAGATATACACACAAGTAAAACACCAATATACATAAAATAACAATAAAAATCAGCATGACATAATAACCTAAGAGTTCAGCGGTGGCACGCATAATTTGGAAGTAACCAATAGCTCGATAATTAAACTGTTCAACCAGAGGGAAATAATGCCTGAAACCACAAACCTAGTCAACTACTCAATGCTAGTGATTAAATGGATCTTGGAGGAGAATCTAAACTAATACTTTACTAAACCAGAATAGTCTCTAACAAGAATCTAAACATTTGATCTTATACCTATAGATAAATATATTCCTTCACCCTCATTAGTAAAATTTCTCTCTGCAATAGAAAGAGACCACTACAGAAAGCCATAAATAATCAAAATGGCGAGTATTGGAGCCCAGTACAAATGATACACACAAGGCTCAGGCAACATTGTGATCAAGGGGAAGAAAAACTGTACAAGCAAGAGTAACCTAGTAATGTCAGAACATACTCCCATATGTCTCACTAGCATGACTAAACTGAATAAGGACAACAAAAATAGACATTCCTACTTGAACCCTCGCCCCACAAAATGAACTACAGGCAATTAAGTAATGCTGATAATTGAAGAAACAGTCCTGCCTTTGTAAGTGGATAGCAGTTTCTATTCAATAACAAATGCTCAGTCCTAAAAATATATGTATCAGTAATGTCATACATACTGAGCATTTTATCTATCTATCTATCTATCTATCTATCTATCTATCTATCTATCTATCTATCTAAATATATATATGTATATATTTATATTTATACATAGACATGTACACAAATATATATGTGTGTGTGTGTGCACATGTGCATGCATACATATCTGCATACAATAAAAAGAGAAAAGAGGAAATGAATTTGAACATGAGCAAGAGGGCTTATTAAAGGGCTGGAAATGAGGAAACATAATAGAAAAATGGTGTGATTATATTATGATTTCAAAAATTAAAAAGGATAGCTTTAAAATGAAAAATAATGATTTATTTCTTCGTGGGTGGACTTGAATTTTTTCTTTGCTTAGGGCTAGTTCATGGAATACAGGATATTTTCATTTTTATATGTTGTACATTAGCAACAATTTAGGCCTACAATTTCTTTTACTCTAAGCAATTGAGACTCATAATTAAAAGGTATTCTTAGATCTAGTATTACATGTTAAGCAGCTGTATCAGTGTTTTACATTTTACTTTGTGAAGCATTCCAGATTCTTCTCACAGTGAAGAAATAGAATATATTTATAGAATAAATAGAAAATGTTAAAACATGACTCTTGTCAAATCGTCAGCAGGGACATTTCTATCCACTGCATCACTAAGGCACAAAGGATGAGAGCCTAGTTGAATACTAACTGTATGAGAATAGAATATGTATATATTTTATACAACCACATGTTCCCAAAGCGTACAAGAAAAAGAATAAATGCATAAGTATTTAATGGTTAAATGAATTGACAATTTTTATCTGTATGAGGAATGAGTCAGTTGTATAAATGATCTGGGTTGGCTCCCAATGGTTTCATTATATATGTGAAATACCATATGTATTTATTGACAGAAGCAATTCCAGGTCATTGGTGTTTGTTTTAGACTAATACAGGAAGAAACAAAGAAACCAGTCAGCAGACTCCTAGTCATGAATTTATTTTTCTGAACGGAGAGCATTTGCAAAGAAAGTGTATCCCATGTCTACAAAGGAGTTTTATTATGGGTCATCAAGCCCTGGAAATCAGGACTGCTCAGACCAAAGCAAAGTTTTTGACTTAAGAGAATTAAAGACTTAGGTTCTCTACTACTAGTCAACAATAGAAAATCTCAGTTTTCTCATATGTAGTATGGAGGTAATGTCTTTCTCTAGAGGTGTTGCCAAGAAGTTAATAAAGACTAAGTGCAGTGACTATAATGCCATACACCCTCAAGTAACAAATGAATCTCCAGTTCTTTGTACATAAAATTATCCAGATTTGTTCTAGATCAGCAGGTTGTGGGAGATCCTAAGGAGCCTGATTTCATTCTTGAAAGCACACGCAGTGCTGATAATTCGTGCTTTCTGTAGCTCACTCTGAGAACTGCTGAAATGACTGTTAGTTCCACTGTGAACTATTACAGGAGTTTTCCCTGCTTATAAATACTTGAGAAATGAATGTGTAAATGTGTTTCATAATATTATAACATTATAATCAACAGCCTTAAACAGTTCTATGTTTAATGATGAAGCTAAAAATTTCTATAGTTGTGATCTCAGAGGGCTAAGTTATGATGTATCCCTAATCTGCTGTTTCCTGTCTAGTGCAGAGGAATCATCCACTCTTCCTAAGAATCATAGTCTCTTCCTATGGTTATAGGAACATTGAAATGAAACTATAGATAATTTACTTAGTACATTGTCATTCAAAATACCTGTCATCTGTTGTTACATGTTTGGAATATGCTGGTATTGACTTTTTAATTGAAATATTTCAATTGGTCAGATTTTCACTTGCTATCTTCCTTCTGAATTCTTGATGTAATTCTATTCTTCTCTCAGCATTCTTTTTCCTTCCTGTCACCACTTCTCCTGCACTGTTATCCTCACAGTGACCTAACCAGAGCATTTTCCCTTCCTGTTGCTCCTGCCATGCTTCCCTTTCCTCTTAGGACTATTATTATAGAGGAGGCATTTACACTACATAGAGCTCTGTTAGTTGAGGTTTAAAACATACGCTTCTTATCACTTGAAATGCAATATGTTCAAGTCATCTTTGGATTCAAGTTGAAAAACAGAGCATGTATGTCTTTGAAGTTGCGGAAAGGACTAGCTGAGAAGAACTTAGGCCTTTATCAGTAGGAATAAGAAGACCATGGTCATTGGCAGCACATGCTACTCGGGTCACACGCTAGCCTTCCTCATAGAGGTCATCAATTTGTGTTACTATTTGGAAATGAAGTAAGTTTTTATTAAAAAAATTTCACTTTGCTTATAAAGATCGTCTATATTGTCAGAATCCTTCTAAAGTAAGTATAGGGATGACACTTCCACGAAGAATATCCACCCAGAGCAGTTTTTAACTTCTCGTGATGTACTTTGTTACAAACTACTAATACCTGCTGCTGTATTCTCCCATCTCAGTTGCTCTTGTGAAAATCAGAGGCTGTCTTTGTGGTTACGGCTTCTGGGCTTAATGTTTGTACAGTTAACATGTTTTCCTGAATATTTTCTGTAATATATTTTTTTCTTTTTGTCTCTAACAGGGTAGATTTCTATTTCTATGATCAAATATCAGTAATTTTAAAATGGAAACATAGAAGCTGAAGATATTTCATAAGAGGATCTTTCTCTAGCTCTTACCAAATAGCTTTATCAAAATGCTGTTGTGCTGATTTTAGAAACAAGTACAAATCTAAAAAAGTATTTACGTAACTCACCAAAAGCTTTCACCACTAACATCATCTTCTTCGAATTTAAATCTGCATACTTTTTACCTCAAAACTTTTATGCAAGCTTCTGGATTCCCAGGGTTATAAATTACTGAAAGCCCTCAGGATTTCATAGCCTGTGGGGAAGGAACTCACAGGACAATTAAATCTATATGATGTTACCTTCGCTATTCTTAATACAATAGAGAAGCATTTTGGTTACTATGCTGCCTTGGTGAAAAAAATGTATCAATCATAAAATATCTCTCATTCTCCACTAATTTATGCAGATAATTTAATATAAATATATATATACATGTTTTACTTATTCATGTATGTAAATATGCATATCAAATTATGCATGTCATCCCTCCATGCTATTTCCATTTGTAGTCTCTAAGTACATTTTATAATTTTCTGATAGTTTTGCATCATAATGTGAGCCCGGATCCTTACTGTCTGTCTACCTAGTTAGTTTATCCAGGAGTATCAATGTCAGGGAGGAAAGTGAAGGATGGAGGTTTTCATCAGGCTCCTTACCTAAATACTAGCCACAGAACTGGACTTTGATAATGGGTCCTGACAGCTCAGCCTTTTATAAACTCTGTCTTCTATGCCATTAACAGTTTTTCTTGAAATCTTTTTCCTTTTTTATTGAAAATGAATTCTTCTTTCATGCAATACATCTTGACCACAGTCCTTCCTGCTCTCCTGAGACCCTTCTTTCCCAGATTCACTCCCTTTCTATTTTTCTTCAGAAAAGAGTAGAACTATAAAAGATATTAGCCAGATGTGACAAAGCAAGATACAATAAGACAAGGTAAAAACCCTCATTTTAAAGCTGGCTGAGGCAAGCCAGTAGGAAGAAAAGAATGCTAACATCAGGCAAAAGTGTCAGGGAGTTCCCATTCTCATTGTAGGTGTCCTACCAAAACCCCAAGCTAGCAACCCTAGCATATACCCAGAGCACCTAGTGCAGACCCATGCAGGTTCCATGCTTATTATTTCTGTTTCTGTGAGCCCATTTGATTGCTGCTTAGTTGATTATGTGGGCCATGTTCTCCTGGGTCATTGATCCCCTCTAGCTCTTACAATCTTTTCTCCCCTTCTTCCCTGGTGCTTCCTAAATTCTGGGGGGAGGGATCAAGTGCAGACCACCAATGAAATTTCCACATAATGTCTGGCTGTTCTTTTAAATATGTCAGTCATAGGATCTCTGTTTATAAATCCTATAATTATTACACAATTCTTCCAGAACTCAATACAACATAGACATTGCTCTATAGGATTCCTCAGATTTTCTTTATTTGTTTTGAGGAATTTTCTTTTTTTATATTTTTCTATTTTTGAAAAATTCTTACATGTATATAATGACATATGGTGATATCCATCCACAATTTCCTTCTTATACTTCCTCCAACATAAGCCAGTTATAACTTTATGTCTCCTTTTATTACCCACCAGGTCAAATAATGCTGCATATATGTGGATGGTGTGGGGTTCTGACCTGGAACACAAGAAATTTACAGTGGAGAAATCCATATAAAGAATGACTTCCTCCTCCAGCAGTTCTCATTAAGAGCTAGGACCTGGAAAGTACCTCCTTCATCTGAGCTGGAATGTTTATCACACACCCTATAGCCCTGTCATTCCACATTCCTCCTGCTCTATGTCATTCCCTGAGTCTTGGCAGGGTAGTGGTGGTTGTGAAAAAGATGTTTGATTCATGCTGAGCACTCAGTCTTATTCTTAAACTTTGACCAATTGTTTATTTCTGTAAAGGTTTTCTAACAAGACCTTGTTTAAGTGGATTTATTTAGTTTGTATTGTAGTATTGTTTGGTTTATAAGTGTTAACATTTCTAGAAGGATCCCATGGAGTTAACAGTCAAATGGAATTTTCCTCACATTTTTGTTGATTATTTGGAGAAGCTTTTAGTGAGGAGAAATGAGACACATATAATCTTTGTATCTTTGGAGCATCAAATTTATTCAAAAGACATTGTAGTATGACAGATCCATGAAAGGCACTGAGAGTTCTATTTTTCTGATAATATGCATTAATTTAGAATAGAAATCTTATGCAGGGGCTTCTCTGTGCCATCATGCTACAACTACTCAATTGTAAATAGTAAACAGGCATTTGAAATGTTTATTATTCCCCAATATCCTTGAAAAAATTGAAAAACCAATGCTCTTGAATTACAGAGTTGTAGCAAAAATAATTACTTTTCTTTGATATGTCTACCGTGATTAGATCAAATCTGAAAATCTAATATCAGTGTGACCCAAAAGGTTAAATATTTTGAGTGTTGATATTCTACCATAAGTGAAAACTTCCCCATCTGACCCTTTGTGATGGATCACAGGTTATCAGTTCCAAGTGTCAGTCCTAAACACACACACACACACACACTGTGAAAGGACTCAACATCCTCTCTTATCCTGGTATATATATTACATATATACATTTAAATATATATAGTTAAAGAAAAGGAGACCATTCAGAGAGGAATAGTGAGGGACAGAGATGATGGATAGAGAAATAGTAATAGAGAATTTGTGTACTGTTCATTTTTTCTATCTATGGTGATGAAATGATTAAACCAATTATACAATTTTTACTTGTTAATTAGAGTAGAAAATTAACTTTGAATTAAATAAAAAATATTTAGTGCACTAGGTGCAGATTTCTCTGTAGTTAAAGGCACATCCTCAGCATATGTAAGGACATGAGTTTGAGTTTCTATACCCAAGTAAAATCCAAACATTGACCAACATACAATGGATTCCACAGTTTATTTGTGTGATTTCATTTTGTTAGAGTTAGGTGTGTGTTTTCTTTAATTTTGTGTGTGTGTGTGTGTGTGTGTGTGTGTGTGTGCGTGTTTGTATGTGTGTGTATTGTTTTATTTTCTCTTCTTGGTTTTGTTGTATTGGCTTTCTGTTTGTTTTTGAGAAAGAACTTATAATTGGGTGAGTAGGGATAGGGGAGAAGATCCAGTAGATTTGGAGAATGGTGGACTTGATCAAAATATATTTAAATTTAAAATTGTTTTTAATAATCAAAAATATAATGCAAAATTTCAAGCATGGGTGTTTGTACCTGAAACACCAGCATTAAGGCATAGGGAAAGCAGGATCACAACAGCTTTGCTCAAATGTCAAGCTTCCAAATATGTAAGATACCTTTTCTCCTAAGGCTTAATAGAGAAGCACATGTCATATGCTGCATATGAAGACATTAAAGAAACCATCCACAAGATCATGTGTACGTATCATGTATCATATATACCTTGTGTAACATATGACACACAAAATAATAAACAAAAGAAGAGATAAAAACAGAATTAGGGACTGCTAATGAATATTTTCCCTGTGTTGATTCTTCTAGTAACTAGTTCAGACTTTTCTTTGTTTATTTTTACTTGGTCTTATTTTTTTCATTTATATTTAAGAATTTATTTTTTCTTTGACTATTTTATACTTTATCCATTGCACTCAGGCATAAATGTGACCTTCCAATGGCTTTCTGAGGACCTGTGGTAAGAACTCTCACCTCAATCCATTTATTCCCATATATTTACATATTTAATTGGTACAACCATTGTAGATTGATCTCTTCAGGTATTGAGCAGATGGCTACTGATATAGAGCAGCAATCTCAACCTGTGTGTCTGGACTCTTTTCAGGGCATTGGTGAAAACCATCTACATTGAAATATTTACATTATGATTTATAGCAGTAGCAAAATTACAGTTATGAAGTACCAACAAAAATAACATTATGGTTGAGGGTCATCACAACATGAGGAACTGCATTAAAAGGTCAAAACATTAGGATAGTTGAGCCGTGTTGATCTAGAGGAAGTAGGAGCTACCAGCATCCTGCAGAAATGTATGTATTATAGTATTTAACAATATTCAAATGCCTACTTTGAACCATATGCAAGTGAAGCTAACTGTGGACATTCATTTGGAATCAGGAAAGCAGTACAGATTTTTAAAAAATTTGACTGATTACATTTGTCACTTGGGAGTCAGTCTCATCGTCTCAACTTCAACACATAAGTTTTATTAATTGCTTTGTCATTCCCCTAGCTACAAAACCACAAGGAATTTCATATGTGATTCTTATGGGAATATATATACATACACACACACACACACACACATATATATATATATATATGATATAAAAATTCATAAAACTACCTGGTTGGATTTTGGAGTATTAGAAGGAGTTATTTTCCTAAATTTGATAAGTAGCATGGGGCATATCATTAAAGTCTTATAAATTTTCTTGTTTTCATAATGATTCAAAATTGTTTGCTTTCTGTTACAGGAGGAACCACAAAGCTTTCTATTCCTATGCCTCCATCATTCTGTAGTGTGTAAAATTCTTGGGGAAAAAAAGATATTTCATTTTTTCTAATTTGTGGTGATGTAGGATAATTAGGTGAAAGGAAGAAAGAGAAAACTATAATTGTCTTTTAAATGATAGGATTATGTTTTAAAGACCACTTAGCATGGAACTCAGCAGCTTAGGGTGTCTCAAGTACTCTACTTACAATACTACTTACTTACTAAACAATAAACTAATGTTTCTAAGCTCAGACTCAGAAGGAATTGTAAAGCATTATTTTTTTAGTTTATTTTTGTTCCTCAGAAGGCAAGAAGTCATGAATAGTTTTGAAAGAATGCAAGACATCAGACAACATTGACTCTCAGGCTTGTGATAGACTCTTAATAAGGTTTTCCTGAAGAATGTTCCTTCCTTCCATTTTTTCTATACCTCCATCCCATTGTCTTTCCATCTCTCTCCCTCTTTCCCAGATGCCCCTTCTTTTCCTCCCATCTTCTTACATTATTTTGAGACAGGGGTTCATGTAGTCTCAGTTTATTTTGGACTTGCTATATAGTTGAGGATGATCTTGACTATCCTCCTGGTGCCAGGATTATATGTGTTTGTCACCCAGTTAACACTATCTCTTTATTTAGAAGAAAATGTGAGCCAATGAAGGAATAACAGTAATGAACCCTTAAAAAAGATTAAATATTTGGGCTATCTTAATCCCTATGTTTGTCTTGTAGTTTTGAGTATTTTTATTACATGGATCTAGACTGTTGAGACACTCAAAGTTACTGCTCCGTACAACAGGTTACAATTTTATGTATAACCCAATCACATATGTGGGATAAATAAGTTGCAAGAGAAGATTGGAGATAGGTCATAAGTATGAACAATTTTAAATCATGAATAAAATATTTGTGCCGTAGAAGTACAGGACTTAAGAAAGAGAATTTTACTGAAGATAAAAAATGTAAAAATTCAATATTGACTCATATACTTATTACAAAATTTGTTTTATAATAAATTATATGGCATGAACCCACACACTACCTTTTCAACACATAATATCTATTATTGATCTGATATTTTAAATACAATGTGTCTATACAAAATATCCATAATGTTATAGGAAATACATGAATACAGAGGAGAAGTGCTTTCTATTACAGATAAGAAAGTTCCTTCTCATGAGGATTAATTAGGTTTCCAAAGGTGACAAAGCTGTATGGGGTTAGGATCAAAACTCTACCCATGTCTGTCTGACCACACTCCCTGGATGAGAAGAATGTGCTGTCTCCAGATATTATATAACCAGTAGCAATATGCTCTTTGGATACAAAAATCAGTTCACTAAACATAACAAACTTAAAAAATGAGATTTCTGCTCTCCCTATAATAATGAGAAATACACCCATGTTCCTGTCAATATTGTGTGAAGTCATTTTGTCAGAATGACTCAGGCTACTTGAGAGAGTGGAGATTTCATGAACTACTACTTATTGAGTTGTACAATCGTGGTTTGAGACTCAGAGAGCTTGATATCAGCCAAGTCAGGTGCTGCCTATGCCTTTGAATTAGGGACAGCTAATGAATGTCTTCCATGCGTTAATTCTTATAGTAACTACTTCAGCCTTTTCTTTGTTTTTCTTTGCTTTTATTTATTTTTATTTTTAATATTTAATATTTTCTATTCTCGTCCTCATATCAGCTATTCTTTAGATACAGACAACATTGTTTCGACATTTTACACAGTTGTTATTCCACGTGTTGAATCCTTTCATTTACAGCTTGAGGAATAAGGGTGTGAAAGAGATGTGAAAGAAATTGTTCAAGTAATCAAAATCATCTTCTACAGAGAAGCAAAGAAGAGTTTGATTGAAAATTTTATTTATTGTACTGCTTTCCCCTTGCCTATCATGATTCTGAATTCTCATGATATTAATAATCCTATGAACACCTCTGAGGATGACAGTTCAAATGTTCTAATATTATAAGTTAGAACAATTCATTAGCTAATATTTGAAAAGAAAATAAGCATTTTTCAAATTAATTTCTATGTTATTTCTCATTGACCACAAATAAACAAATGCCTTAATCTCCCAAAGACTTTTCTACCTTTATAAAATTATAGATTTTGTTTTCCTTGAACTTAGGCTAGACTGACTGATTCCAACATAACAGAATCATTTAAATCCTAGTCTTAAATATCTGATCCACTGTAGGCGGCCCTCATGCTTTCTCCACATATGCATCTTACCTGTTTGTTATCATATTGTGCTAGGTTTCTGTTCTCTTCATTTAATCCCTACTAATTATAATCTTTGCAAGAGAATGGGAGTAAGGTTATATCTACGTTCCCTACTGTGGTGGATCTAATGTGGTTCCCAAATTCTATAGCTCAAAAAAATTAAACAAGCTGAAGATGCAGTGAGGATGCATGGCAATCTTAGATGGCAATTCTGATATGGTAAGAAATAGTTTTTTTCAGAAACTGTTTATTACTGTGTACTTGGATTTACCTTTTCCTCTCAGATATAAATAAAATATATAAAGCAAAACAGTCATTACAGCATGCTTTGTTGTGTAAGTTTTTTGAATTGGCATTATTATATTTTAATGTGTTGTTAAATAAAGGATGGATGGATGGAATGCTGTGTTTATTTACTAAAATTTACTGAAGTATATCTTATGTCTGTAATTGTACATGCTCACAGTGTTTTGATATACATTACGAATGTGCTCACATGAAGGTAATTAGTATAACTGTCACTTCTGAAATTATTTGTAGTTTTTTTTGAGACAGTTTATAATCCACCCAGCCTATTTCAGCTATATAGCCTGGTATTTACACATCATGTTTCATGCTCAATATATTTCATTTTATTTCATCTGCTAAAACTTAAATTTTTATCTATTTGTCCAAAGTCTATTATCTATAACCATGACAACTTCCAGAAACTACTAGTATAATCTAGGCTTTGTTTTATAAATTTGATTTCATACATGTCTGAATTCATGCCGTATATGTTTTTTGAACTTGGTCTAATTCATGAATCACTTATCACTCATTACCATCCATATAATTGAAAATAATAAGATTTACTGCATTTTCCAAGCTGAAGTGTGTGTGTGTGTGTGTGTGTGTTTTGTGTCTTAAATAAAAGGCTCAATAGACACATGGTTTTTCCATAGCTGAGCTCTCCTGATGAATTCTGCAATAAACAAAAAAGCCCAATTATCTTCTGAAGCATAAAATTTATTTACACTGAACAGATAGCCCAAAGTGATATTGTTAAGCATTATGTTAGTCTTATTTTAATTTAGTTTTGAGGAAGCTTTTCACTGTTTATCATAGTGATTATAATTTATATTACCATCACTAGATCATGGAGCTTCTCCTACTTCAGAGCCTCACCAATACTTCCTTTCTTTATCTTTTAAATCTCAGCTATTCTAACAAGTCTGAAACATATGTCATTGGAGATTTGAAATTTCTAGTAGTTTTCATTTTTCTATTATGCATTATGCAACATGCACATGTGCTTTACTTGGGTAGTAATGTCTAACTGGACAATTTCTTCCTTCCTTAGTTTTTTAAGACCAATTAATTAATTAATTAATTAATTTTTACTACACATGCACTATCATATTTGGAATTCTGTGAAAGTGAAGAGGAAAACACACAATTTTACAATATCGTGATTTACTGCCTCTGTAGTATTTAAACCCATAAATGAGATTTATATACATGGTTATAGAATCATTATCAGTACTGGGTTTAATGACCTAATAATGTGTAGGTGAGGTACCATGAACATGAACCTGGGACATTTAGCTGTAAAGATTTTTGTCCCATATATTAGGGAGATAATGAAAATGGATAATTCAACTTCCAGACAATATCCAGGATGAAACTGACTTGATCCAATTAATCATCCCACATTCACACTTGTTGTTCTCTGGGATAATTACAAAATATGCAGGACTTGCAGCAGTCTGAAGAAGGAAGGGTGATCCTTCCATTTCTGATTCTTTCTGAAACTTTCTGTGAGCAGCAGGATATCCTTCAGTGTTCTAGTCTAGTCGGTTATGGATGACTGAAATATATAATCCCATGTGAGCTACTTTTGGAGTCTCTCACCTGATCTACAAGAGGATATATGAGAGTAATTTCCATGTGCATGTTTATCTTAAGCCTTTGGGGACTGGTTTGCAAGAACTCTGCTGTTCTTTTCTCATTCTGAAAGTAATTATTCCTTTCCATGTTGCCTACTATGCAAGGGGATTGTGTCTCCTGGAAATTAGACAAGTTGTAAATAGCACAAAGTGAACAGAACTCAAAGAAGCATCCCAAGAAGTCAGTATATTTTACCTTTCTACTTTTTATTTCTGTACTTGTTGTAACTGAAAGATAACAAATTTGTTGTTAAAGATGCATCTTAATAAATATTTTTACTCTGACTTGCTGTAAGTTCAAATAATGAATCAAGGGTAGAGATATAAAAGAGGTATCTACAATAGAGGGAAAAGACGTACATCATTATAAGAAATGAGAATGAATTCAAAGGCAGAATTCAAAAGTCTCTATTTCCCAGACTCTTGATGAAAATTTTATTAGGTAAAATAATTATTCATTAAATTAATATTTTATGAATTTATCTTTTTCATTTTCAGTATTGTGTATGAATTAATGAAAGTTAAAGAATACTATATTTTGATAAACCATATATACTAATTTAACACTTTTTTACCTAGGAACCTGATATTGCTCAAAGTAAAATCCTACAGTTGGTGGCCAAGTGCAATTGTTTTCTGAGTTGTTATACAAAATGCAAACACGCTCACTGGTTTAAACAACAACAGTTCATCTTCTTACAATCTTCTATGTTAGAATTTTTTATTAGTTTTTTGTCTACTTGACACAAGCTGGAATTATAGGGTAGAGGAGACCTCTGTTGACAAAATATCTGTACTAGACTGACCTGTGGGCAAGCCTGTGGAGTAGTACCTTATTTAGTGACTGATGTGGGAGGGCCCATTCCATTGTAGGCAGGTTGTCCCCGGTTATATAAGAAAACAGGCTGAGAAAGTCAGAAGGAAAAAGTCACTTAGCAGCACTCCTTCATGGTCTCTGCTCCAGTTCCTACCTCAAGTATTTGCTCTGAGTTGTTGCCCTAGCCTCCCTCTGTGATAGGCAAATAAACTGTAAAATAAAATAAATCATATTTCCCCATGTTGCTTTGATCATAGTGTTTTAGCACAGAGATAGAAATCCTAACTAAGTGACTAGGGATTAACTTCCAGTTGTCAACAGGAAGTTGCTGCTTACATTATCCTTATTCAATAATACTAATAGCACAATACTAAATACTAAATACTAAAGCTAATGCATTTCAGTGTGACACTGTACACAAGAGTATGTGCCTTAATTATGTCTAGCCAATCTAGCCCTCGCTCATTTTCTCTGCTTCCCACTCTTTTTCTGAAGCCCATCTCTAATTTCCTTTTTTTCTTTTTTCTTCCCCTCCCCTCTCCACCTCTGCTTGCCTTCTTCCTATCCCTACCCTCCTTCTGCTTCTTTTTCTTTCCCTTCTCTTTCCATCAATGGATCAAGGAATCTTGATGGATGAGACAAAGTATTGTACCTTGGTGATAGAAATGAGCATAGGACAAAGCAAAACGTAAATTACAGGATATATCCAAGACAAGCCTAATTACCAAAATTTTAGATTCTGATTTCAGACATACCTAATAATTATATTGAGACTTATAGCCATTGCATCAACTTTTACAATGTGTTGCTGATTCATCTTTTCCTAATTAGTATCGTATTCTCAAATTCCAGACAGAGTCTAATTAAGTCTTTGGAGACAGAGTCAAATATTCCTATACTGCTATGTTGGTAAAATCTCAAAGAGCTGTTGATGAAATGTGTATCTTGAGTCCAATGAATGTTGGCCATGTATCACCACCAGGTATTGGTCCCTTTAACCAAAGGTAAGCATAGACATTCAAACTTAACAAAGCAAGGTTGTCTTTCTGCAGCTTTAGCTGCAATTAGAATGATCATACGTGGGAAGCAGTTCCTCTGGATATGCTGGCTTGAAACACAAAGGCACCCCATTTTGTTTTAAAGCTCAGTTTCTCTCTGATCTTAATGGGCAGAACTTGGACAAAGGTCAGATAGCCTAAAGCCGCCCAGTTCTGGAAAACTGCCTGCTGGACTAAATCAACTTTATTGCTTCCTCATTCCATGAGACGTTCCCGCCCTTATAGATTAACACAAGAAGCCCTAGAGAAAATCTTACAGGTGCTCACACTTCCTTATTGCTCTGGGGCCCTTTGACACTACCATTTCTTAACCCACTGGATAGACCAGTTGGCCTACCAGATAGAGTTACCATAGCAACCTGCTTATGCATTCCTCGCTCCCCTCCCCACCTTGAAGATGCCTTTAAATACTGATACTATATGTTCAATAAATTGGAAGCTTGATCAGAAATTTTGTCTTGCCTTCCATCTCTCTCACATCCCTGACCCATACCCCCATTCCCACGCCCTCTCCTAAGAGTCATTGTTTCAGATCCCTCGGGCAGGGGCAACCATAGATTTTTCTTTTTCTTTTTTTTTACTTTAAATGGATTGTGATTTTATACACATAAACACACACATGCACACACACACACACACACACACAAACACATACCTTCTCACAATTTTGCATTTCCTCTCAGGTCATGTAGTGAATATTGTCACTATATTGTCACTCAAGGGAAATTCAGAGGACAGAATCTGTGATGTGCTTGTGAATTTAAGTTTTTGCTTTTTGGTTTGCTTCTCAGACATCCAAGTTTGATGTTTTCATTTCTTGGTACTGATTTTAAGTGCCAGAATAGCATATTATTCTTCTGAATTAGAGAGGATCCTATGAAAAGAGTAGAGAAGGAATGACATGGAATTAGAGAGGTCATACTAAAACTTTAGTCATGTCTTATGGTGTACATCTTATAAGCCATACTATGTGGAGAAAGATATATCTTGATAGACTATTCTGAATTTGTGGCTTTTGGTTGATAAGTTCTGACATTTTTTGCTTGTTTCTTCCAAAGCACACTTTAACTGGCAGTTGATTAAAAACTCCTGATAGGCTAGATATCTTGAGAATATGATGAAGATGAGAATATGAGCCAGATGAAGAGAAAACAGCATTTTGAATAGATAAGTATACAGCTAATTCACCATCTTCTCATTAGAAATATTTATTAAGTGCAACATATATGATAGAAAATGTTCAAATATATATCAGCAAATACCATGGCAAAGATTAAAACACCTCAACTTTACAGTTACCTATTTTAGTCAGTTCAAAAACTGTAGTAAATTGCTCCCTTCGTGCATTTAAACTTTCTGCTTGTTTTCAAACAATTCAGTATAATTGTATTAACTTCCTTTTTAAATTTTCCTCAAATATTTTTGAGTTTAAAGATATTAAATACAAGGAGTTTAAGGTTCTTGATACCCTAACTAGACTTTTTCTCATGTGGAGTGTCCACAGTTCCACAAATTCCCTAATCATGTTTATATTCCCACACCAGTTAATGAAAACACAGTATGTTTAAAATACATAGTTTTTAAATCTATTTAGCAATTAAAGAATTTAAGATTATTTGAAGATAACATGGTCTTATTTATGCTATGGGTTTACAGTTCTGCTCACTAAGGCTATGGCAGTGCTTTACAATGATTTTATTGAAGTTTTAACATTTTCAAAAATTTCAAGAGGAAGAGAATTTTTCCAAGAAACTCTTTTTTTTAACTTTTCCTTTATTTTTTAAGAATTTTATATAAGCACACAGTGAATATGATCATATCTATCCCAATTTCTCTCTTCCACTCCCTCCAAATGCCCCTAAGCATGTTCCACCCAACTTCATATCATCTTTTTAACAATACATTAATTCAATTTGTGCTACTCATATGTCCAAGTATGTGAGGCTAATTACTGGATCATGAAAAACTTATCCGTGGCCACTTCTTAAAGAATAAAAATGATTCTGCTTCCCGCATCAAGTATTCACTGCTCCTCACGTACGGACCTGGAGGTCACCTACCGCATCGATGACAGGATTTTGTCTGGCTTGATATTGTTCAGGTGCCATAGCTTCTGGGAGTTCATGAATATAACAGCCATATTATGCCCAGAAGATAATATTTCATAGCATGACTCATGGTGTGACCTCTTACCTTCTTTCTTTATCCTCTTTTGCAATGGTTCCTGAGCCTTGTTTCTGGTTGACAGTGGTGGTGGTAGTGATAGGGTAATATAGATGCCCCATAAAGGACTGAACATTAGTCTGTTATTCTTAGCCCTTTGATAAGTATGTATCTCTCTGTAGCCATAGACACTAAATGTAGCCGCTGGTTCAGGGCAAAGGGTTGTTTATTCTTCTGTCTTATTCCATCCCTGGTCCTTATGCCTGGAGCCTCCATACAATCTGTTCTTAAGTCTAGAACTGGAAGGCTTCAATCTCAGCCTCTGTAAAATCTAGAACATTTAAACCTCTACATAATCTAATCAACGTTCGAGACATATTGCTGACTGAGCTACTCTGACTAGCTCCTTCTGAACTCAGAGCTGTACAGACTCTTCTGGTTCAATTCATTCTTCTGGCTCAAACTCTTCTCCAAGCTGCTGGCTCAAACTGACCTTCTGAGCTGGTTGACTATTTCTGACTGAACTCTTCTGATTTGGGCTTACTCTGGCTGATTCTCTGACTGCCTCAGACTGAACTGCTCTGCTTGGCTTCAATCTGACTCCCTCTTCCTGCCAGATACTGACTTCTGCAGAGATGCCTCTGTGTCTCTCCCACAGCCTGCCTGCTGCATTCACTGCTCCATACTACCTCAGTTGAACTTTCTGCTCCTTAGTCAGACCATTTCATTGTCTCTCTGTCTTTTTCCCCATCTGCCTGCTTCAGTCTGTTCTCCTCATACTGCCTGCTGTCTTCTATAACTCACTCTTCTGTAACTGACTCTGCTCTGAACTAAGAGCAAGTCTTTACTCTGCCTCTGCTAATTCTTCCTGTGATTAGTCACTTTGCCTGTTCTTCATTCTCACTCATCTCAGATGTCACTTCCATTATGACATTAACTACTTCATAGTTCTTCCTCCTGATCTGCTTCCACATTCTGTTTCTGTCTTAGCAGTTAAAGGTATGAACTACTACTGCCTTGTAAATACTGAGATTAAAGATGTTTGCTACTACTGCTTTACCAGAATTAAAGAGCTAACTTTAATCCCAGTGTATACCAACATTCTTAACATTTTTTTCTATATTCCATCTGGACCACACAGGTCTCTAAATTTGATTCCTTCATATAGACCCCCCAAATATATGTAGACCCTGCTTACCATTCACACAGGTTTATTCTTCTATATCTCTCCATTGTCAGATACCTATCCCTCCACCCAGAAAAAGCTTCTCTGAACAAGTTTGAAAGAACTTAGTTCTATGAGTATAAACACAAATATTTAGAGAAAATTTGACAATAGTTATGATTTAGAGTTGACACATCTTTGTATACATCTGAGTAGCTCGGAAGAAGAGAAAATTTCCTATCTCTCTCCAGCATCAAAAAGTTAGCAAAATGTATTAATATTTCCAACTACTACAGTTTTAAAAGAATATTTAATATTATAGAAAGTATGCAATGAGAAAAATACAAGATGAATACACCAAGTCAAGAGGCCATCAGCAAAGAGTAACCATCTGTTATCTCCTATTGAAATAACAGAATCCAAGGGCAAAATAATGTAGTGAGGAAGTTCCAGGTCTGTGAGAAAAAAAAATACTCAGGAATATTTAAACTTCTTTCAATTTCATATTATTTAGGGAAACGTAATGGAATTTTCAGTAGTACCTGACTTTTTTGAAGGTCACAGACATATGCACTTGGCTTACTGTTTTATGAAAATATTCTCGTGCTTTGTTTCACCTTTGACAGTTCACTTTTTACAGTCGTATGTGTGATATATCTACAAGCAATCTATTGTACTATCATTCAGTTTGTAACTACTCATGCAAAAGCTTGAGGCAACACAAGCTTACTTCAAAATAAAAAGGTTACAACTTAATAGTATCTGTGTAAAGTATACTTTAAGCTTACAATTAAAAGGAATAATCTTAGACAGCAGGATGGTATGTTATATGAATGGTATATATTTATAGGCTACCAAAGTCTCTAGTTCTGATAAGTATGTTCAGAACCCAGTTCTTCAAGATAGGCAGCTACTGTTTCTCTAGAGTAGGTTTCAGAGAAAGATTGAATTACTAGCTTTTATTTTCATGAAGAAAAAAATGATAGTTTTTCTATGAATATTTAATAGATTTCAAAACACTTGACACATATTTTTTAAAGAAGAAAACACCTATGATCACAACAAGGTCCATCATAATAAGAAGTCCTGTACATGCCATAATGTCACTGACAAATTGGAGATAACTAATAGCCATCTCCTTAAAATTCAAGGTCACTCTATTGGAGATAATTCATGCCTAGTATTATAAACCAAGCCTGCTACCTGTGGGTGATGAACCAATGAACCCTAAAGGAGAACCTACTATTACCACTTTCCTCAACCAGTATAATTTCTAACTTCATTACAAATACTCATCCTCATATTTACAGATAACTGTAGCTGTCAGCTCTCCCCAAAGAAGCTTCTTTTTGTAGCAGACAGAGACCATTACAGAAAGGCACACTGCTCAAAAAGCAGAGAACTGCTGATCTTGGGCTCCTGGTCCCCATTTGACATATCTACAACACAAGCCCTATATCTAAAGCTCAGAGAACATTATAAAAGAGGGTATGGGAAGATTTTAAGGCCAGATGATAAGGGCATAGGCTGTAAGATAGTGTTTTCTGTATAGGACAGGCAAGATGCACCCAATATGGCTGCCTAAATAAGATCCCAAACTGACAAAACTAATAGAAATGTCAATGTGGATGGGCAGAAATCTCACAGGACACCACCCTTAGATGAAAAGCTACGGTCAGCCAATGGCTGCTGGGAGAAGGAGAATCAGACTTTTCCAGGGACAAGTCCCTAGGCAGGCTATAGAATTCCAAGATGTCAGCCCTAAGCATATATATATACATAACACAGTAGTAATTAAAGAATAAACAGCCATAAATTTGATAAGGAGTGGTAAGGGTATGCAGAAAGAATTGGAGGAGAAAGAGTGAAATAGGAAGTAATGTAAATACCGTCTTCATATGCAATTCTCAAAAAATAAACAAGGTAAAAATATAAAAAAAAATGAAGGAATAAGGGAAGGCCTATCCCACCAGCCTTGTGCTTAGTTCACTCCACTCTTCAATCACTAAGATGGTAAAAGTGCTCATCACAATAAAATAAAAGGAATTATGTGAAACAAAACACACACCAAAAGTTGTATAACCTGCATTCCTTCCAGCAGTATAGGAACATTCCCATTTACCTGTGATGGCTTCCTAACTTTCCTTGTATCTTACTTGAGCATAGCTGGAATAATTATATTTATTGTGATTTTAATACAAATTTCCCCGAGAGTGATACTAAACACTTTTCCTTGTACTTCTTGACCATTTCTATTTCTTTTTGGGGAAATTTTGCATTTGCTTGCTTAGCCCACTTTTATTGAAGTTATTTCCTTGGATAAATTCAATTTTCTCATCTCAGACTTAATTTCTGCCCAGTATTATTTTCTTAATTACATTAGCTGAAAATCCACTGCTTTTTGTTGCTGTTTTCTTAGTATTACTCTTTTCTGGAGGAAAGATCCCGCCAGGTAAGGGCCAGGCCTAATGTTTTCACTGCTCTATCCTGGAGTTCAGAGAAGTACTTGAGGATCAAGAAATACATTGTACAAATTAAATAAAGCCAAACAACAACACTGGGGCGTTCACCTTATTAACTTATGTACTGAAGCTTGGAAAACTCCAGTTTCAAAGTAGGCAAAATACCTTGGTAGTGTCTGCTGTCTTAGTCAAAGCTCTGTTGCTGTGAAGAGGCACAATGACAAGGCAACTCTTATAAAAGAAATCATTTAATTTGAGTCTTGCTTACAGTTTCAGAGGTTTAGACCATTATCATCACGGCATGGAGTATGGCAGCAGTTAGTGCTGAGAAGTAGCTGAATGCTACATTCTAATCTGCAAGCAGAGAGAGAGAAAACTAGCACAGTCTTTTGAAATTGAAAAGACCACCCCCAGGGACATGCTCTCTCCAACAAGGCCACACCTACTCCAACAAGGCCACACCTCCTACTCTTTCTAATCTTATCAAGGAGTTTCACTCTATAGTTACTAACCATTCAAATGTATGAGCCTATGAGGACCGTTCTTAATCAAACCAGCATACTGACCAAGTTTCATTTATATGACACAGACAAACCCCTGACTTGTATGAACTGAAGAAATTATATTGTTTTTGACCCTATTCAGTCTTTTTTATTAAATGTACTTATTTTCCTGTAGTATAATACATCCTGGCTCCATCTTCCCCACCCTCCATTCCTCCCAGCTCCTTTGCTTCTCCACTCTCCCACAGACTCCTCCCCCACCCCTGGTTCTCCTTGGAACAGAGTCAGGGTTACTACGCAGAGCATACCAAGGATAGGTAGGAGCCCCCACATCAAGGCTGGACTAGGGGCCATAGCAATAGGAAAAGGGTCCCAAGAGAAAGTAAAAGGTCAGAGACCCCTCCTGCTTTTAGAAGTTCTACAAGAAGACCAAGTCAGATAACCATAATATATATGTAAGGGACCCTGCCGACTCTGTGTCTGACAATTTAGACTCTGTGATCCCATAAGTGCCCTGGTTAGTTGATTCTATGAGGCTTATCCTCCTGGTGTTATTGACAATACACACACTTTTTTTTCAAATCAATGTTCAGTAATAGCAATAGACTAATAGCTAAGCAATAGACTGTTTTAGGAGAGTATTACTGGTCTTAAAACAAACAAACAAACAAAAAAACCCAAGTAATGATAGAATGACTCTTAACGACATTCTAATATGCTTTATGGATTTGTGCCTTATTTGGCCATCATCAGGGAAACTTCTTCCTGCAGCAGATGGGACCAACTACAGAGACCAACATCAGGCAGTACACACACACACACACACACACACACACACACACACAAAAACACACACAAAGAGAAAGAAAGAGGGAAAGGAGAGAAACAGAGACAAAGAGAAACCCTGAAACACACAGCTCTAAATGGAATGTTTCTATCAAATCCTCAAATCCTTCACCTCAGAGTTCAACAAACTCTGCAAAAGAGGAAACAGAGTGTATAATCAGAGGGGGATACGAGAAGATTAAGAAGAGTAAGTCTCTCTAAATCAGTGAGTACTTCTCAACCTTCCTAAAGCTGTAATCTTTTAATACAGTTCTTTAAGTTGTGGAGACCTCCAACCATAAAATCATTTTGTTGCTACTTTATAACTGTAGTTTTGGTGCTGTTTTGAATCATTATGTAAATATCTAATATGCAGGACATATTATTTTGCCCTCAAAGTGGTAGGTTGGGAACCACTGTTCATTAAATTTGATCATTAAATCAATGATCAAAGCTCATGTGAACTCACGGAGACTGAAGAGCAGGGCCTGCCAAGGTCTACACCAGGTCCTCTACATATATATTGAAGCTTCCAGTGTCGTATCTTCATGGGGTTCCTGAGTACGTAAACGAGTGGGTCTCTCCCACTTTTGTGCCTTCTCTTAGGGCTCTTTTTGCTTCTGTTGGTTTACCTTGTCCAACTTGGATGTGATCATTTTTTATTTACCTTATTATATTTTATTTTGTTATGTTTTGTTGTAATCTCTTAGAAGCCTGTTTTTGTTTTTTTTTCTAATGAAAGGCAGAAAATGAGTGTGCCTGGGAGAGAGGGGAAGAGGGCAGGAACTGGAAGGAGTAGTGTGGAAACTGTAATCAGGATATATTGTATGCGAAAAAATGTATTTTCAATAAAAAAGAATTAAAGAAAATAAACCTAAACATTTACAAAGCTTTTGCGTAGTGATATATTAGATAAGAAGGAAATTACTTATGTCATTTGCATTATTCTTACAGGTCAGACTGCAGTGTGCAGTGTGCAATACTGTGTCTGATAGGTAGTAATATATTTTTGAAGAAGCAGAATCCAGGTCTATTACTAAGGGTGGGAGGATGCAGTATTTCACGTCTAAAACACCAACTGAAAATTAAGTGTAATTTTGTCATTCTCACACCTCCAATTTTCTCTTCCACAGAGAAGTTTCAACCTTGATTTGTAGGATCTTCACTTGCAAAATATATGATCTTTTTAATATTCCAATTGCAATGTGAAAAGAGTAATTAAAATATCAATTAAGTCCCTGCATTGTGCAAAACACTGAACCACAAGTTCACATAAATACCTGGAAGAAGAAAATGACTGTGGGGAAAAGAATACATACAGCTAAATATTTGCTACCATATTTAAGCCTTTTCCATTTAATTATGATATTTTACACCAATGGGGCTTACACTGAATTACATCACAAATAACAATATTTTTATATTATATATATATAATCTTTTACATTAAAATAAAAGCCTAAAAATGTTTCTTTATTTGGATTCATAATATTTTATGATTTATTTATTTTTTATTTAAATTTTTATTTTGCTTTTAATTATGTGAAGGTTGCCTGTATGTGGGTGGATGTGTATACTGTCTACAGGTATTTACAGAGGCCAGAGGCATCCAATGCCCCTGGAGCAGAAGTTATAGGCAATGGTGGGTCACACAGTGTGGATACTGGGAACTGACCTCCAGTTATCTACAAGAGCGTTACATGCTCTAAACTCTGAGTCGCATCTCCAGCCCATTACATTTATTTAACTCAAAATACCTCTTAAGAACTTTTGTGTTAATATCCTAGTGCAGAATATTTCCATAAAAACAGAAATTTTACATAAATATATTTTACCTGTTTAATCACACTTATAGGAAAGAAATTTAAGAGACACTTTACTGAGGATACTAATTTATATAATCTTGAACAAATTTCTAACAATTTTGTATCATTTCCATATTTGATAACAGATCATGCACAAAATATCAATGTCAAACTAAGTGAGATAACAATCCAATTCTTTTTATTTCATTGTTTTCCCATGATTATCCCTACCAAATGGGGAGGTATTTTAAAAATCCAGTATTTCAAATAATCAAGAATATTACATTACAAAATTCATTAGTATGAATTTGAAAAAGTTAAAATATCAAGAGTATATTAATCATAATTAAGGAGAAGGCTGTTAAAGCGTTCACGGCCCTTAATACATTGTTTCAACTTCAACTAAAGAAAGAAGTGCATACAAACAAGTCTACATGTCAGTTTTTAAACAACCATAGTACATAACAGCAACCTTCATGTTTGTTGTTGTATATTCTGTATCAACTTCTTAAAGGCCTCTTTGACATCTTTGTTTCTCAAACTATAGATGAAAGGGTTGAGTAACGGATTGATGATGGTGTAGAACATGGCAGCCACTTTATCTCTCTCTACGGAGTAATTGGAACTAGGCCTTGAATATGTGAAGAGCAAAGAGCCATAGAAGAGTGTGACTGAGACCAGGTGAGAGGCACAGGTAGAGAATGCCTTGCGCCTGCCTGAGGCTGAACGAATCCTCAGGATAGCCAGGAGGATGTTGAAATAGGAAATGAGGATGGCAAGAACACTTGAGAGCACAGTGAAGCTCACTATACTGGAAAGGATTTTTACATAGACACGGGTATCTGTACAGGACATTTTTATCAATGGTGACACATCACATACAAAGTGATCAATAACATTATTACCACAGAAACGTAACCGGAAAGTGTTGGCAGTATGAGCTATGGCATTTAAAACCCCTCCTATATAGGAGCCAGCCACAAGCCCAGTACAAAGAGAAGTGGACATGATGCTTGAATAGAGCAGTGGGCTACAAATTGCAGCATGGCGGTCATAGGCCATGGCTGCCAGCAGGTAACACTCAGTATAAGCTGCAACACAGGAAAAGAAAAACTGAGCCCCACAGCCAGCCAAGGAAATGCGCTTATCTTCTGAGACACAGTTGACCAAGATTTTAGGTATGTACACAGAATTATACCAGAAGTCCAAAAACGATAAACCTCCAATAAAAAAATACATAGGTGTATGCAGCCTGGAATCAATACGGATTAAGATTATCAGGGTCATGTTCCCTGACAAGGTCATCACGTAGATGGTTAGAAATATTCCAAATAGAATCGGCTGCCAGTAGGGGTCTGCTGAGAAGCCCACCAGGATGAACTCAGTCAGGAAGGTACGATTGTCTACCTTCATGTCCAATGCCAGATTAGGAGGATGCAGGGAACACACAGTTTAGAGAATTAATCGATAAACAGTTATTGTACCTGAATAACATGATGTGATGAAAACATAGATTAGTGATATATTCTGCTAAGAGAAGTAAGCAATATATTCATCAAATCATCAATGACTTGGAGGATATAGACCTTTACTCTTTTAAATAATTACATGATCATCAAAGAACTGTAGGGTTACAGGCTGTGACTGTGGAAGACTTCTGGGATCAGAGCTATAACCCAAGTTTTAAATTAATGATTTTCAAAGCTTCATTTCTGAATTACTTCATTCAGTGACAGTCCCTTATCAAAAAAAAAATAAGACACAGAAAGATTATAAACATTATTTATAATTTTCTGATGTGATATCAGACAGGGAAAGAAACATACTAGAAAATGCTTAAAAACCATTTATCATCTTGAAAATATTGAAAAGAAGTATTAAAAACTGTTATATTCATTTTAAAGTAAAAATTAAATACATGAATTAAATAAATTAAACCTTTGAATTTAATCAAAAAGACATGTAACTGATGATTTTCTAAAATATTATTCTAAGTTACCTGCTGTGTGCACTACTATAACTTAATACAAACCTAGACAGTTTATATTTAGAATATTCAGTCATCGTTCCATAAACTAGTAAAAGCTCCC
This sequence comes from Cricetomys ansorgei, assembly GCA_026225945.1. Lineage (NCBI taxonomy): Eukaryota > Metazoa > Chordata > Mammalia > Rodentia > Nesomyidae > Cricetomys > Cricetomys ansorgei. The sequence goes on along the minus strand of JAMJFZ010004027.1, from coordinate 1,283,518 downwards.
ATCTTGTATGCTAGGTACAGTGATGATAATTTTATAAGCAGAAGCACATTGTTGTCTTTCAAACTATAGGTACAAACAGAAATAAAGGATTTATTACTATGTTCCAGTAATGACTGTAAGTCCCATCTCCAACTACTTTCATCCTTGCCCTGATTTTATAAGAGGGCACAAGAAGTCTGTTGCATCAATTGATAAAAGGAAGACCAGATTCAATAGCATGCCCATGGCGATCTCGATGATCTAGTGAACAGGCCAGTTCACAATATAACTCAGAATATACTTGATTGAAAGTAATTTAACCAGCTGCTATCATTTCACCAATGGGTTCTCACTGAGAATAGAAACCACACTTAAGAGACACACCATGCCCAACAGTAGATGGCCAACACCAAATAAACTCAATGGTACTTTTGGAGATATTTGTCTTAAAATGGTTTGTTTGGACATTTTTTATCACACTTGTCTTTTTTTGATTTACTGTAGTTTCTGATTCTGTGTTTCTATGGCAGGTGTGAGTGTCTGTCTGTCTGTCTGCATGTGTGTTTCTGTGATATTCTTCTTTTGTTATCTGTTTTGATTTTTATTTTTATCTGTTTGCTTCGTTTTTATTCTGCTTTGTTTTTTAAAACTGCCTGTTAGTTTTTCAAAGACAGAGATAAAGAAGGTATGAAATCAGATGATTAAAGAGGTGAAGAGAATCAAGGAAGAGATGGCGGAGGGAAAACAATTTCAGAATATGTAATGTGAAAAAAAAATGTTTTCATGAAAAAAAGGAAGTATGTTTCTCAAATGTTAAGCAAATACACAATAGAAGAGAAGAACTGTGTCCTCCTCACTGAGACCATGCTATAGCCAACTAATCTTAAATTCTTTAACTGCTAAAAATGTTTAAAAAACTATGTATTTTTAAACATACTGTATTTTCACAAAGTGGTGTGGGAATATAAATATGATTGGAGCATTTCTGGAACCATGGATGCTCAACAGAAGGAAAAGTCTAGTTTTAATGTTAGGGCATCAGGAACCTTAAAATCCTTGTCTCTCATGGCTTCGAGCATCAAAATGTTTAATGCATGAATGAAACAATGTACTACAGCTTTTGACTTGACTAAAAATGGCAACAGTGCAATATTTTATTCTTTGCCATGGTGTTTGCTGCTATACGTTTGAACAGTTTCTATCAAATACGTTGTTCTTAGTAAATATTTCTACCATGAGTAGAAGGGCAGCTAGCATTGTATATTATAGCCATCTTCTCAATTGATTCCTCCTCACCTAGCTCACACTATTCAGGTCAAAAATCTAAATGCTGATTGACTCTCCTAAGCATACTGCACTAGGCCACAAATAGAAGGGAAATACAAGCATAAAAGTAAAGAATCATTCTGAAGGTCTCTACCCTGCCAGGAGTTTTTAATCAACTGTCAGCTAAAGTGTGCTTTCGAAGTAATAAGCATAAAAAATATCAGAACTTATCACCCTCAAGCCAGCATTCAATATACTCTATCAAGCTATCTCTTTTTCCACATAATGTGATTTCTACGATGTGTCCCACAGGAAATGACTTAACAAATATGTTTTGTTACATATTTCTAATTCCATGTCATTCTTTCTCTACTCTCTTCATAGAAGCTGCTCTAATTCAGAAGAAATAATATGACTTTCTGGCACTTAAAATCAGTACCAGGAAGTGAAAACATCATACTTTAGATGTCTGGGAAGCAAACCATAAAACAATAACTTAAACTCACAAGCACATCACAGAGTCTGTCCTCTGAATTTCCCCTGAGAAAAAAGAGAATTCAATAAATACATGACCTGAGATGAAATTTAAAATTGTAAATGAAAGACACAGGTCTCATCAAATGGGTTTGACTAAGAAGGAGGTTTGTGTGTGTGTGTGTGTGTGTGTGTGTGTGTGTGTGTGAACAATCATTTTAGAGTAAAAAGAACCTACACTTATTCTAATTACAGCAAAGGCTGAAGAAAGACCACCTTCCTTTGTTAAGCTGAGCTATCTATACTTACCTTTGGTTTAAGGGCCAATTCCTGAAAGTGATAACCTCACCCTGCTCTCTGATACATGACCCACATCCATTGGACTCAATATACATATTTCCTCCACAGTCCTTTGAGATTTTATCGACATAGCAGTATACGAATATATGACTCTGTCTCCAAAGATTTAATTAGACTCTGGATTTGAGGATATTGTATTAATTATGAGAGGATAAATTCAGCAACACATTGTAAAAGTTGATGCAATGGCTGTAAGTCTCAATATAATCATTAGGTATGTCTGAAAAGAGACTCTGAAATTTTGGTAATTAGGCTTATTTTAATGTATCCTGCAATTTACATTCTGCTTTGACCTACGCTCATCTCAATCTCCAGAGAACAATGCTTTGTTTCATCTATCAAGATTCCCTGATCCACTGGTGGAAATATAAAGGAACGAATAAGAAGCAGAGGGAGAGTAGGGATGGGAAGAAGGAAAGAACAGGTGGGGAGGGGAGGAGAAGAACAAAGGAAAACATGGAAAATAGATAATGGGCTTGTGAGAAAAGAGGAGGTACCAGAGAAAAAGTGAGAGAGAGCTGGAGAGGATAGACATAACTAAGGCACATACTCATGTGTACGGTGTCACACTGAAACCCATTAGCTTGTGCTATTAGTATTGTTGAATAAGGATAATGTAAGCAGCAACTTGCTGACAACTTGAAGTTAAATGCTTAGTGGCTTAGTTAGGATTTCTATCGCTGTGCTAAAACACCTTGAACAAAGAAACATGGGGAGAAAATGATTTATTTCACTTTACAGTTTATAAGCCCATCACTGAGGGAAGCCAGGGCAGAAACTCAGGACAAAATCATGGGGCAGGAACTGGAGCAGAGACCATGAAGGTGTGCTGCTAAGTGACTTTTTCTCTCTGACTTTCTCAGCCTGTTTCTTATATACCCAGGACAACCTGCCTATAATGGAATGGACCCTCCCACATCAGCCAATAATTAAAGTAATACACCACAGACTTTCCCACAGTTCGGTCTGGTAGGGACATTTTGTCAACAGAGGTCTCTTATACACTAATAATTCTAGCTTGTGTCAAGTAGACATAAAACTAATCAAAAAAATGTAACATCGAAGACTGTAAGAAGTAGAACTTTTGTTGTTTAAACCAGGGACCATGTTTGCATTTTGTATGACAACTCAGAAAACAATTCCACTTGGCCACCAGCAGTAGGATTATATTTTGGGGCAGCTTCATTTTCATAGGTAAAAGTGTTAAATTAGGAAATATAATTTATCAAAACATAGTGTTCTTTATCTTTCAATTAATTCATACTCAATACTGAAAATGAAAGAGATAAATTCATCAAATATTAATTTAAGGAATAATTATTTTACTAATAAAATATTCAATAAGAGTCTGGTATACATAACTGTGCTATTATATTATTCCATGGCATTAGGAAATCTCACCTAGGATTAGACAAAATTAGAGGTCAGCTTGATCCAGCATGCTGAATAAATGAGAAACACATTCAATAAATAAATTTCAAAAATAGTAAGTAACAGAAAGCGTATGGACCAGAATGATAGAAGCGGTGAAGAGGATCTTAGAGGATCTAGAGGAGAGGAAACAGGAGCCAAACTATAGTTTATGGAAAAAAACTATTTTCAATAAAAGAAAAATAAAAAAAAGAATTATGTATCCACTCATATTTGAGACACTCAATTAAATGATAAGAATTTTGATTAGCTAGGGGTGGGTTATTTCCTAATTATTAATTTACTACCAAATACTGGGCAATAGTTCATGTGCTAAAGTGCTTACCTTGTAAGCATCAAGACTTTAGGTTGATACCAGGTAACCACTTTAAAAAATTAACCAGATATTGTGGTGTGTACTTGTGATCCCAAAACTAAACAGGCCAAGAAAAGAATCCCTCTGGTTCACTCGCCACAGCTTAGCCTACTTGATGGCTATTAGGCCAGTGAGACATACAGTTTAAAAAAATATACAAACTAGACGGTTTCTGAGGACCAACAGCAAAAGTTTCTCTTTGACAGCTACACAAACACACATGTACACATGCACTCCTTCCCACAATGCAGCTTCATCCACATGAACACTTTTACATACATATCAAAAACTTTTAAAAAATGTAATTAAGCAGTTGATGTTTGAGAGTGGGCAAAAGAAATGTGTATCCTAAGTCAGTCTTGATAATTTAGATACCTGTTGATACCTAATGTGCACTTGTGTCCTGCACTTCATTTGATGAACCCAAGGTGACTACATTTGGAGAAAGGATGGAATTCCACAAGGTAAAGTTGAAGTCCTTCTGTGCATAGATACGTGGATTGATGTGAAAAAGTAACTACACCCTCTTTAGCCCTATCTATTTTCCTCTCTCTGTCTCTGACTCTCTCTCTCTCTCTTTTTCTCTCTCTCTTTCTTTCCTCCCCCTTTACCTCCATGTCTTTCTTTCTTTCTTTCTTTCTCACAGATGGAAATTTTCTACTTTTTGTAATGAAACTGATTAGAAGACAACCATATATCCACCATGATCTTGGAATCCATTCCATCTGTAAATCTCTGAAAACACAATTGTACATTGTTAAAGGCACCAGTATATGGCGTTGTATTATGACAACCCAAGCACAACAAGGCAACATTAGCTTCATTTTGCAAGTTTAGGGACAAATATCAAACATGTTAAGCAATATCGACAAATCATTAGCATTTATTAATTAAGTATTATATAAATTAAGTATTTATATACTTAAGACTGTATGAAGCAAGAATATAAGCTCTCTACATTATGTCATGCAAATATGGAATATTAAGGTCTCACTGAGCTCCCAGTCCTCACAGTATGGAATTCATAGAAGAAAAAACAAATTAAAGTGGACTGCTTTGGTCTATAGAGATCAAATCCCAGTTCTGCCTGCAAGGCCCAGCAGTTCATTAGTATTCCTCTGCTGATAGAAATGGACACATGTGAGCAATCTTCCAAAAGGCTTCACAATATGTAGTGTTCCAATTAATTTTGAAATCTTATTGTATTCCAAGTATAATGCTGGTTACTTAAGAGGGAATTCAGTCATTATATTTCCTCAACTGATCTGTGGCTACAGAAAATCTCTCCTAAAAGTAGAGAAAACAAAATACTAAAATTTAAGTTCATTTTCTGTGTGTCTACACCCATCCAAGCAGGATGCAATGAATGCTGAAACTAAGACCCTAGTGGAAAGGCTGGAAGAAAATGTGGTCACCAGTCAAGGCTGGGACAGAGCTGAGGATACTAAGTCAGCAGGCTCTCAAAGTGCACTCTGCTCCTTCTGCTTCTGTAGAGTACCCCAGTGCTTCTCCAGCCACGACTAACACCCTCCCACTTTTTAAGAGTTCTTGCTATTCCTTAGTTCTTGAAGACATGAGCAAATAAGTCTAGGTTCCAGATCTCTCAGAATTGCTCTCCTCCTGTGAGAATGATTGATAATCTAGCCAGGTGGGAGTGGGACAGCTCTGAAATGAGGTTCTCATGGTAACTTTTTGCAGGCTGCATTCCATGCCTGGAATTAGGTACAAGTAGTTACACAGGCTTACTGTATCTGCGGCTCAAGGGACCTTAAAAGTCAAAATACATTCAATGGCTGCCCATTCTGCTTAGAAATTTTTTATACCCATTTTGGTTGCTCAGAAATATATATCCTGCTAAGTGAAGTATCCTGTGACCACATCTTCAACTTCAAATCTGTTTTCACATCCCAAATGTGTTTCCCTTCCTTCCCTGCTTATTGTTTTTTGGTTTTGTTTTTGCTTTGGAGAGAAGAAATTAATATGACATTGGGTGGGCTGGGAAGTGTGGAAGATCTCATAGAAGCTGGCAATGGGAAAACTTGCTCAATATATTTTGTATGAATAAATTAAATTAAGAACATAAAAGGCATGATCAAAAGCAAATTATATATTTATGAACTATCTAGGTGAAGAGTTAAAAGTAGCTGATGGCTTCTGAGAAATTAGCATCCATTTTCCTCAAGGAAGTAGCCCAATTATGTTATTTCACGCTCAACCCCGTACTCCAACCCCACACCAATGCACATGCAGGCAGCACTAATGGACTCAGTGAGGTTTTTGTTGTTAAAGATATGAAGTTGGGAGGAGTATGTTTGGGTGGGAGGTCCTAGCAGAGAGGGGAAGGAGGTTTGGGATATATATGGTCAAGATACATTGTATACATCATGTATTAAATTGTCAAAAATAAATAAAATATTAAATATTAAAAAAAAATAAAAGCAAATAAAAAGAAAGAAAAGGCTGAAGTAGTTACTATAAGAATCAATGCAAGGAAGATATTCATTAGCTGTCCCTAATTCAAAGGCATAGGCATCACCTGACTTGGTTGATGCAAAGCTCTCTGAGTCTCACCCCAAGATGGTCCAATTCACTAAGTAGTAGTTCATCAAGTCTCCACTATCTCAATTAGCCTCGATCATTCTGATGAAAACTGACTCCACAGAATATTGACAGGAACATAGTGGTATTGTCCATTATTATACGAATGGGAGAAGTCTTTTACAAGGCTTGTTAAGATTTAATTAACTGATTTTTCTGTCCAAAAAGCATACTGCTACTGGTTATATAATTTCTGGAGACAGCACATTCTTCTCATCCAGGGAGTGTGGTCAGACAGATATGGGTAGAGTTATGAACTTAACTCCATGTAGCTTTGTCCCATTTGGAAACCTAATTAATCCTCAAGAGATGGAACTTTCTTACCTGTAATAGAAAGCACTTCTCTGTATTCATATATTTCCTATAACGTTATGGATATTTTGTACAGACACATCGTATTTAAAAATATCAGATAAATAATAGATATTATGTGTTGAAAAGGTAATGTATGCGATCATGCCATATAATTTATTATAAAACAAATTTTGTAATAAGTATGCAAGAGTCAATATTGAATTTTTCCATTTCTTATCTTTGATATAATTCTCTCTCTTAAGTCCTGTACTTCTATGGCCAAAACATATTTTATTTATGATTTCAAATTGTTCATATTTATGATGCACATCCAATCTTCTGTTACAACTTATTTATGCCGCATATGTGATTGGGCTATATATAAAATTGTGACCTGTTGTAGGAAGCAGTGACATTGAAAGTCTCAACAGTCTAGATCTTTCTAATAAAATACTAAAAACCACGACACAAGCATAGGGAGTATGATAGCCCAAATATTAACTGTGTTTTTTTTAAGGATTCATTACTGCCATTAGGTCATGGGCTCATATTTTCTTCTAAATAAAGAGATAGTGTCACCTAGGGGTGTCAAACATCTATAAGGTTTGGAGGATAGGTAAGACCATCCTCAACTACATAACAAGTCCGAATTAGCTGAGTCTACATGAACCCCTGTCTCAAAATAATGTAAGAAGGTAGGATGAAAAGAGGAGGGGGGTTCTAGGAAAGATGGAGAGAGAGAGGGGGGGGTGGAGGGAGGGAAAAACAGAGGGATGGAGGGACAGAAAAAATGTAAGGAAGGAACACTCTTCAGGAAAACTATATTTAGAGTCTATCACAAGACTGACAGTCAGAGTTATCGGGTGTCTAGCACTCTTTCAAAACTATTCATGACTTCTTGCCTTCTGAGGAACAAAAATAAACTAAAAAAAATAAGTATTTTACAATTCCTTCTGAGTCTGAGCTTAGAAACATTAGTTTATTGTTTAGTAGAGCACTTGAACCAGCCTAAGCTGCTGAGTTCCATGCTAAGTGGTCTTTAAAACATAATCCTAACATATTAAAGACAATTATAGTTTTCTCTTTCTTCCTTTCACCCAATTATCCTATATCACCATAAATTTGAAAAACTAAATGCCTTTCTTCCTCAGTAATTTTACAAGCTACATGATGATGGATGCATATGAAAAGAAGGCTTAGTTGTTCTTCTTGTAACAGAAAGCAAGCAGGTGTTGAATCATTATGAAAACAACATATTTACAAGACTCTAATGATATGCACCATGCTACTTACCAAATTTAAAGAAAATAAGTCCTTCTTATATTTCAAAATTCAACCAGGTAGTTCTATGACTTTTTATATCAGATATTCAACCCCAGGTGACAAGCATATGAACGTCCTTGTGCTTTTTGTAGCTAGGGGAATGACAAAGCAATTAAGCAAAGCTGTGTGTTGAAGTTGGATCAATCTCAGTAAGACACAAGGAAGTTTGATTTAGAGAATGACTCCCAACTGACAGATGTATTCAGTCAAATTTCTCAACAACCTGTAACTGTTTTACTGGTTTCAAGTGAATGTCCATAGTTACATTCACTTGCATATGGTTCAATGTAGGCATTTGAATATTGTTCAACATTGTAATACATATATTTCTGCAGGGTGCTGGTATCTCCCACTTCCTCTAGATCAATGGGACCTTCCTAATGCTGTGACCCTTTATTACAGTTCCTCATGTTGTAGTGACCTTCAACCATAAAGATATTTTTGCTACTATTTCATAACTTTAATTTTGCTACTGTTATGAATCATAATGCAAATTTATATGTCTTAGAAGATCCTTGAAAAGTTTGCAGACACAAAGGTTGAGACTGCTGCCCTAGGTCGATAGACCTCTGTTCAACACCTCAAGAGATCAATCTACAAAGACTGTACCAATTAAATAGGTAATAAGTGGGGGAAAAAATGGATTGAGGTGAGAGTTCTTACCCCAAGGCTCAGAAAGGGTCATTGGAAGGTCACATTTATGCCTATGTGCAATGAATGGAATGCTCTGCATATTTGCCCTCATCCATTCTATTAGAGAATATTTGAAAACGTCTTCAAAGATTATTCATTGATTTCTGTATGTACCCTGAATTTGAAAGATAATATTGTGCCAGCAGCCCAGATGTGATAGAAAAACAAGAGATTCTAATGTAAATGAAAGCTTCCCTCTTAGTTCTCAATGTAAAAATATGTGCTGATGGATAGGTAGTGAGCAGAAAGTATGATCAAAATACGCTGCATGAAAAAATTAAATTAAGACCAAAAAAGGCATTATCAAAAGCAGTTTGTACATTTATAAACTACCTAGATGAAGAGTTAAATGTAGCTGGTGGCTTCTGGGAAAGCAGAGTCATTATCTTCAGGAAAGTGGCCCTGTTAGGTTATGTAGTCTTCAGTGCATGGCCCCAGACCTGTGTACATGTGCCAGTAACTAAATGATTCAGTGAGACATAAAGGTGGGAGGGTTATACATGAGGGGAAGTCTGACCAGTGAAGGAACAGAGGTTTGGGTATATGTGATCAAGATACATTGTATACATCAGGTATAAAATAGTCAAAGAATAAATAAAATATTAAATATAAATGAAAATAAATAAGAGCAAGTAAAAATGATCAAAATAGAAAAGTTTGAACAAGTTACTAGAAAAATCAACACAGGGAAAACATTCCTTATCAGCCCCCAATTTTTTTTATATTTCTTCCTTTGTTCATTATGTATGTCATGTGCTACATAAGATAATAATGTATACACTCTTACACGTAAACTTGTGGGTGGTTGTGTTCATGCCTTCATATGCAGCATATTGTGCTCCTCTACCAATCTTCAGGTAATTACCCGGAGAAAGGGTCTCTTAAATAATAGAAAGCTTGGTCTTTGAGCAAGGAAGTTGGAAACTTCCCATCCCTAACTGTAAATACTGCTGGTGTTACAGGTATAACACCCATTCCTGGAATTATGCATTATATGTTTGCTTTTGAAATAATTTAAATTTTAAATATATTTTGATCAAATCCTCCATTCCAGATCCTTCCAGATCCTCTCCATTCTCCCTACTCACCCAACTTTAAGTTCTTTCTCAAAAAGAAACAGAACCCAATACAACAAAACCAAGAAGACAAAATAAAACCATACACACACATACACAAACACAAATTTTTTTTTAAAAATGCACATCAAACTCTAACCAAATAAAAACACACAAATAAATTGTACCCAGCTTGGGAAAGGAGATTTGAGGTATATAAAATCAAGATATATTGTATATACCATATATAAAATAGTCAAAGAATAAATAAAATGTTAAATATAAATGAAAATGAATAAGATCAAGTAAAAACAAACAAACGAAGAAAAGTCTGAACTAGTTACTAGAAGAATCAACACAGGGTAGGCATTCATTAGTAGTCCCTAATTCTGTTTTAATTTCTTCCTTTGTTTATTATTTCTGTGTGTCATGTTGTTACAAGGTGTATATATACACAGTGCATACAAATGATCTTGTGGATGGTTGTGCTCATGCCTTCATAAGCAGCATATGGTATGTACTTTTCTATCAATCTTCATGTAATCACCTGGAGAAAGGGTCTCTTAAGTATCTGGAAGCCTGACATTTGAGCAAAGCTGTTCAGATCCTCCTTTCTCTATGCCTCAATGCTGGTGTTACAGGTATAAACAACCATGCTTTGAATTTTGCATCATATTTTTTATAATTTAAAACAATTTTAAATTTAAATATATATTGATCAAATTCCCCCTCCACCACGTCCTTGTGCATCCTCTCCCCCACTCCCTACTCACCCAACTGTAACTTCTTTCTCAAAAATAAACAGAAGCCCAATACTACAAAAGCAAGAAGACAAAGTAAAGCCATACATACATATACATAAGACACACACAAAAAAAATTTTGTAAATGCACACCAAACTCTAAACAAATTTTAAAAAGCACAAATAAACTGTCGAATCCACTATATGTTGGTTCATGTTTGGATTTTATGCGGATCTAGAAACTCAAACTCATGTCTTTACACATGCCTAGGATGTTATTTACCCAGAGAGCAATTTGCACCCAGTGCACTAGATCTTTATTATTTAATTCAAATTTCATTTTCTAGCTTAGTTAATATGTGAAATTTGAATAATTGGTTTAATATTGGCATCACCATAGATATGTAAAATGAACCTTAATAATACACAAATGACATACAGATATAATGAACAAAGGAGGAAATATAAAAAAAATTAGGGGCTGATAAGGAATGTTTTCCCTGTGTTGATTTTTCTAGTAACTTGTTCAGACTTTTCTATTTTGATCATTTTTACTTGCTCTTATTTATTTTCATTTATATTTAATATTTTATTTATTCTTTGACTATTTTATACATGATGTATACAATGTATCTTGATCACATATACCCAAACCTCTGTTCCTTCACTGGTCAGACTTCCCCTCATGTATAACCCTCCCACCTTTATGTCTCACTGAATCATTTAGTTACTGGCACATGTACACAGGTCTGGGGCCATGCACTGAAGACTACATAACCTAACAGGGCCACTTTCCTGAAGATAATGACTCTGCTTTCTCAGAAGCCACCAGCTACATTTAACTCTTCATCTAGGTAGTTTATAAATGTACAAACTGCTTTTGATAATGTCTTTTTATGGTCTAAATTTAATTTTTTCATGCAGCATATTTTGATCACAGTTTCTACTCAGTACCTGTCCATCAGCACATATTTTTACATTGAGAACTGAGAGGGCAGCTTTCATTTACATTAGAATCTCTTGTTTTTCTATCACACCTGGGCTGCTGGCACAATATTATCTTTCAAATTCAGGGTACATACAGAAATCAATGAATAATCTTTGAAGACGTTTTCAAATATTCTCTAATAGAATGGATGAGGGCAAATATGCAGAGCATTCCATTCATTGCACATAGGCATAAATGTGACCTTCCAATGACCCTTTCTGAGCCTTGGGGTAAGAACTCTCACCTCAATCCATTTTTTCCCCCACTTATTACCTATTTAATTGGTACAGTCTTTGTAGATTGATCTCTTGAGGTGTTGAACAGAGGTCTATCGACCTAGGGCAGCAGTCTCAACCTTTGTGTCTGCAAACTTTTCAAGGATCTTCTAAGACATATAAATTTGCATTATGATTCATAACAGTAGCAAAATTAAAGTTATGAAATAGTAGCAAAAATATCTTTATGGTTGAAGGTCACTACAACATGAGGAACTGTAATAAAGGGTCACAGCATTAGGAAGGTCCCATTGATCTAGAGGAAGTGGGAGATACCAGCACCCTGCAGAAATATATGTATTACAATGTTGAACAATATTCAAATGCCTACAATGAACCATATGCAAGTAAATGTAACTATGGACATTCACTCGAAACCAGTAAAACAGTACAGGTTGTTGAGAAATTTGACTGAATACATCTGTCAGTTGGGAGTCATTCTCTAAATCAAACTTCCTTGTGTCTTACTGAGATTGATCCAACTTCAACACACAGCTTTGCTTAATTGCTTTGTCATTCCCCTAGCTACAAAAAGCACAAGGACGTTCATATGCTTGTCACCTGGGGTTGAATATCTGATATAAAAAGTCATAGAACTACCTGGTTGAATTTTGAAATATAAGAAGGACTTATTTTCTTTAAATTTGGTAAGTAGCATGGTGCATATCATTAGAGTCTTGTAAATATGTTGTTCTCATAATGATTCAACACCTGCTTGCTTTCTGTTACAAGAGGAATAACTAAGCCTTCTTTTCATATGCGTCCATCATTAAGTAGCTTGTAAAATTCCTGAGGAAGAAAGGCATTTAATTTTTCAAATTTATGGTGATATAGGATAATTGGGTGAAAGGAAGAAAGAGAAAACTGTAATTGTCTTTAATATGTTAGGATTATGTTTTAAAGACCACTTAGCATGGAACTCAGCAGCTTAGGTTGGTCCAAGTGCTCTAATAAACAATAAACTAGTGTTTCTAAGCTCCGACTCAGAAGGAATTGTAAAACACTTATTTTTATTTTTAGTTTATTTTTGTTCCTCAGAAGGCAAGAAGTCATGAATAGTTTTGAAAGAATGCTAGGCACCAGATAACTCTGACTCTCAGTCTTGTGATAGACTCTAATAACAGTTTTCCTGAAGAGCGTTCCTTCCTTACATTTTTTCTGTCCCTCCATCCCTCTGTTTTTCCCTCCCTCTTTCTCTCTCTCCATCTTTCCTAGAACCCCCTTCCTCTTTTCATCCTACCTTCTTACATTATTTTGAGACAGGGGTTCATGTAGACTCAGCTAGTTTGGACTTGTTATGTAGTTGAGGATGGTCTTACCTATCCTCCAAACCTTATAGGTGTTTGACACCCCTAGGTGACACTATCTCTTTATTTAGAAGAAAATATGAGCCCATGACCTTAAAAAAAACACAGTTAATATTTGGGTTATCATACTCCCTATGCTTGTGTCGTGGTTTTGAATATTTTATTAGAGAGATCTAGACTGTTGAGACTTTCAAAGTCACTGCTTCCTACACAGGTCACAATTTTATATATAGCCCAATCACATTTGTGGCATAAATAAGTTGTAAGAGAAGATTAGTTGTGGGTCATAAATATGAATAATTTGAAATCATAAATAAAATATTTTTGGGGCATAGAAATACAGGACTTAAGAGAAAATTATATCAAAGATAAGAAATGGAAATATTCAATATTGACTCTTGCATACTTATTACAAAATTTGCTTTGTAATAAATTATATGGCATGATCGCATACATTACCTTTTCAACACATAATATCTATTATTTATATGATATTTTTAAATACAATGTGTCTGTACAAAATATCTATAATGTTATAGGAAATACATGAATACAGAGGAGAAGTACTTTCTATTACAGGTAAGAAAGTTCCATCTCATGAGGATTAATTAGGTTTCCAAATGTGACCAAGCTATATGGAGTTAAGTTCATACTCTACCCATGTCTGTCTGACCACACTCCCTGGATGAGAAGAATGTGCCTCCAGAAATTATATAACCAGTAGCAATATGCTTTTTGGACAGTAAAATCAGTTAACTAAATCTTAACAAGCCTAGTAAAAGACTTCTTCCATTCGTATAATAATGGACAATACCACTATGTTCCTGTCAATATTCTGTGGAGTCAGTTTTCATCAGAATGATCGAGGCTAATTGAGATAGTGGAGACTTGATGAACTACTACTTAGTGAATTGGACCATCTTGGGGTGAGACTCAGAGAGCTTTGCATCAACCAAGTCAGGTGATGCCTATGCCTTTGAATTAGGGACAGCTAATGAATATCTTCCTTGCATTGATTCTTATAGTAACTACTTCAGCCTTTTCTTTCTTTTTATTTGCTTTTATTTTTATATTTAATTTTTAATATTTTATTTATTCTTTGACAATTTAATATATGATATATACAATGTATCTTGACCATATGTACCCCAAACCTCCTTCCCCTCTCTGCTAGGACCTCCCACCCAAACATATCCCTCCCACCTTCATGTCTTTAACAACAACAAAAACCTCACTGAGTCCATTAGTAGTGCCTGCATGTGCATTGGTATGGAGTATGGTGTGGAGTTGGAGTATGGGGTAGAGCGTGAAGAAATGTAACTGGGCTACTTCCTTAAGGAAAAATGGATGCTAATATCCCAGAAGCCATCAGCTACTTTTAACTCTTCATGTAGATAGTTGATAAATGTATAATTTGCTTTTGATCATGCCTTTTTATGGTCTTAATTTAATTTTTTTCATACAAAATATATTGAGCAAGTTTTCTGGTTGCCAACTTCTATGAGATTTTCCAGACTTCCCTGCCTACCCAAATTCATATTCATTTCTTCTCTCCAAAACAATAACAACAAAACAAAAACAAAAAACAATAAACAGGGAAGGAAGGGAAAAACATTTGGGATGCGAAAACAGGTTTGAAGTCGAAGATGTGGTCACAGGATATTTCACTTAGCAGGAAATATATTTCTGAGCAACCAAAATGGGTAGAATAAATTTCAAAGCAGCCATTGAATGTATTTTGACTTTTAAGTTCCCTTGAGCCGCAGATACAGTAAGCCTGTGTAACTACTTATACCTAATTCCAGGCATGGAATGCAGCCTGCAAAAAGTTACCATGAGAACCTCATTTCAGAGCTGTCCCACTCCCACCTGGCTAGATTATCAATCATTCTCACAGGAGGAGAGCAATTCTGAGAGATCTGGAACCTAGACTTATTTGCTCATGTCTTCAAGAACTAAGGAATAGCAAGAACTCTTAAAAAGTGGGAGGGTGTTAGTCGTGGCTGGAGAAGCACTGGGGTACTCTACAGAAGCAGAAGGAGCAGAGTGCACTTTGAGAGCCTGCTGACTTAGTATCCTCAGCTCTGTCCCAGCCTTGACTGGTGACCACATTTTCTTCCAGCCTTTCCACTAGGGTCTTAGTTTCAGCATTCATTGCATCCTGCTTGGATGGGTGTAGACACACAGAAAATGAACTTAAATTTTAGTATTTTGTTTTCTCTACTTTTAGGAGAGATTTTCTGTAGCCACAGATCAGTTGAGGAAATATAATGACTGAATTCCCTCTTAAGTAACCAGCATTATACTTGGAATACAATAAGATTTCAAAATTAATTGGAACACTACATATTGTGAAGCCTTTTGGAAGATTGCTCACATGTGTCCATTTCTATCAGCAGAGGAATACTAATGAACTGCTGGGCCTTGCAGGCAGAACTGGGATTTGATCTCTATAGACCAAAGCAGTCCACTTTAATTTGTTTTTTCTTCTATGAATTCCATACTGTGAGGGCTGGGAGCTCAGTGAGACCTTAATATTCCATATTTGCATGACATAATGTAGAGAGCTTATATTCTTGCTTCATACAGTCTTAAGTATATAAATACTTAATTTATATAATACTTAATTAATAAATGCTAATGATTTGTCGATATTGCTTAACATGTTTGATATTTGTCCCTAAACTTGCAAAATGAAGCTAATGTTGCCTTGTTGTGCTTGGGTTGTCATAATACAACGCCATATACTGGTGCCTTTAACAATGTACAATTGTGTTTTCAGAGATTTACAGATGGAATGGATTCCAAGATCATGGTGGATATATGGTTGTCTTCTAATCAGTTTCATTACAAAAAGTAGAAAATTTCCATCTGTGAGAAAGAAAGAAAGAAAGATATGGAGGTAAAGGGGGAGGAAAGAAAGAAAGAGACAGAGAGAGAGAGAGAGAGAGAGAGAGAGACAGAGAGACAGAGAGACAGAGACAGAGACAGAGTCAGAGACAGAGAGAGGAAAATAGATAGGGCTAAAGAGGGTGTAGTTACTTTTTCACATCAATCCACGTATCTATGCACAGAAGGACTTCAACTTTACCTTGTGGAATTCCATCCTTTCTCCAAATGTAGTCACCTTGGGTTCATCAAATGAAGTGCAGGACACAAGTGCACATTAGGTATCAACAGGATAATGTTAATATATACCAATAAGGTATCTCAATTATCAAGACTGACTTAGGATACACATTTCTTTTGCCCACTCTCAAACATCAACTGCTTAATTACATTTTTTAAAAGTTTTTGATATGTATGTGAAAATGTTCATGTGGGTGAAGCTGCATTGTGGGAAGGAGCGCATGTGTACATGTGTGTTTGTGTAGCTGTCAAAGAGAAACTTTTGCTGTTGGTCCTCAGAAACCGTCTAGTTTGTATATTTTTTTAAACTGTATGTCTCACTGGCCTAATAGCCATCAAGTAGGCTAAGCTGTGGCGAGTGAACCAGAGGGATTCTTTTCTTGGCCTGTTTAGTTTTGGGATCACAAGTACACACCACAATATCTGGTTAATTTTTTAAAGTGGTTACCTGGTATCAACCTAAAGTCTTGATGCTTACAAGGTAAGCACTTTAGCACATGAACTATTGCCCAGTATTTGGTAGTAAATTAATAATTAGGAAATAACCCACCCCTAGCTAATCAAAATTCTTATCATTTAATTGAGTGTCTCAAATATGAGTGGATACATAATTCTTTTTTTTATTTTTCTTTTATTGAAAATAGTTTTTTTCCATAAACTATAGTTTGGCTCCTGTTTCCTCTCCTCTAGATCCTCTAAGATCCTCTTCACCGCTTCTATCATTCTGGTCCATACGCTTTCTGTTACTTACTATTTTTGAAATTTATTTATTGATAGTGTTTCTCATTTATTCAGCATGCTGGATCAAGCTGACCTCTAATTTTATCTAATCCTAGGTGAGATTTCCTAATGCCATGGAATAATATAATAGCACAGTTATGTATACCAGACTCTTATTGAATATTTTATTAGTAAAATAATTATTCCTTAAATTAATATTTGATGAATTTATCTCTTTCATTTTCAGTATTGAGTATGAATTAATTGAAAGATAAAGAACACTATGTTTTGATAAATTATATTTCCTAATTTAACACTTTTTACCTATGAAACTGAAGCTGCCCCAAAATATAATCCTACTGCTGGTGGCCAAGTGGAATTGTTTTCTGAGTTGTCATACAAAATGCAAACACGCTCACTGGTTTAAACAACAAAAGTTCTACTTCTTACAGTCTTTGATGTTACATTTTTTTTGATTAGTATTATGTCAGCTTGACCCAAGCTAGAATTATTAGTGTATAAGAGACCTCTGTTGACAAAATGTCCCTACCAGACCGAACTGTGGGCAAGTCTGTGGTGGATTACTTTAATTATTGGCTGATGTGGGAGGGCCCATTCCGTTGTAGGCAGGTTGTCCTGGGTATATAAGAAACAGGCTGAGAAAGTCAGAGAGAAAAAATCACTTAGCAGCACTGCTTCATGGTCTCTGCTCTAGTTCCTGCCTCAAGGTTTTTTCCTGAGTTTCTGCCCAGGCTTCCCTCAGTGATGGGCTTATAAACTGTAAAGTGAAATAAATCATTTTCTCCCCATGTTTCTTTGTTCAAGGTGTTTTAGCACAGCGATAGAAATCCTAACTAAGCCACTAAGCATTTAACTTCAAGTTGTCAGCAAGTTGCTGCTTACATTATCCTTATTCAACCATACTAATAGCACAAGCTAATGGGTTTCAGTGTGACACCGTACACATGAGTATGTGCCTTAGTTATGTCTATCCTCTCCAGCTCTCTCTCACTTTTTCTCTGGTACCTCCTCTTTTCTCACAAGCCCATTATCTATTTTCCATGTTTTCCTTTGTTCTTCTCCTCCCCTCCCCACCTGTTCTTCCCTTCTTCCCATTCCTACTCTCCCTCTGCGTCTTTTTTATTCTTTTATCTTTCCACAAATGGATCAGGGAATCTTGATAGATGAAACAAAGCATTGTTCTCTGGAGATTGAGATGAGCGTAGGTCAAAGCAGAATGTAAATTGCAGGATACATTCAAAATAAGCCTAATTACCAAAATTTCAGAGTCTCTTTTCAGACATACCTAATGATTATATTGAGACTTACAGCCATTGCATCAACTTTTACAATGTGTTGCTAAATTCATACTTTCCTAATTAATGCAGTATCCTCAAATTCCAGAGTCTAATTAAATCTTTGGAGACAGAGTCATATATTCGTATACTGCTATGTCGATAAAATCTCAAAGGACTGTGGAGGAAATATGTATATTGAGTCCAATGGATGTGGGTCATGTATCAGAGAGCAGGGTGAGGTTATCACTTTCAGGAATTGGCCCTTAAACCAAAGGTAAGTATAGATAGCTCAGCTTAACAAAGGAAGGTGGTCTTTCTTCAGCCTTTGCTGTAATTAGAATAAGTGTAGGTTTTTTTCACTCTAAAATGATTGTTCACACACACACACACACACACACACACACACACACACACACACCTCCTTCTTTGTCAATTCCTATTTGATGAGTCCCGTGTCCTTCGTTTACAATTTTAAATTTCATCTCAGGTCATGTATTTATTGAATTTTCTCATTTCTCAGGGGAAATTCAGAGGACAGACTCTGTGATGTGCTTGTGAATTTAAGTGATTATTTTGTGTTTTGCTTCCCAGACATCCAAAGTATGATGTTTTCACTTCCTGGTACTGATTTTAAGTGCCAGAAAGAAAGTCATATTATTTCTTCTGAATTAGAGCTGCTTCTATGAAGAGAGTAGAGAAAGAATGACATGGAATTAGAAATATGTAACAAAACATATTTGTTAAGTCATTTCCTGTGGGACACATCGTAGAAACCACATTATGTGGAAAAAGAGATAGCTTGATAGAGTATATTGAATGCTGGCTTGAGGGTGATAAGTTCTGATATTTTTTATGCTTATTACTTCGAAAGCACACTTTAGCTGACAGTTGATTAAAAACTCCTGGCAGGGTAGAGACCTTCAGAATGATTCTTTACTTTTATGCTTGTATTTCCCTTCTATTTGTGGCCTAGTGCAGTATGCTTAGGAGAGTCAATCAGCATTTAGATTTTTGACCTGAATAGTGTGAGCTAGGTGAGGAGGAATCAATTGAGAAGATGGCTATAATATACAATGCTAGCTGCCCTTCTACTCATGGTAGAAATATTTACTAAGAACAACGTATTTGATAGAAACTGTTCAAACATATAGCAGCAAACACCATGGCAAAGAATAAAATATTGCACTGTTGCCATTTTTAGTCAAGTCAAAAGCTGTAGTACATTGTTTCATTCATGCATTAAACATTTTGATGCTCGAAGCCATGAGAGACAAGGATTTTAAGGTTCCTGATGCCCTAACATTAAAACTAGACTTTTCCTTCTGTTGAGCATCCATGGTTCCAGAAATGCTCCAATCATATTTATATTCCCACACCACTTTGTGAAAATACAGTGTGTTTAAAAATACATAGTTTTTAAAACATTTTTAGCAGTTAAAGAATTTAAGATTAGTTGGCTATAGCATGGTCTCAGTGAGGAGGACACAGTTCTTCTCTTCTATTGTGTATTTGCTTAACATTTGAGAAACATACTTCCTTTTTTTCATGAAAACATTTTTTTTCACATTATATATTCTGAAATTGTTTTCCCTCCGCCATCTCTTCCTTGATTCTCTTCACCTCTTTAATCATCTGATTTCATACCTTCTTTATCTCTTTCTTTGAAAAACTAACAGGCAGTTTTAAAAAACAAAGCAGAATAAAAACGAAGCAAACAGATAAAAATACAAATAAAAACAGAAAACAAAAGAAGAATATCACAAGAAACACACATGCAGACAGACAGACAGACACTCACACCTGCCATAAAAAAACAGAATCAGAAACTACAGTAGATCAAAGAAAGACAAGTGTGATAAAAAATGTCCAAACAAACCATTTTAAGACAAATATCTCCAAAAGTACCGTTGAGTTTATTTGGTGTTGGCCATCTACTGCTGGACATGGGGTGTCTCTTAAGTGTGGTTTCTATTCTCATTGAGAACCCATTGGTGAAAAGATAGCAGTTGGTTAAATTACTTTCAATCAAGTATATTCTGAGTTATATTGTGAACTGGCCTGTTCACTAGATCATCGAGATCGCCATGGGCATGCTATTGAATCTGGTCTTCCTTTTATCAATTGATGCAACAGACTTCTTGTGCCCTCTTATAAAATCAGGGCAAGGATGAAAGTAGTTGGAGATGGGACTTACAGTCATTACTGGAACATAGTAATAAATCCTTTATTTCTGTTTGTACCTATAGTTTGAAAGACAACAATGTGCTTCTGCTTATAAAATTATCATCACTGTACCTAGCATACAAGATGGGAGCTTTTACTAGTTTATGGAACGATGACTGAATATTCTAAATATAAACTGTCTAGGTTTGTATTAAGTTATAGTAGTGCACACAGCAGGAAACTTAGAATAATATTTTAGAAAATCATCAGTTACATGTCTTTTTGATTAAATTCAAAGGTTTAATTTATTTAATTAATGTATTTAGTTTTTAATTTAAAATGAATATAACAGTTTTTAATACTTCTTTTCAATATTTTCACGATGATAAATGGTTTTTTAAGCATTTTCTAGTATGTTTCTTTACCCTCTCTGATATCAAGTCTGAAATTTATAAATAAGGTTTATAATCTTTCTGTGTCTTATTTTTTTTTTTTGATAAGGGACTGTCACTGAAGTAATTCAGAAATGAAACTTTGAAAATCATTAATTTAAAACTTGGGTTATAGCTCTGATCCCAGAAGTCTTCCACAGTCACAGCCTGTAACCCTACAGTTCTTTGATGATCATGTAATTATTTAAAGGAGTAAAGGTCTATATCCTCCAAGTCATTGATGATTTGATGAATATATTGCTTACTTCTCTTAGTAGAATATATCACTAATCTATGTTTTCATCACATCATGTTATTCAGGTACAATAACTGTTTATCGATTAATTCTCTAAACTGTGTGTTCCCTGCATCCTCCTAATCTGGCATTGGACATGAAGGTAGACAATCGTACCTTCCTGACTGAGTTCATCCTGGTGGGCTTCTCAGCAGACCCCTACTGGCAGCCGATTCTATTTGGAATATTTCTAACCATCTATGTGATGACCTTGTCAGGGAACATGACCCTGATAATCTTAATCCGTATTGATTCCAGGCTGCATACACCTATGTATTTTTTTATTGGAGGTTTATCGTTTTTGGACTTCTGGTATAATTCTGTGTACATACCTAAAATCTTGGTCAACTGTGTCTCAGAAGATAAGCGCATTTCCTTGGCTGGCTGTGGGGCTCAGTTTTTCTTTTCCTGTGTTGCAGCTTATACTGAGTGTTACCTGCTGGCAGCCATGGCCTATGACCGCCATGCTGCAATTTGTAGCCCACTGCTCTATTCAAGCATCATGTCCACTTCTCTTTGTACCGGGCTTGTGGCTGGCTCCTATATAGGAGGGTTTTTAAATGCCGTAGCTCATACTGCCAACACTTTCCGGTTACGTTTCTGTGGTAATAATGTTATTGATCACTTTTTCTGTGATGTGTTGCCATTGGTTAAAATGTCCTGTACCGATACCCGTGACTATGTAAAAATCCTTTCCAGTATGGTGGGCTTCACTGTGCTCTCAAGTGTTCTTGCCATCCTCATTTCCTATTTCAACATCCTCCTGGCTATCCTGAGGATTCGTTCAGCCTCAGGCAGGCGCAAGGCCTTCTCTACCTGTGCCTCTCACCTGGTCTCGGTCACACTTTTCTATGGCTCTTTGCTCTTCATATATTCAAGGCCTAGTTCCAATTACTCCCTAGAGAGAGATAAAGTGGCTGCCATGTTCTACACCATCATCAATCCGTTACTCAACCCTTTCATCTATAGTTTGAGAAACAAAGATGTCAAAGAGGCCTTTAAGAAGTTGATACAGAATATACAACAACAAACATGAAGGTTGCTGTTATGTACTATGGTTGTTTAAAAACTGACATGTAGACTTGTTTGTATGCACTTCTTTCTTTAGTTGAAGCTGAAACAATGTATTAAGGGCCGTGAACGCTTTAACAGCCTTCTCCTTAATTATGATTAATATACTCTTGATATTTTAACTTTTCCAAATTCATACTAATGAATTTTGTAATGTAATATTCTTGGTTATTTGAAATACTGGATTTTTAAAATACCTCCCCATTTGGTAGGGATAATCATGGGAAAAGAATGAAATAAAAAGAATTGGATTGTTAGCTCTCAGTTTAACATTGAAATTTTGTGAATGATCTGTTATCAAATATGGAAATGATACAAAATTGTTAGAAATTTGTTCAAGATTATATAAATTAGTATCCTCATTAAAGTGTCTCTTCAATTTCTTTCCTATAAGTGTGATTAAACAGGTAAAAAATATTTATGTAAAATTTCTGTTTCTATGGAAATATTCTGCACTAGGATATTAACACAAAAGTTCTTAAGATGTATTTTGAGTTAAAAAAATGTAATGGGCTGGAGATGTGACTCAGAGGTTAGAGAATGGAATACTCTTGTAGATAACTGGAGGTCAGTTCCCAGTATCCACACTGTGTGACCCACCATTGCCTATAACTTCTGCTCCAGGGGCATTGGATGCCTCTGGCCTCTGTAAATACCTGTAGACAGTATACACATCCACCCACATACAGACAACCTTCACATAATTAAAAGCAAAATAAAAATTTAAATAAAAAATAAATAAATCATAAAATATTATGAATCCAAATAAAGAAACATTTTTAGGCTTTTATTTTAATGTAAAAGATTATATATATATAATATAAAAATATTGTTATTTGTGATGTAATTCAGTGTAAGCCCCATTGGTGTAAAATATCATAATTAAATGGAAAAGGCTTAAATATGGTAGCAAATATTTAGCTGTATGTATTCTTTTCCCCACAGTCATTTTCTTCTCCCAGGTATTTCATATGAACTTGTGGTTCAGTGTTTTGCACAATGCAGGGACTTAATTGATATTTTAATTACTCTTTTCACATTGCAATTGGAATATTAAAAAGATCATATATTTTGCAAGTGAAGATCCTACAAATCAAGGTTGAAACTTCACTGTGGAAGAGAAAATTGGAGGTGTGAGAATGACAAAATTACACTTAATTTTCAGTTGGTGTTTTAGACGTGAAATACTGCATCCTCCCACCCTTAGTAATAGACCTGGATTCTGCTTCTTCAAAAATATATTACTACCTATCAGACACAGTATTGCACACTGCACACTGCAGTCTGACCTGTAAGAATAATGCAAATGACATAAGTAATTTCCTTCTTATCTAATATATCACTACGTAAAAGCTTTGTAAATGTTTAGGTTTATTTTCTTTAATTCTTTTTTATTGAAAATACATTTTTTTCACATACAATATATCCTGATTACAGTTTCCACACTACTCCTTCCAGTTCCTGCCCTCTTCCCCTCTCTCCCAGGCACACTCATTTTCTGCCTTTCCTTCGAAAAAAAAAACAAAAATAAAAACAGGCTTCTAAGAGATTACAACAAAACATAACAAAATAAAATATAATAAGGTAAATAAAAAATGATCACATCCAAGTTGGACAAGGTAAACCAACAGAAGCAAAAAGAGCCCTAAGAGAAGGCACAAAAGTGGGAGAGACCCACTCGTTTACGTACTCAGGAACCCCATGAAGATACGACACTGGAAGCTTCAATATATATGTAGAAGACCTGGTGTAGACATTAGCAGACCGTGTTCTACAGTCTCCGTGAGTTCACATGAGCTTTGATCATTGATTTAATGATCAAATTTAATGAACAGTGGTTCCCAACCTACCACTTTGAGGGCAAAATAATATGTCCTGCATATTAGATATTTACATAATGATTCAAAACAGCACCAAAACTACAGTTATAAAGTAGCAACAAAATGGCCCCTAGTCCAGCCTTGATGTGGGGGCTCCTACCTATCCTTGATATGCCCTGCGTAGTAACCCTGGCTCTGTTCCAAGGAGAACCAGGGGTGGGGGAGGAGTCTGTGGGAGAGTGGAGAAGCAAAGGAGCTGGGAGGAATGGAGGGTGGGGAAGATGGGGCCAGGATGTATTATACTAGAGGAAAATAAGTACATTTAATAAAAAAGACTGAATAGGGTCAAAAACAATATAATTTCTTCAGTTCATACAAGTCAGGGGTTTGTCTGTGTCATATAAATGAAACTTGGTCCGTATGGTGGTTTGATTAAGAACAGTCCTCATAGGCTCATACATTTGAATGGTTAGTAACTATAGAGTGAAACTCCTTGATAAGATTAGAAAGAGTAGGAGGTGTGGCCTTGTTGGAGTAGGTGTGGCCTTGTTGGAGAGAGCATGTCCCTGGGGGTGTTCTTTTCAGTTTTAAAAGACTGTGCTAGTTTTCTCTCTCTCTGCTTGCAGATTAGAATGTAGCATTCAGCTACTTCTCAGCACTAACTGCTGCCATACTCCATGCCGTGATGATAATGGTCTAAACCTCTGAAACTGTAAGCAAGACTCAAATTAAATGATTTCTTTTATAAGAGTTGCCTTGTCATTGTGCCTCTTCACAGCAATAGAGCTTTGACTAAGACAGCAGACACTACCAAAGGTATTTTGCCTACTTTGAAACTGGAGTTTTCCAAGCTTCAGTACATAAGGTAATAAGGTGAACACCCCAGTGTTGTTGTTTGGCTTTATTTAATTTGTACAATGTATTTCTTGATCCTCAAGTACTTCTCTGAACTCCAGGATAGAGCAGTGAAAACATTAGACCTGGCCCTTACCTGGCGGGATCTTTACTCCAGAAAAGAGTAATACTAAGAAAACAGCAACAAAAAGCAGTGGATTTTCAGTTAATGTAATTAAGAAAATAATACTGGGCCGAAATTAAGTCTGAGATGAGAAAATTGAATTTATCCAAGGAAATAACTTCAATAAAAGTGGGATAAGCAAGCAAATGCAAAATTTCCCCAAAAAGAAATAGAAATGGTCAAGAAGTACAAGGAAAAGTGTTTAGTATCACTCTCGGGGAAATTTATATTAAAATCACAATAAATATAATTATTTCAGCTATGCTCAAGTAAGATACAAGGAAAGTTAGGAAGCCATCACAGGTAAATGGGAATGTTCCTATACTGCTGGAAGGAATGCAGGTTATACAACTTTTGGTGTGTGTTTTGTTTCATAGAATTCCTTTTATTTCAGTGTGATGAGCACTTTTACCATCTTAGTGTTTGAGGAGTGGAGTGAACTAAGCACAAGGCTGGTGGGATAGGCCTTCCCTTATTCATTCATTTTTGTTTTCTTATATTTTTATCTTGTTTATTTTTTGAGAACTGCATATGAAGACTGTATTACTTCTCCTTTCACTCTTTCTCCTCCAATTCCTTCTGTATACCCTTACCACTCTTTATCAAATTTATGGCTGTTTATTCTTTAATTACTACCGTGTTATATATAAACATGTTTAGGGCTGACATCTTGGAATTCAATAGCCTGCCTAGGGACCTGTCCCTGGAGAAGTCTGATTCTCCTTCTCCCAGCAGCCATTGACTACCTGTAACTTTTCATCTAGGGGTGGTGTCTTGTGAGATTTCTGCCCATCCACATTGACATTTCTATTACTTTTGTCAATTTTGGTTCTTATTTAGGCAGCCATATTGAGTGCATCTTGCCTGTTCTATACAGAAAACACTATCTTACAGCCCATGTCCTCATCATCTGGCTTAAAATCTTCCCATTCCCTCTTTTATAATGCTCCCTGAATTTTAGATGTAGGGCTTGTGTTGTAGATATGTCAAGTGGGGACCAGGAGCCCAAGATCAGCAGTTCTCTGCTTTTTGAGCAGTGTGCCTTTCTGTAATGGTCTCTGTCTGCTACAAAAAGAAGCTTCTTTGGGGAGAGCTGACAGCTACAGTTATCTGTAAATATGAGGATGAGTATTTGTAATGAAGTTAGAAATTATACTGGTTGAGGAAAGTGGTAATAGTAGGTTCTCCTTTAGGGTTCATTGGTTCATCACCCACAGGTAGCAGGCTTGGTTTATAATACTAGGCATGAATTATCTCCAATAGAGTGACCTTGAATTTTAAGGAGATGGCTATTAGTTATCTCCAATTTGTCAGTGACATTATGGCATGTTTCAGGACTTCTTGTTATGATGGACCTTGTTGTGACTATAGGTGTTTTCTTCTTTAAAAAATATGTGTCAAGTGTTTTGAAATCTATTAAATATTCATAGAAAAACTATCATTTTTTTTTCTTCATGAAAATAAAAGCTAGTAATTCAATCTTTCTCTGAAACCTACTCTAGAGAAACAGTAGCTGCCTATCTTGAAGAACTGGTTCTGAACATACTTATCAGAACTAGAGACTTTGGTAGCCTATAAGTATATACCATTCATATAACATACCATCCTGCTGTCTAAGATTATTCCTTTTAATTGTAAGCTTAAAGTATACTTTACACAGATACTATTAAGTTGTAACCTTTTTATTTTGAACTAAGCTTGTGTTGCCTCAAGCTTTTCATGAGTAGTTACAAACTGAATGATAGTAATGAGAGTGAAGGACAGGCAAAGTGACTAATCACAGGAACAATTAGCAGAGGCAAAGTGAAGACTTGCTCTTAGTTCAGAGCAGATTCAGTTACAGAAGAGTGAGTTATAGCAGACAGCAAGCAGTATGGGGAGAACATACTGAAGTAGGCAGATGGGGGGAAAAGACAGAGAGACAATGAAATGGTCTGACTAAGGAACAGAGAGGCTGACTGAGGTAGTATGGAGCAGTGAATCTGTAGCAGGCAGGCTGGGGGAGAGACACAGAGGCATCTCTGCAGAAGTCAGTATCTGGCAGGAAGAGGGAGTCAGGTTGAAGCCAAGCAGAGCAGTTCAGTCTGAGGCAGTAAGAGAATCAGCCAGAGTAAGCCCAAATCAGAAGAGTTCAGTCAGAAATAGTCAGCCAGCTCAGAAGTTCAGTTTGAGCCAGCAGCTTGGAGAAGAGTTTGAGCCAGAAGAATGAATTGAACCAGAAGAATCTGTACAGCTCTGAGTTCAGAAGGAGCTAGTCAGAGTAGCTCAGTCAGCAATATGTCTCGAATGTTGATTAGATTATGTAGAGGTTTAAATGTTCTAGATTTTACAGAGGCTGAGATTGAAGCCTTCCAGTTCAAGGCTTAAGTACAGATTGTATGGCGGATCCAGAGCCAAGGACCAGGGATGGAATAAGACAGAAGAATAAACAACCCTTTGCCCTAAACCAGCGGCTACATTTAGTGTCTATGGCTACAGATAGATACATACTTATCAAAGGGCTAAGAATAACAGACTAATGTTCAGTTTCTTATGGGGCATCTGTATTACCCTATCACCACCACCACCACAAACAAGGCTCAGGAACCATTGCAAAAGAGGATAAAGAAAGAAGCTAAGAGGTCACAGTATGAGTCATGCTATAAAATATTATCTTCTGGGCATGATATGGCTGTTATATTCATGAACTCCCAGCAGCTATGGCACCTGAACAAGATCAAGCCAGACAAAATCCTGACATAGTTGTGGTAGGTGATCTCCAGGCCCATACGTAAGAGAGGAGCAGTGAATACTTGCGGGGGAAGCAGAATCATTTTTTATTCTTTAAGAAGTGGCTACTGATAGGTTTTTCTTGATCCAGTAATTAGCCTCATACACTTGGACATATGAGTAGCACAAATTGAATTAATGTATTGTTAAAAAGATGATATGGAGTTCGGTGGAACATGCTTAGGGGCATTTGGAGGGAGTGGAAGAGAGAAATTGGGATAGATATGATCATATTCACTGTGTGCTTATATAAAATTCTTAAAAAATAAAGGAAAAGTTCAAAAAAGAGTTTCTTGGAAATATTCTCTTCCTCTGGAAATTTTTGAAAATGTTAAAGCCTCAATAAAATCATTGTAAAGCACTGCCATAGCCTTTGTGAGCAGAACTGTAAACCCATAGCATAAATGAGCAGAATTGTAAAGTACTGCCATTAGATAATCAGTGGAACTGGTTTCTAGTGCTGTGAAAACCTGATTTTGATGTGTAACTGCCAGAGAGAAGATGATATCAGGATCTACATATTTTATAAGCCCTAGTTGGCAAGTAAACAATTGTGTGTGTGTGTGCGCACGCATGCTTGCAGACATGTATAGTGATATATCGTGGATATGGTGCTTTCTGTGTAATGTAATAGATGGGGAACATATAAATGATAATTTTCTTGTAAAAACAATCATTTCCCTTGTTAATGGATGCTATCTACTTTAATATTTCCTATAAGAAAAATATAGACTAATATAATATTCCAAAGTATGGTAAGCTGAAATTAATCTCTATCTATAAAAAAAATCACCATTGCAATGCAATATACCAATAGGATATAGATATTGATATGGAAGCTTGCTCTGTCTGAATGATGCCTCCATGATTCTAATGGAAGAATTCATCAATTATAAGATACTTTTTACCTGATCCAGAAACCATGCTGAGTATAGATATACAAACTAAGGCACAATTATCTTAGTTTCCTCTTTCTGATTATGAAATGAAAATTATTTATGGTGAAAGTTCAGATGAAATGGAAGCTTCTGAAAATTTATTCTCTAATATACCACTAATGGAGTAAAGAAAATATATTACCACATCTTTGGGGCAATGTAGAGTGGTTCTATTCTTCTAAAATTTTTAACTATTGCAGAGGTCAGGATCCCATCCATTGATTTGTATTCATTTATTTTTTGAAGGGAAGAAATTGAAAATCATCAGTATAGAAATCATAAATGAGTAAATTTTTCATTTAGACAAATTGTACATAGATATAGTAGTTTATTCATGATAAATAAAATAGAATTATAATTAATTGATAATAAATATGTATCTGCATAGGCTTTGCAATTACATGAGTTTTTTTTTATTAGCAGTGAACAGTTGTGACCACTGGGAGGTATCCTAATGCCTGTGGGATGTTTTGTTGCCTGTGGGAGACCCTGTTGATTGCTTGATGACCAGGTGTCTGAGTTATGTCCTAGTACCTGTGGGATGTTCAGATGCCTGCACAAGGCTCTGGTGCTTCTGAGATGTTCAGGTACTCCTGCAGGAGACCCTGGTGCCTGTGGAATGTCTGGGTGCTTGTGAGCTATCTGGGTGTCTGTGTGGTGTCTGGGTACCTGCGTTATATTTGGGTGTTTTCAGGTTGTCTCTGTTCCTGCATGATGCCTGGACATCTGCAAGATGCACTGGAACCTAGGAGACTTTCTGGTGCCTGCTGGAAGTCTAGGCACCTGTGAGATATCCTGGTATTCACAGGAGATCCTGGTGCCTTCAGGAGGTCTGGTGCTTGCGTGATGCCATGGTGCCTTCAGGAGGTTCTGGTGCCAGAAGGATGTCCATGTTCCTGTGGGAAGCCTGGGATGTCTGGATGCCTGGGGGATGTCAGGGTACCTGTATGGTGTCCAGGTGCCTGTGTGATGCCCTGGTGCCTGCATGATGTACAGGTGACTGTGTTAGCTCAGTGCCTACATGTTACCCAGGTGTCTGTGTAATGCCCTGATGCCTATGGGATACCCTGTTGCCTGCAGGACACTCTGGTTATTGCAGGATAGTGGGGAGCCTGCTTGGTGTCTGGGTGACTGAGCGATGTCCAGATGCCTACTGGGGGGCCTGGTTCCTGTGGGCTTAGCATGGAGGACCAATTTCAGGTCAAACCTCATCATGTTTGGTCTCAGGCTAGTATGGGCCAAGTCCATCATCAGACCAGCATCCAGTAACTGTGGTGATGGCCATGATCCAGGATCCTACCATACATTGTATGGAACTCAAATTATTAATATAAGTATTATAAAGATAAATATACATTTTCATTGGTTTTGTAATTACATGAGTTTTTATTAGCAGTGAGCAGCTGTGACCATTGTGAGGTAAGCAATACTCAATAATGTCTTTGTTTACAGAGTTTAAGATGGTGAGAGACAGAGTAACCCTCAAGTTTTTTTAAAAACTTTAGTCAGAAAGTTGGTTTACATGTTAGAAAACTTTATGTTCACACATTTATTCCACTTATATCTGCATTTATAGGAAGTTCTCACTATGAGATGTTTTAGTAACATGCTATGTGAATGTATGTTCTTCTTCCCCACACATCCCAGTTCATGCTCAGGGGAGTCTTGTATCTTATGTCCACAATAGCCAGCATTAGACAAATATCTTCTGTTCATAGGTGTTGGTTAAAGTGTCAAAGGTTAACTTATGTTCTATCTCTGACATACCTGTACTTTCTGGGAAAATTTCTGAACCACTCATTTAACTGCATGACCAAACTTATATTCTTCATCAAAACTTGAATCAATGATGACTAAACACGTGGGAGATCACCTTTTATAGGAAAATTTTTGTTTTGTTTTGTTTTAAATGCCCATTTTCCATGTCAGCTCCTCTCCTCCTAGATATACGCTATTATACCTTGTTATTTTGGTGACTTATTTCTCTTTATTTTGAGACAAAAGTTATTTCATTGCAATGCACTCAATAGCCACTTCTTCTTATAGATAATCTTTGTGAAGATGTTACAATAATTTTCTAACAGTTTTATCCTATGTTAATACTGTGGTGTCTTTTAAGAGTAACATTGGTTTCTTATTTTCTGTAGTATATAAACAGGAATTTTTTAAAATGCATTTAAGCTGAGTATCTTGAAAGGAGCTAAGGTTTAGAGACTGTGCTCTAGATAACTTTAATAAGTCATACTAGGCAACATCTCCAAAAGAAACCGATGGAAAAAAAAAGCCAAAATAAGAATGAAAAATTGAAAAGAGGAATATTTATTCAACATGACTACACTGGGAAGAGGGACAATGAGATCTTGTGAACCCCCAAATCGATCTTTGTGTCCCTGACATGAGGTTAATGTCTACTTAGAGGCCAAAGTTGTATATGTCTAAGCAGTTATGGTTTGGTTCTGTTCAATTCTCTGGGGTTCATTCTCATCCAGCAAGATGGTCTGACAATTGTTGGCACTCTTGGAGTTACGCTTGTGACTGACACCAGGCCTTCATGGGATTCCTGTGGAAAATTCTAATTCTCTGGCGTGCTTTGTTTTACAGTCTGAGAGACAAATACAGAGATGCTATTTTTCCTTTTATAATGTCTTCATTGTTTCCAAGAATATCAGTGTCAATAGCAGTTATATCAGGGAATGTAAAGATTCATCTTGTGGTCCTACACTGAACATTTAAATGCACACAGCTTCAAGGATTCTCTTTGGAGATCATTCAACCACAGAAAGAAAAGGAAGCTAATTGAGAACATCTGCAATGCCATAGATGCTAAAGTGATTTTTGAAATGATTGAGTTATTACAGCTTCCTTTGATGGAATCTCCAAGGGTATGTATACTAATTATGAAAAGAAAGGAAGATATATTTCCAGGAAAAATAATCAACTGTATAACCCCATTAGAAGACTCTGCACCTTGTCCTAGAAAAAATTCATCATCATGTAAGCAAGGACAAAAATATACATCTTCCATCCAAACATAGAATGGAAGAAGGGCTAATGTAAACCAAGAAGCAGAGAACATCACAGAGAGCCTTATGATGTCCTAGTATTACTTATGCAGTGATATAATTCAGAGCGACTTAGAACAAATAGGTTGAAGGCACAAAGGCACATGGGCACAAGGGCACAAAGCCATTAATGAGAAACACAGAAATAGGAGCCAAGAAAACTGTTCCTTTTTGCTATTGTTCTTTAATGTATAAGTGGCTTTCATATCATTGGAGGGATTTACTAAAAACTCCGTAGAGAGGACAGTTGGGATTTTTCTAAGTCTATAAATGAGACTGAATGAGAGAGAGAGAGAGAGAGAGAGAGAGAGAGAGAGAGAGAGAGAGAGAGAGAGAGAGAGAGAGAGAGAGAGAGAGAGAGAGAGAGGGGAAGGGGGAGGAAGGGAGGAAAGAAAGAAGAGAGACTTATATTGTTATCATAACCGTGTTATAAAATAATCATAATCTCTTCTTTCTAACATCAGAAATTTGTAGCAATTGTGAGTTCATCAAACTCTCCACTAGCATTCTAAGTTATATCTTTCTCCAGTCCACTATCTGTTACTCTCACCTACTCTGCTTTCAGTGGTGCAGAGACTAGTGTCTATGGGCGGGAAAAATCTGAATCACCACCACCTCTTATTGCTGGCACCCACATTGCATCCCTTACTCATGTTTATGCAGCCTTTGAGGTGTGTGTGTGTGTGTGTGTGTGTGTGTGTGTTGTGTTTGAGATGCTCTTACAAATTATGTTGCCCTGTACATCCCTAATTCTATCAGATAATTTAAACAAAGAGAAAATATAGAATACTCGATGACCCCCACACCTTTTCACAAGAAAAAGATATTCAGTCCCTGTGTTGTCCACTAAACCAGAGAAATCTCAGACTCAGTGTAGTCTGCATAAAATACTGTGTATAATACATAGTAGGATCCATCTACATAGTTCCCATTCTTAAGTCATAACAGAGGTGATAGTGATATTGTATATTGTTTATAGGTCTTATATCTTTCATACCTCAAAAGGTTCATTGATTTAAAAGTCTATGAAGAACAATATGAACTTGTTTAAATAATGTGTTATTGAGAAAAATGAAAATGCATAGAGATTACATTTCCTAAAGGAGGTATTGGAAGAAAGAAATGTTGTAATTGTAGTATGATCTCAAAATGAAATAAAAACAAAATAATTTTGTGCACTAAAATGCACAGTAAATATATTGAAGAATTAATTAATAGAAAAATAGGCCACAAATTTGAGAATAAGGATGGGTAAATAGGAGGGTTTGGTGGGAGGAAAGAGGAGAAGGACATAATGCATTTTTAATGTAATCTTAAAAATCAAAGTAATACTGTTAAAAAGAGTTACTGAAGTTTTATTGATGTGATGATGTTTGGCTTTGCCTGGATTGGAAGGACTATAGGCCTTAGAGTGCTGGGCTTATTAGAAACAGGTATACATCCCTGATTGCTATTTCTTTGAATCTCATATTTATAAATGCAAGAGGACTTAACTTGTAAGATTGAGGAGAAAAATTAAAATTGAAGCTAATGTGTTTTATTATCAAAGTCCTACTTTTGTTGTGATTAGGCTGAGAAATTTTAAAAGTATTCAAATCTAACTTGGGGTCTCTCTCCACTGTGTCCCTGCTTCATGGCAGCTGACCTTGTCAGTTGGGGAGTCATTAGATTGGGTGCTCAAAATTATTATGCAGTTTTTGGTATGATTCTCTGACAAAATGGTTTAAGCAGAATGAGCAGAAATGAGAATGACAATAAAGATGGTTACATAGCTTTGAATAAATGGTCAGAGAAAGTAACATTAGCAAATGTTTAAACTCTGGATGCATCTATTGATAAATGAGAATCTGGCTTGTGAATTTGAAGCAACTGAATAAATCAAAACTCATTAGTACTCTTTTAAATTAAAGGATTTTTATTTTTTAGCATTCTTATGTTGTAAAGTTTCATATACAGGTGAATTTGTTCCCTGAATGGTCCCCAATTCATAAGCCTAAGAAGACTGAGTCTGTGCTGGTTTTGCTCACCATACCTAGTAATAAAGTGCTACTTCATAAATATTTGTAGGGATTTAGATTATTGACTAATTAATAAGCAATAGCATATGTCACTTGAAAATGACTTTATCAAGAAAGAACACAGAACAAAGCATACACTATCTCCCCGTGTGTGTGCTTGTGTGTGTGCATTTTACAAGTGTATTCGGGCATATCTCAGTGAATAAATTGTTTCCCAGAAGAGGAAGGAAGGGGAGAGCTGGACTCTTAGTGCTTACAGTGTCAACTGACTCCTCTTATGAAACTCTAACGAAATTATTTGTCCCAGTCCTACATAAATTTTAGAGAGTATTATTTAGCAAGATGAATTTAAATGAGATAGTCAACAAAGGTCAAAGCAGAAAGTAGCCAATGCCCAAGAGTGCAAGTGAGAGTGGATTGAGTGAGTCACTGCTGTAAACTTCCTGTGAAGCACAAGCAGCTCTAGGTCTCCAGCTTGCTCAGCCACATGGAAGGTGTAGAGTTACCAGTTTTCATGTGTATGTGTACAACATTCAGATATCCTTTTATGAAGAATGCAAATGAATACAACCAATTCAGCTTTTTAATAGAATGTTTAAGTTCATGGGACTTATGGCATAAGAACTCTACCTAAAGTATTTTGTTATCTAAAATAAATGTTTACCTAATTAATCATTTTACAAATGAATTGTACTATTATAACATACCCCATAAAGATGTACAAATGAGCTAAATAATTACAATAACAGTACATGTTTAAAGTGGAAAGGGGAAGTCTATGAGGTTTTAGCCCTATACAAAAAATTAAAGGCAACTTAAGAAAGCTATAAGAAGGTGATATACTCTTCCGTATGGAAAAGTAAACAAATTGACTATCCAATACAAATGCTCAACTCTGAAGACATTTATATGTGTGTATATATATACACACACATACACACACATACACACACACACATGTAGCAGTGTACAGAATGGGAGGTTATCCTTAGCTATTTAGAATCATATATATATATATATATATATATATATATATATATATATATACACACACATATATATAAATTAATATGATTATATAATATATATTATATATTATTATATAATTACATTACATATAATATATATAATTATATATATTATATATATATATAAAATAAAAAATTCATGAAAAACTAGAGCATGAATTTGAAAGAGAGCAAAGAAGGGATGGAGAAATGATGTAACTATATTATAATCTCAAGAAATAGAAGAAATAATTTTTAAAATTATAGGCTTCCACAAACATACTCCTATGAAACCCAAACTATGGAGAATGAATATACACCAATGATAATGTGAAGACAAAGTAAATTCTAAAAATTAAAATACTTAATTTATTAAATTTGTATTCTGAAGAAACATTTACAGAATCAAGCTATACAAAGAATTTAAACATTGTCACTTGAACACAAAAATTCTCTGAAGAGTTTACACTAAAATTTCAATTTAACAAGGAAGATTACTCTGAATACTTCAAGACTATACACATTCCCTACAAAGCACAAAGGAGTCACTCATAGTCTTAGACATGCTCTCAAATGTCAGTGCAATGAACTCAATCACAGTTTGACTATACTTATCTTTCAGTTTTCTAAGATTTATAATGTATATATGATATTGGCCAAGACACTTTTTCCGTAAAAAATAAAATGAACATACATTTTGCTCAGCCAAGTTAGCAACATATAGATCTTTTCTTATCTTTGTTCACAGAATGGAACTATCTTGCTTCCCCTTGAGTGATTAGAATCAAGTATCTGTACATGTGTATAGAGACAGCTCGAAACAAAAGCAGGGCCTATGTATTTTTTGATACCAATACATTTTAAAAATATATTTGCCACAATAGTTTTGTTTTGAAACCAGGTATTTCCATCTAGAATGGTATATTTTCTAGTTTCACACAAACAGGAAAGTTAAGGTCTATAATAGATATACTCTGACTACCAATTATAGAAAAAAGTGAAATGAACTCAACACATTGTTCTCATTTAGAGCAAATAGCTATTTAGATACTGTTCTCCATGTACAATTCGTCCACATCTTCTGCTACAATAGTAACCTGTCACTCTTCAAAGTTAGACAATAAAATGTTGACTTAGTCATTCGTTTGTAATCTAGGATAATGTTGCATCAACCCAAGCCTGTATACTTAAATATTATCACATACATTAACCTACTTTCTGTAGCAGTTTTCCTAGAGGGTCATGCAGGAATGGTGGAAATACGTTCACTCATATTATGGTGGAGATCAGCAGCATCTTTACTAATACTCACATAAACACATTACATATTCTTGGCGCTTCTCATAAGGAAATTAGTTCGATTTAATTGAAGAGTTTATTCAGAGCCTCTTTCACATCCTTATTCCTCAAGCTGTAGATCAAAGGGTTCAACATGGGGAAAACCACTGTGTAAAATGTTGAAACAATTTTGTCTGTATCTAAAGAATAGCTGGTGCGAGGGCGAGAATAGATGTAAAGAATGGAACCATAGTACAAGGTCACAGAGATAAGGTGGGAGGAGCAGGTGGAGAAGGCCTTGAGGCGGCCTTGGGCAGAGCGGATCTTCAGGATGGTGGCAATGATGAAGAGATAGGAGGCCAGGATCAGGGCAATGGGTATCATGACATTGGAGGTCAGGAGGAAGTACATCAGGGCCTGGTATCCATCCTTTCCACCACAAGCCAGATTCACCAAAGGGAGCAAGTCACAGAAAAAGTCATCAATGATGTTGTCATTACAGAAGTCAAAGGTAAAAGTTTTCTTGGTGATAATGGAAGAATTAAAAAAGCCACCCATATAAGAGGCTGCTACAAAATATGCACATAGTTTTATGGACATGGCTTGCGAATAAAGCAGTGGTTTTGAGATGGCCACATAGCGGTCATAAGCCATAGCAGCCAACAGGTAACATTCACTATAGTCTAGTCCAGCAGAGAAGAAGAACTGTGCCACACAACCAGCAAAAGAGATGCTCTTGTCTTCAGAGATGCAGGTCACTAGGATCTTTGGAGTGTAGACAGTGGACAACCAGAGATCCAGAAAAGAGAGATTTCCAATGAAGAAATACATGGGCGTGTGGAGCCGGGAGTCATTGCAGATCAACACAATGAGGGTGCTGTTTCCTAACACAGTCAATGTGTACATGATGAGGAATATCACAAAAAGGACCAGCTGCATGACAGGGTCAGAGGTGAATCCCAAGAGGATGAATTCAGACACCGTGTGGTTGCCCCTCTCCATGGATGTAAAGATTCTCACCTTGGAAGACAGAAAAGAATAATTGTTTTCTAATCACTGTGTTCAAAAAATAGGAATTGGGTAAATCAGACTATTCCTCCTGGTAATCACAGAAATCTCAGATGCAACACTCTAAGGGCTAATTTACAAAGAAGTTTTACTTAGTAGCTGAATAAAAATTGTGGTGACTGTTTTTCATTTGTATGGTTATTATCTTAAATACTAAAAAAATCAGTTTATACTCAACTCTTACATTCATGTTATTAAATATCTATCTTAACAAGCATAATTACTTCTGAGTAAAATCCACAAAAACATAAAATGCACCAGGAAAGCTGTTAGACCATTACTTTGTTACAAATTCAAGGGCTTCATGTGGCTAAATATGTAAAATTTGCGTCTCATTTGACTTGGTTTCTGTAGTATTTGACATGGTCGTTTCTACCCTCTGCTAGACACCAAACTGTTTGTTCCCAAGTTTCTCATAACTCCCTGAGATTTTGTTTTGTTTTTTATACTTCTTTTACTGAATTTTCTCTATGTCATTATGCCAGATTTTTGAATTTGGAAAAACTCATGAATCAATTTTTGTGTCTCTTCTTCAAAAGTGGGGACCAGTCCTTAA
This sequence comes from Cricetomys ansorgei, assembly GCA_026225945.1. Classification (NCBI taxonomy): domain Eukaryota; kingdom Metazoa; phylum Chordata; class Mammalia; order Rodentia; family Nesomyidae; genus Cricetomys; species Cricetomys ansorgei. Next base: position 1,245,737 of record JAMJFZ010004027.1, on the reverse strand, counting down.
TGAATACAACCTGATGACTTTAAATGCTTGACACAAGTGAATGAGTTTTAATGTTAGATTTCTTGACTGAATTTCTCCTGTATACTTTAGATCATTTGGTTCAAATGTCCACTTAAAATCCATAGTAGGAGGTCTTCTGAGAATCTGAGGAAAAAATGCAGTTCTGTGCATTGGTCTTAAATGGCTCTTCCTTTCATTCCATACTTCAGATAGCAGCATTATTAGCATTGCAGAAATTCATTCAGATACATTCTATATTGAGCTCTAGGTTAATACTGTCCCTGATTATTTGCCAAAACAAGGCCAATCCTAGCCCATTTTCTGCTGCACTGCTCTGACTTTTGCCCTCTACATGAAATCACTGCTTGCATATGCTGTATTATTGTGGAAAATCACTTAAAGTCTTTTACTCCTGTCTTTACCTCACTTGGTCAACATGGCATCCAGAGTTGTCATGAACAAAAATGTCAGTTTACCGTTGTATTCTTTTGTTGTAAACACTCAAGTTATTCTTCAACTTATTCTGAGCAATATCCAAAATCTTATGATGGTACTGAGGCTGTATGTCTGTCCTGGCCCTCATTGCCTCTATGCTGAAAATCCCTACACTTCTTTCCTTTGCTTACATTACTCTCTTTCTGTCTTTGAATAGGATATGCTCAATGCTTCCTAGTTGTTCTTGCCTATCATTGGAATGCTTGCCTTCCTTGTATCTTTACAGAATGTACTTTTTCAGTCTCAATTTTTAACAGACACTTAAATGACTTTTAAAATATGTTGTTCAAGCAATCCTCTGCAATCTACTTCCTTACCTTTCTCCTTTTCTTTTCTAACCAGTTCTCGCCTGATCACTACCAATTATCTAAAATCACACACCTGATTAATTTAACTCCTTTTACTCTTCACTATAAAGTATAATGTGAGTATCATACTTACTTTTACTTTTAATATAAAACTATGTGAATTGTTTACTTTAAAACAATTCATATGAAGTAAAAACAGTTTAGCACAAGCTATAACTACACAAAGATTTTCTGTTAGAAAAAGAGCAGCAAAAACTTCTGGATTCAATTAGAATTTTCATATTTTCTGATCCTAGTTTGTTCTGCTTTTCATGACAGTCCTCATAGTTGCAATTTATAAAATATGACAGACAATCATTGAGAATATTTGCTCTAAGTCAATCATGGTTAATATTTCATGTGTATTATTTTATTCTTTCCTCAGAGCACTCATATTCTTTATCTTTAATTATTAATAGCAATATTTTCACATGTCACCAAATTAAGGTTTTTCAAGTAGCTAACAATAATTTGACAGCAAGTGGTAAGTTTTTTAAAGGATACCTGTTACTTAATCAGAATGCCACTCCTTTTCATTATTTATATCAGGTTATCAGTTGCTTGTGGACTCTATGGCTCTCTTAGGCTTGGATGTATTAACCCAGAGACCAGAGGATAATCCTAAAAGCAATAGATATTATAACAAGTAAGCAGTCAATAAGAGCTTATAATAATTGATCAAATAATATGCTGTATCAAATCATTTCCATGAATTTGATGTAAAACATAACTAATGACACCAGAAAGATTCTACTGTCCCCACCAGGAAAAAGCACTTACCTGAAACTCTCACATTCACAATCAACTCTACAGGGTAGATCCAGGCAACTTATTCCTGCTCAGATTCCCTTGTGTATATGATTTCTCTCCCACCTCAGGGGTTCCCTGCTTCCACAGTTTCTGAAAGACAATTAAACAAGTGTCTGTTGATTTGGTTGTTCACTGCAAAATAAGAGAATAACTAAAGCGATATTTATTATTATGTTTAGGAAACCCGCTTTGAAAAAAAACACTCTTTTTACACGGAAAGTTTTAAATAATAATAGTTTCAGAGAGAGAAAGCAAATAAATATTTTAAAAGTGCTTAGGAATCCATATTGCAATCAATATTATAGTCAAGCTAATATTTATTGAAGTAGTTACCTTACAAAAATCAAAAGAGAAGAGTGAAATTAGATTTCATATCCAGTGTATTTTCAGTTTAAAATTCATTTTTATTCTGTTAAGATGATAAGGCTTTGGAGTATAATACATTTTTTTTACTTCTATAATTTAAAACTATTAATTTTTGAGACAGAGTGTCATGTAGTGCAGGTTGGTCTTGAGTTCTGTGTGTAAGGATGACTGTGAACCTCTGATCTTCTTTCTCTATCAACCCATATGCTGAAGTTACAGATGTGTACCCCTTGTTCACTTTTAGGTTGTGCTGGGGATAATATCCAAGATTTCATGAAAGTTAAAAAAGCATTCTACTAACTGACCTACATTTCCAGTACTCAACAAGACCCTATGAAACTTGATAATCTTTGATCATATTACTCTAGCGGTGAAATTGACTTGTTTTGAGTTTCTGTGTAAATATATTTTGCAGCAGTCACCCCTACTATCACTTATCAATCACTTCTTTAATTTGAAATCATAATAATTATACCTTATTAGGTAATATGACAACTTTGGCTAATGTGATCATTCTGTTTTAACAACATGTCGTACCGATGGAGAGCAATTTATCAACTTGAAACTATCATAATTAGTTTCTATTAAGAAATTTGCAATCCTGGGTATATTGCTTAGTCCTCTACAAATATAATCTTAGTGAACCATAAAATGATATTGTGGTATAAGTGTGTTTATTTTCATTTTACAGATTAGTCATCTGAATGATAAACATGGTTACATAGGCTCCAGGCTACTGGAGAATAAAATACAATAAAGAACGTAATCATCACTGTATCTTTCATGATCCAATACATATGTGTCAGACAAATTGTACAAAGTGGTTTAATATTGTCATAATGGTTATAGAAGTAATTGCCCACATTCTGATTGGATCATCTGAGACTTGCTCCACAAGAGTGGTTTTATGTCTGATATTGTATACTGGTCAAAGACCGTGGGTGGGAGATGTTATGTCTGGGGAAAACCTACTACTGTGCTTTGCTATATAGTCATGCTGTCAAACTCTCTTCTTTGTGCAGCTCAGAACCTTGATTAGAGGAGTTTCATTTTGTAATTCATAGAGGCTAATTCAGAGACTCATAAATGTCTTACAGAAGAATTTATGGAAAGAAGGATGAGGAGAAGTGTTGTGAAACATTGTCTTCTGGGCATGGAATAGCTGATGCACGCAGGAGCTCACAGCAACTATCATTACTTTCCTAAGTAATTCCTGCACAATATCGAAACAGTCAAAATAGTAACATGGTTGGGGAGGGGCTTATGCAACTCTATCTCTGTCTCAGAAGCTATTGGCAGCTGGTGTTTGCTGAGAATGACTTTTCTTTTGGGGTGTGCCTGCTTGTAAGTGGATGCTTGCACAACCATTTGCACATAGTCAGCACTAATTGGAATCAATAAGACTAATGATGATGATGATAATGATGATGATGACGATGATTATGATATAAAGACAAGAGTCAGAGAAATATGGGTTGATGAATGCTAGTGGGAGTTGGAGGAAGGTAGTGGGGGCTGGATAAATCAAAATAAACTGTATACGTGAATGAAATTTTCAAAGAATAAATAAAAATATTTAAAAATGATCAAAATCATAAAAGGAGATATAATTCCTATGAAAACCCATCAATAATGAAAGGTACAATTTTATTTGTTTGGATTAGATTTATTCATTTGGATATTAATATCTATTGTATGTTTATATGTTTGTATATGGTTATATACTTAGATTAATAGAACTCCAAGCATACAGAAGTGATGAGGACAGGGTAATACAAGGTAAAAGCTAATCTTGGTTGTCAACTTGACTACATTTGGAAGTAACTAAGACCCAAGCAACTAAGTGCACCTGTGATATATTCCTTTTTGGCTGGATTATTTGAGGTCAGAAAAACCACCCTAAATCTGGGCCATACCTTCTGCTTGCCCTCACTTTCATTGGAAAGCTTATGTATCCTGATCAATTTCTTCACTGGTATTATGACCTATTCCTTTGAGATTCCAATGTGGATTGAAAACTAACATCTTTCTATGAACTCTCTAGGAACTTTCTAAGAACTCCATAACCATATCTGGACGGTTGGGACATCAAATATGATGGCCTGAATAACTATGAGATCATTGGCCCTTATGTCAGGAGACAGCCATTGTTGAACTACTTTGGCCACATTCTATAAGCCACTCTAATAAATTTATATTTTGTTTTGTTCCTTAGAGTACCTCAAACTAAAATAGATTGTTATACCAGGAGTGTTTCTAGGGGAAAACAATAGGAATAATGAATTTGGTAAGTATCTGGAGCAGGCTTGCAATTTGTCAACAGCTGCATTTACTGTAGGCTCCTTTGGTAGTATGAAGAGCATTGAAAGTCCATAGTTAGAAATATCTGAAGTGCTTGCTTCATGGAATAAGGAATTTAGTGATTCTGTATATAAAACTTTTGATAATTTGTGGAAAAATAAGGAAAATAATGATGTTGGTTGGTTATTTCTAGCATTTCTAGATAAATTGTCAAGGGAAAATAATAAATTTGAGGATAAAATCAACCAACTCCTAGTATATTAGCATGCAATAGCAAAGGAAAAGAATAAACTCCGTGATACATTTGACTGGCTCCAGATGCATATAAACAATCTAAAAGTTTCTAAGTGTGCCTTGGAAGAGAATCTTCTGTCTATCAGCCATCAAGCTCAAGTTCAGAAAAATCAAACCAAAGCCCTCATTATAATATTGGCTGACTTACAGCAAAGATCAAATTCCAGACTCAGGGGGAGTCAGCAGTTAAAGTAAGGACATCAATCTGTAAGGATTGGGATCCTGCAATTTGGAATGGGAATGTGTGAGAGGACTCTGAGGGGGCTGTGGAATTTGAACCCTCAGATTCTGAAGGGTTTTTCTCACCTGATGTAGTCTCCTCATACATAGCAGAGGCTGCATCCCAACTCTGCCCTCCTGCAATATTGCCTTTTCCACCTTTGTCTGAGCCTGCTTATCCTACCATGAAGAAAGAAGCACAGCACTTAATAGGCCTAATTGGATTCTAGGGACAACACATTCCCCACTCGGGTGTGTTACTCCATATCATATACTAAGTTACTTGAAAATCTCCTAGCTTTGAGTGGGGCCTGAGACAGGAGAATGATATTCAACAAGTTCAGGCTTATGCACAGGCTACTGTGGCAGATAAATGCTGTTTGGAACTTTTGGCAAGCTCTTATAGGTGAATCTCAGAGGAAAAACTGGTGATTTTGGAACAAGGCTTTATCATCATCTATGGTAACTGTTATACATAGATAACTACTCTCCCTTTGAGAGATAGATCTTGACCTGCTATTGGGCCTTAGTGGAAAATGAAGTTTTAACAATGACCTACCAAGTTTCCATTTGACCTAATCTGCCCATCAAGAGTTGGGTACTATCTGACTTACGAAGTCATAAAGTAGGATGTACACTACAGCAATTATCAAATGGAAATTGTATACCTGTGATCAGGCTTGAGCAGGTCCTAAAACACTAGTAAGTTACGTGAAGAAGTCGCTCTCATGTTCATGTTTCTACTCCTTTTAAATATTCTTTTCTCCCATGTATGCACCTATAACCTTAAGGGGTATGCTCTATGATTGGTTAACTGAGAAAGAGAAGAAAAGAGCCTGATTTACTGATGATTCAGCATGCTATGCAGGTACTACTCAGAGCTGGACTGCTGCTGCACTAAAGCCTCTTTTTGGAACAAACCTGAAAGACTCCAGTGAAGGGAAATCATCACAGTGGTCAGAAATTCAGGCAATATATACAATTGGACATTTTTCTTGGAAGGAAAAATTGCCAGATGTGCGATTGTTTACTGACTCAAGGGCTGTAGCCAGTAGATTTTCTAGATGGTCAGGAACTTTGGAGAAGCATCATTGGAAAATTAGTGAGAAAAGCTTTGGGGAAACAAATATGTGGATAAAGCACTTTGATTGGGCTAAGGCTGTGCCCACGTAAATACTCAGCAAAAGGTGACTTCAGTAGGGGAGGAATTTAATGAATATATTGAATTCAATATAGAATTCAAAGAGCAAAGAGAAAGTCTGCATTTTGGTATATAATGGCTAGTAATAAAATATCAGTGATTTAATCAGCTTCCCCTTCAGAATCATGTCAAGAAAAAGTGCAAATAACTGCTGGTACCTGTCCTTCTAGTATTGAACTCAGCCTCCAAAGAAAAAGGGGTTGACAATCTAGTGGGATGATAGCATATGCAAAACAGCTCTAGTAGCTATTTGGACTTTTATTTCTCAGGGGATGTTTCATTAGACATGTCTCTGCATTTCCCTCTACAGAGTAGACTGTATATATATATATATATATATATATATATATATATATATATATATTATATATATTTCATTTATAGGCCAGAGTATGTTTATATATAAAATACTTGTGCCAAGCTGGAAATATTTACCTTGAATGCATAAGTACTTGAATTAATCCTCAGAAACATTTTATTGAATAGAATTTTATCCAATATATTTTGACTATATTCTTTTTTTCCTTTATCTTCTTCCTGGTCCTCTCTACCTCTCTATCCATCCAACTTCATGTTTGATCTTTTCAAATCCTCAAAAACAAAACTTAAAATCAGAATAACCAAACACAGCAATAAGACAAAAACTGCCAAATTAAAGCAAAAAAAAAAAAAACCATACAAAATAACACGAATTTTATACAGATACTCACAACTAGACAATGAGCAAAGAATGAGAAATTCCAGAGCACTCAGTCTTAAGTGAGATCTATTTATCAAACACTTCCCCTTATGGCTCAGGGATCTATGCAATCAAAGAAGTATAAGATTTCAGGAGCCAGAGGTGTTAGATAACACCAAGGAAATAGTGTCTTCAAGACACAACAGGGCTGATGCACATATAAACTCATAGAGATTATGGCAGCATGCATAACCTGCACAAGTTCAAAGGAGACATGGAGAAAGGGAAGTAAGTGGACACAAAATTCCATTACTAACCAAGAAGCTATTTGTAATTGATAATGGCTTTGAAAGGGAAACTAATTTTTCTCCGTGAAATTTATCAACCATACTCTATGGCAAGCTCCATGCCTTGTATTGGCTAATACAATAGGGACTTATATTTTATGTAATTATTGTGTTTTTGGAGGGTTAGTTTATTTTGATTTTCATTTTTGAAAGAGAGAGAGAATGAGAGAGAGAGAATGTAGACTTTGGTGGGCAGGGGTATGGGAAGGATCTGAATTTGGGATAGAGGAAGGATATGATCAAAATACATTACATGAAACATTTTTAAATAAATAAAAGACAATAAACCTGATGTGGAAGAACTATAGGTCTTAGATTTCTATAGTGTATCTCTCTGATAACCATCTGCTGAAATATATTTGATTGTCTTATTTGTAAAACCGGAATAATTGTAAATGCTAACTAGTACACCTGTAAACATTATAGGAATATGATATTGTAAAATCATTTATTAAGGAACTCTATTCATGAAAATCAACAGAAAAATTAATGACCTTCTAGTAGAAGAACATTTGTACCACAGAAAATATTGTTGATTTTAAAGCTGCATAATATTCAAAGACAAGGCTTTCTCTTCTTCATGTAGTCTAGCTGATTTAGGTGCAACCACTTGAGGAGCCTTGATATGTGAGTAATGCTTATTTCAATGTCAGTTACCCTACTATCAAAAGTTATTCTTATCAAATGAACAAATGTAAATAAAGTATACAAACTTTTTTTCCTAATAACATATTTTTTCCCGATATGAGAAAAAATAGGGGCTTAGAATATGGCTTAGAAAGACAGCTCAGTGGTTGAGGATATTTCTTGTTCTTGCAGAGGACCTGAGTTTGGTTCCCAGAACCCACATAATGGCTCGCATATATCTTTAGCATCAGTTATAAAATATCTGGTATGTCCTACTGCCACCAGAGGACCAGCAGGTGTGCAATTAGAAACACTCAGAGACTTAAATGAAAATATAAATAAATCTTACAAAAAGTGTACTCACTCAGGATGAGATGTGGACCAATCAAGTGTTGAGAAATTTTTCATCTTTGTTCATCAGGAATATTTTGCCTTATCATTTTTATGCTCTGTTTTTGTTTCTTTTATATTATGGTAGCACTGTCTAAAAACTTCAAACACTTTTCATAATTCATGTGAGTATAGAAGCAGCCTAGACTGTTGCTCTTTCTCCTATCGGTTCACTTAAGCTTTAAATGTGGCTGGCATATTGGTTCTCTCCATTTTATATAACTATTATGCTCAAATGAGGAAATGTCTTAAAGTATGTCATTCCTGATAGATACCATTCTTTCCTTCATACATTGAATAGCGTCTACAGCACTTCAGATTCAGAGTCAATGCAGTATAATAGAGAGATCACAATGAAATGAATGTTGGAAATTTTATTTTAGAAGACAAACAAAATTTTAATGCATTAAGTTTTTGTGTTGTTTTTATGCAATCTGTCTTGACATGTAAAACAGCTACTGTCAAAAAGAAAAAAATTACATATTTAGGCTGTAGAGGAAAATGAATATGAACTCTTAGTAGCAATGTCAATTGAAATCAGTATTTTTGAAGATAGTATTCTAAGTCCTCTAGAAGAAAAAATATTAAAGAAGGCCCATGGTTTTCAATTCCACAATTAAAAAAAAAAACAACTAAAAGTATAAATATATAATCCCTAAATCTGGCTTCTTGCTACTTATTCCAATTTTTTATTTAGATAAAAGTATTCTTAAATTGATTTCTATATTATTCACAAAATCAATGACACAGAGACACTCTAAATATCCATGAATGAATAAATGAACAAGGACAGTGTTATGTTTCTACACAGGGGAAAACTATGGGACTTAAAAAGTAGAAAATCTTGCCACTCACAAAAATGTGGGTGTAGCTGGGAGAACATAGTCTGTGATCTGATTCATGAAGAGAATTTTAAAAGTTGAATTTTCCCCGGGCGGTGGTGGCACATACCTTTATTTAATCCCAGCACTTGGGAGGCAGAGGCAAGTGGATCTCTGAATTCTAGACCAGCCAGGTATACAGAGTGAGTTCCAGGATAGACAGAGTTACAACAGAGAAACCCTGTCTCAAAAAAAAAAAAAGGAAAAGTTGAATTTATCATAGCAGGGAGCTGAAAGATCCTTGTCAGCGGCTGTGAGGAATATGGAAAGGAAACAAAGGAAATAAGGGAAAAGAGGTCCTGATCAGAGAGTAAAAATTTTCCGTTAGACATGAAAATAAATATTAGTGATCTATCTCATTTTAGGATGATCCCAGTGATAATAATGGACTGCATAATTAAAATTAATGAAATAATCAAATTTTGATATAACTTTCACAAAAATAAATTCTGAGCAGATGAGTATGTTAGAATGCAAGATTGAATATATGTTACATTGCACTTTATAAGTGCAATTAATATGGAGAATAAATAAAACAATAAAGAAAAAAAGAAACTGACTCTCTTGTACGTAAATATTACTCTGTGCATAAATTAAAAGCATATTACAATCATAGCAATCTTAAATTGAATCTTGACTCCGATGTGGCCTCCAAGGATTGTGTTTTTGGTTTCTGTAATGTGGGCACTTTTTTAAGTTTTAGAATTATTTGAGGTTCATTGTGCAAAATGATAGATTTCGTTTTGACATTTCCATTAGTGTATAATGTATACAATCACCTGTTTCATAATAGAATGTTGAACAGTATAGAAAGACAACTCTTTGATAACTTCAAAATTCCTTGTCTCTTGGAGAACTTATTGACAGATTTAGATTGGTTCATGGCCTTAAAAGTATCTCTGACATTGATATAGTATTGACATCTTAAATTTAAATTAATTCCCTTTTCCTCGAACAATATATACTTAAAGCATAAAATTATTTTGATACTGGAAAACTTATGAAAATTATGTGCACATTCATATCTAAGAGAAGGACAATAATCAAACATTCCATCCAGGATTTTCTCATTACAATAATTAAATTTTAATTATTGGGTTGGGATATTTTCCCTTAAGATTTTACAATTTATTCAATTATCTAACCGGAAAAAGAACTCAGATGTTTAATAAGTCTCATTATGTGCACACTACCCTCTTCTTTCATTATATAAGACTGAAATTGTACTTACTTCTACATGCATTTCATTAACTTTGTTTCTTAAAGGCTTTTGTGTTCATCTGTATGTGGAGAGGAAAGGTACAGTGTGGATTATTTCCATGTATTTCTTATGCTTTGTGGCAAAATTGTATCTGTGTTTTTAATTGCAATAGATGTTGAGGCATATAAAATTATTAAGTATAATAATAATAATCAGTAACTAGTGTGATTTCTAAGAATTAAATATAGATTATGACTCAAATAAATCATCAAAGGATGTTACTCAGCCTTTCTGATCTCTGGTATTATTACATTTTAAGTGAATGCAAATATATTTCAGAGTTCCCATGGAGATAAATTTAATTATTTAAAATATCTATGAAAATATTGGCCTTGCAATAGAGATCATAGTAGGTAGCAATAATGTCATATTTTCTATATTTTCAGTAAAGAAAATGTCTGTCAGGGAAAAGTTATGTGCTTCCTTTTATTGAACATCAAAAGTTGTCTAAATATTTATGGTATTTCACAGATAGGCATTCTTGTTGATTTAAGATCTTCCTTCTTGAGAGTTCTTGATGCCCACAATCTAAGATCTCAAATATCTATTCAATATGGTTAATGAAATCAATTCCTGGCAAGTAGTAATCCAATATTCATATGATAACTTTTAAGTACTACTAATGATAATCATATTTGTTCATATGGTAATTATTTTTCCAGAACAATTTGTATAAGTCAGTGAGAATTTAATTAGAAAGTTGGCTTTTAGATTGTTTGATTAACTTTCCTTATATTCATACATAGGTGGGTAAATGTTTTTAGAGGTATTCTCTATTATTTCTTAGTCCTTAAACTACTTTACTTGTATTTTATTTCTAACAATGAATTTTAGTTTTGAGGAACTGATAACCCATGAAAGAAAGCATAAATTTTGGCAACAGGGCTTACATAAACCAAAGTAGGCTTTAAATGCGTATACAGTAGTATGCTAAACTTTCATACTACTCATACGCATATGATTTTATCTAATTCAGATTTAAGTAATCTTGAAGAGGTAATGCATGCCTATAATCATAGCACTTGAGAGAGGGAGGAGGACCACTGGCTCAAGGCCAACATTACACATGATGCTTAAGGATAGAAAGATTCACATATTTGTCTTTAAACAACACTTACAAAAAGAGCAATGAAAGTATATTTGTAGCAAATTGAGTCAACCTGAAGCCTATAAAATACTATTTTATGTGATTTATAAAATTCTATGTTAAACTTCTAGACCTATTCTGCAACAGTATCTATATTATCCCATAAATTAATACTGACATAGCTCTGACTTATTATAGGACATGAATTAACTCAGCCTGCCAAAAAGATGCAGTAGGAAGTGCTGGGCTCATAGTTTATATTCCTGTCTTTCCTTTCTAGAATTTACTCTCTTAATCCTTACAATATTCTTTTTGCATATTATCCCCAGAAAGTAGTAGTTACTAACATTCAAAAGTATCTCTGATGTCTACCAAACCTACTGATCAAATGTTAAGTGATAAACTATGTGGTTACATCAGGAACAAATTCAGTTCAGATGGTCTATATATAAAGATTAGATTTAGTTATTAAATTGCTGATGGAACATAACATGTTTCTAGCTTATTAAAATATTCAGACTTGTTACCTGTTGAATGGAAAGCTGAATGGTTTTGTGTATATAATGCCAACAATCTTAAGTTAGACTAAAGTACAATTTAGCTACACATTCTCATTTCCAAACATGATGCCACCTTCACTGCTTTTTCAGTGAATTAAATAATTATTGAGTATTAAGCAACATTGTCACTGGTATGTAAATTCTTTCTCTTGAGCATATAGTTTGCTAAAATCTTGGCTATCATGAAAATAGGTTTATTCTTCACATAAGATCATGAAAAATATAAGAAAAAGCAAGGATCCTTTGAAATTTAGCAGCATTTAATAATGCCTATGATATGTTCTGGACTGGAGGAACATAAGAAAACATGACAGGGTCCATAGAAACCCAAAGCTAAACACCACTAGACTTACAGACATACATACACACTCACACACACACACAGACACACACACACACACACACACACACACACACACACACACACACACACACACAAGCACACCAATAAATATCATCCAAAGAGTATACATAGAATAGATTGACAGAAAATACTTGGTTACTGAAAGAAGAAATTCATGCGTATTGTATAAAAGACATAACAGGATTTTTCAAAACAGACTTATTGGAAGAAGACATTTGGAAAATTTCCCTATGAAGAAAATGACAGTCATATAGTTAACTCGGTATTGATAGTGATACCTACTTGAAATTCAGAAGGAGTTACCAAAATATCTCTTAAAACGTCCTATTTATTTTTGCGAATTTGCTTCATACTTTGGGATTTTATGCTTATTTCTAAAAGCACCTCTCCCCCTTCCTTTGTGAATGAGATGCAACTGTGTGTTCAGATAGGAACAGAGTTGGTTTATATCTTGAATAGCTCTGCATTTGCATGGTTTATAGATGCTTTCTTAGCACTTGCAGACATAAACTGATTAAAGATACTCTTTGAGGCAATTGTGCTGACAAAAGAATTAAGAGATTATTTGAAACTTTGAATATAGAATGTTTAAAAGTTTACCTAAAACATTAATGTCTTTTATGTTTGTCCAATTGTGTAAATACACTTATTAACAGATCTGAAACTATAAATTTTGAAATTATTTTATTAGTATACAGTGACCTTCATGTGGCCATGCCTATACATGTGTATTTTAGGGGCTTCCAATCAACATTCTGTAATTATGCAAATAATTTCAGATTACTAATAAATAATAAAATCATAAAAATACAAATAATACAAGGTACTTCATGAATCAAAGGTTTAGTCTTCCTTAATAATCTTAAGAGAATTGTCAATAATTCTATTTCTGTACAAATAAGTGTTCCCTTAATGTAAATCTTGTGACGTTATGATGTTATAATGAGTTTTTGTGTATTGATTGAAACATGATCAATTCCAACTTTTGTTTATGATTGTATGCATTAACTCATTTACTTTGTGTGTCAAATGCCAAATATGTGAACTAAATGATATTCTGTTCTGTTCTACAGATGATCTTAATACAGAATGGTGATGTGAATGTACAAGACCTTTCAGCTAGTGAGTGAAGGAGCCAGGCACATAAGGAAGGCTTTCAAAAAGTGGACCTTCTAGAATGCTGCACCTTTGGTCATGCACTCTTCTATTGTGAATCATTTTGCTGTTACACATAGAGAAATGTAGTCTATTGAAGAAACTATGATTGCTATCTGTTACCATTATAGTCACTTCTAAAATCCACACCAATGTTTCTTCATAATAGGAGCTCTAAATGCAGTTTGGAAGATCCACAAAGGCATTTGGAAGCCTCCTTGCTCCTCCTTCTCTGTTACTTAAGATGAAAAAGCTGCAATTTAGTTCTTTCCCAAGTCTATTCTTCCTTTATCCTTGGACTTCACAGTCTAGATAATTTAACGTCACTTCATATCTTTATTTGACTTGAAAAATCTTTATTTAAAACCAAGTGTTTAAAATTTCTCTAAAGAAACCTAACAAGCAGAAGGGTATTTTGCAGGTATGTTCATTCCTTGACCAGCAAATACTTTGTATGAATGTGTGAAGAGGCTTCTCGAGGAGCTATCCCATTTCTACAGGCACCAGAAAATTTTGTTTTTGAGGAAATTTCCATGGACAACACACTCATTTAGTAAATCAAGATATTTATTATATTTATCAGAGTACAGACATCCTCCTGTACAAACTGAAGATCAAAATAATATTGAGAGGAAGAAATGAAAATAAATATGAAAAAATGAAAACAGAATGAAGAAATGGATAAATGATTGACAGCTGCTCCTCAGCTAGGAGTCTATCCTAAAGATCGTTTTGTTATTGGATATATTTCTGGGTTGCTCATCTTAAACAAACTAGAAGGAAAATAAGAGTAAAGAGCCTAAAGAGCTCTCTGCAAAAAGGCCTACCAATTTTAAAGTGTTTAGGTCCTTTTTATTAAATCTATGTATTTACAATGGTTATAAGCATAGATGTGAGTTCCAGGTAAATATAGCATCATCATATTTTGTTAGTACCAGTATTATATTTCTTGGTTTTGCTTCCTATGTTCTGCATAAAATTCTTCAGACATCATTTTCTTTAATCCTTAAAATTCTCACAAAATTATTATCATTCTTATTTAAACATAAGAAGACCATTCCCTGTCACAAATCATAAAATGGGGAAATGAGGAGAACCTGTGCCTCATGCCTCCATTATCTGGTTTTTAGCCTCTGTTCTTCTCTGTGTTTGGATGGCCATGCAGTCAGTGTAAGATGTATCAGTGTGAATCTGATGTAGCAATGCTGCTGCCTTGGTTTTACTTACAGATTAGTGGGTAGTAATCATAGCAATATTCTTAATTATTGTCTCCATGAATGTCATTCCCTCTTGCCCTGCTATTAATTGGGAACAAAACCATAATCAGAGCTTTTTGAAGTAGATGATTTATAAGAAAGATTTTTGAAAATGCACATAACTTTAATTCACTTGTCTAATATAATGGTTTTCAGGGTAATAAGTAGTTTTGTGGAAGGAAGTTGACACAAAAAAAATGGATCATATGAATATAAACTTCACAGTGACTGAGTTTGTGTTTCTGGGGCTTTCATCTGATCCCAAGATGCAGCTGGTTCTATTTTTTATATTCTTGTTTTTCTATATATTGTCAGTGGTGGGCAATATCATCATCATCACTATTATCCAGATAGAACCTCGCCTACAAACCCCCATGTACTTCTTCCTCACTAACTTGTCCTTTCTGGACATCTGCTACACATCCACCAATGTCCCACAGATGCTTTCCAACATAGTGGGGAGTAAGAAGACCATCTCATTTGCCAGCTGTGCTACTCAGATGTACTTCTCACTATCCTTTGGAATGATTGAATGTGTTCTTCTTGGAGTCATGGCTTATGACAGATATGTAGCTATTTGTCATCCTCTTCATTACACTGTTATTATGGACCAAAACACCTGTGTCCAACTGGTAGCCATTTCTTGGTCCAGTAGCTTTCTGAGTTCTATGGTTATCAATGTTCTCACCTTGAGTTTGCCTTACTGTGGGCCAAATGTCCTGAATCACTTTTTCTGTGAGGTTCCTTCAGTTCTGAGACTGGCTTGCACTGACACCTCACTCACTGAGCTGGTGGTTTTTGTATTCAGTATCATCATTGTCTTCATTCCTTTCCTTCTTATTATTGTTTCCTATACCAGGATCCTTCTTTCTGTTCTGAGGATGAGGTCAGCCTCTGGGAGGTACAAGGCTCTGTCCACCTGTGCCTCTCATCTGACAGTTGTGACCTTATTCTATGGAACTGCCATCTTCATGTACATGAGACCCCAGTCGAAGTCCTCCCGTGCTGGTGGCAAAGTCATTGCAGTATTCTACACTGTAGTGACACCCATGCTCAATCCATTAATCTACAGTCTAAGGAACCAGGATGTAAAAGGGTCTCTGAGGAGAGCTATCAGAAAAAAGAAGACTGTAAAATGAAGTAATTGAAATTGTCCTAAAAAAAAATTACTTACCTCTACATAGAGAATGTAAATAATTTTGATAAGATAGATGTCAATTCTCAACACATGTAAATTGCAGGTTAAGTCTTTTCAGATGTAATACTTCACAATTTTGACAGTCTTATAGTGTCCCTGGAGACAAGACTATGTATTCTGTGTTGGTTCAGACTTCAACTTGATCTCATCACATATAGCTTTGCTTATTGGAATGAAAGTCTTCATCAAATCACTCCCCTCAGGGATCAGAAAACTGTACAGAAGAGGAAGCGAAAGAAGTGCAAGAACCAGAGGAGATGGAGGACACCAAAGAAATGGAGCTTTCTACTAGCACTACCCACGCACATATGAAATTAAAGGGATTGGGGCAGTATGTACAGGACCAGCACAGCTCTGCACCAGATAGGCTCCTAGGGCTGAGAGGAGTAGACACATGACATCCATCCATAACCCAAAAGCTAGCCCCAAATTGAAAACCACTTGCAGATCAAAACAAAGAATTCTTAAAAGAGGAAATCTTGAATGGCTGAAAAACATTAAAGAAATGTACAACATTCTTAGCCATCAGGGAAATGCAAATCAAAAATACTCACAGATTTCATCTCACACCTGTCTGAATGTCTAAGACCAATAACACAAATGATAGCTCATGATGGAGAGGATGTGGAACAAGGGGCACACTCTTACATTACTGGTGGGAGTACAAACTTGTACAGCCACTATGAAAATCAATATGGACACTTGAAGAAACTAGAATTCGACCTACCTCAAGACCCAGCCATTCCAAACCTGGGCATATACCCAAAGGAAGTTCCATGTTACAGTAAGGATATTTGCTCAAATATGTTTATAGTGGCTTTGTTCTTAATAGAAAGAAATTGGAAACAACCTAGATGCTCCTCAACTGAAGAATGGATAAAGAAATTGTGGTACATTTACACAATGGAGAACTAGTCAGCTATTAAAAAAATGACTACATGAATTTTGCAGGCAAATGGATGGTACTAGAAAAAAATCATTCTGAGTGATGCAACCCAGTACCTGAAAGAAAAACTCAGCATGTATTCGATCATAAGTGGTCATTAACTGTTAAACAAAGGTCAAAGGCACTGCAATCCTTAGTCTCTGAGAGACTAAGCAACAAGGAGAGCCTCAGTAGGGACACAGGGATCTCCCTGGTAAAGGGGAAATGGAACAGAGGGTGCAGGTGGGCTAGAGGAGGATAGGAATGGGAAGAGATGAGACCGTGTGTGGGGAGAGGGATGGAGAGAAAGAGTATATGGAGAGTTAACCAGAATTGGAGGACATTAAGAGGGAGGGAATCCAGAGACTGAGGGCAGTGTAAACTCACTAGAGTCAGGGTAGGCCAGGAACTAGAGACTGGATAGCCAGGAGAGGATTTCTAATGATATCCTGTTCTACTCATAGATTGGTCCCAACCCAATCTCCATCAGAGAGGCTTCTGCCAGCAGCTGATGAGAACAGATGTCGAGGCCTAGAGCCAAACATCATGAAGAGCTCCAGAAAACTCACAGATGAGAGGGAGGAGGGTTTTCAGGGACCAGATGGCATGAGGACATCAGGAGAACAAGCTCCACAGAATCAATGGACCAGAACTCTTGGGGTCTCTCAGAGTTCGAAGTGGCTTACAAAGAACCAGCAGGGTCTCCTAGATATGTCATGTGGTTGTTGGTTTGGTGTTCTTGCAGAGAGCCTACGGGATAGAGTGTATGTGGTCGTTCTCTGATGCTTTTGTCAGCTTTTGGGACCCATATTCTCTCTTTGGGTTGCCTAGTCCAGCTTTGATATAGGGACTAGTGCCTGACCTTGTCCATCTTGTTTTCCCTGTTTCAGCAGTAACCTTGGGAGGACTGCTCTATTCTATGCCGTGGAGAGACAGGGTGAGGATGTGTGGTTGGGGGTGGGGAGGGGATATAATAGGAGGAAAGGAAAGATGAGAGGAGCTGGAAGGAATGGAGGGAGGGTAGGTGGGCTGTTGATATGTATAATACAAGAGAAGAAAAATAAATAAAAATAAAAAATAAAATAAATGAATTTAAAGAAAGTTGACACAAATGATGAATGTTTGAGCCTTTACTATTTCAAATTTCTAAATGTGCAATCTCCCCATATTTGCCTTGCCAGTGCAACACACAGGCTATATAGGTAGGAAATACACCACATTCAAAGATGATTAATCTTCAAAAATATTTGCACTTTATTTACTTATTTATTTTATATTTTAGGTGACTTTATTTTTATTACCTGTTACTGATTGTATGAAGTATGTTTGTGTGTGTTTTTGATTGTTGCATTTTCATATTCAATCTCTGTATTACCCTTTCTCATTCTCCTCTTCTGTAGTCTTCCTGAATTCTTAATAGTTCCCCTTTTAGTTTTACCTCATTCTACCTCCATCAATTCCATATAAGAGATTGAAAAAAAATTATACTGTTTATGAGTATGGATTATTTATTATTATTTATTGTTAAATTTATTCTTCTCTCAAACAATGCATCCTGACCACAGTTTCCCCTCCCTTCATTTCTTCCTATTATTCCCAAACCTCCCCACTCCCTTCCAGATCTACTCCTCCTCTCTTTTAAAAAGAGCAGGCCTCTCAGAGATATCAATCAAACACAGCATAACACGATTCTATTTGACTAGGCACAAATCCTCATTATCAATGCTGAACAAGGCAATCCAGTCAGAAGAAAGGGCTCCAAGAGCAGGCAAAGGAGTCAGAGACACCTCCACTCCTACTGTTAGGCATTCCACAAAACACCAAGCGAACAACCATAATATATATGCAGAGGACCTAGCACAGAACCATGCAGTCTCCCTGACTGCCACTTCAGTCTCCCTATGAGACCTGCTTAGTCAAAGTCTAGCATTAATAAGATACAATCTGTTGTCATGAGCTATAGTTCTTATAGAGCTTGGGTGATCAGTATTACTGTGCATTTTAGGAGGCTATTAAAAGAAGAACAAAATTATAATTTCAAGATTCTAGCTTTGCTGTGATTGCATGGATTATTACTTATTATTTGTGTCAATGACCTAGGTTTTTTTCAATTATAAAATAAAGCATATTTCAGGATAAGCATATCTATTTTTCTGATTGCTTCTCTACTTATAGATTATATATCATCTCTAAAGGTAAATTTACCATAAACCTGTCAAAATTTATCCTGAAACAATATTTAAAGATCAATATCATGATGATAACATTATGTTTTATTATTATTTTTATTATTTGAAAATCATATACAAACAGTCAGTGTATCTTGGTAAATATTCTGCCTTTAAGGTATGGAACAACATAGAAGATGAGCCAGTGGAAGAAGGGGAGGAGGGTTCTGCAGAAGACATGATTATTGCATACATAAACTTGTACCTGTTGCGGTTACTTACACGCGATCTGCACAGAATTGAAATTTTAGTTTGACTCTTAATTCTACCTCTACTCTCATAAGCTAAGAATGTGACCATAACAGGGATTATAGTTTACTAACTCCAGTTCTATCATTTTGTGAGGTAGAGTTACTGTAGGCAGAGGATATAGCTTCATTCTACAGTTGTAGCATACGCACGAAGCTCAGTGATCAGTCTCCACAGCAATCAATAAATTAATTAATCATCAATATTGAAATATTGTTAAGTTGCAGAAATGACCACCCAACACCTTAGTCTCAGTTAAGATTGAAAGAAGCTAAGTTGCTGAAACAACTTTCAGAGTTCCTATGTTTCTATATTCCCAGAATTTTGTCTGGATTCCATTAGCCCTCTTCTGTTTTAACAAGGTATGAACATTCATTTGTTTGATGTACCTCTGTTGCATAATTAATGTTTACCCATCCTAATTCTCCTTACAATCTGGGTTTTCCAGAGGAACCTTCATGTTAAAGTATAGTCGTTTCAAGTTACAGCAGAATTATATGCATATCACATTGGGGTTTCACCATTTATTAATACAGAATTACTTAAACATACTATATTTAAGGTTTCTAAATATTCCAGTTTGTGAGCTGGAGCATGTATGGGAGATAGAGGCACTATCAGCATTTTCTCCAGAACAACTGGTGACAACCAAAACCATCGTTAGTAAGAGGGATACTTTTCATCAAGCTAGTTTTCATTGAGTAACATATGAGAAATTTCTGGAGGGAGAGTCTAAGAAGTGATGATAGATTTGCAAAATCCAATAGAACTCTGAGTGTTAGAAATGAAGTTTTAGAGTTTTAAGAACAGAGGGTACAATAAGTAAGAGTTTACAGAATGCAAAAATTTCATATATATCTCGACGAAGCATAATTTTTTGGAAGTCATAGTACATGAGTGGCTATGCTATATAAATTCAGAAAGCAACTACTGTGTTCTCTCCTGTGCACAAGCTAGAAACTCCTTTCTTTCAAAGGAGTAAGTCCCATGTCTTTTAATTGCTGCCAGACAATTGAAGTGCATTGGAGATTTACCACAAACCTCTCCACATCATATTAAGTCCAAATAACTGTTTATAACATGGTGCCTTCTCATGCTAGTATAAACTCCCTGCTTCAGTTTAGTCTCTAACTTTATGGCTCAAGCTTTAAAGATGATTCAAATGCCTTATCCTTCATAACATTTTTCTTGTATCCTTGGAGAATGTACTGTTGTTTGTTTTGTTTTGTTTTGTTTTTTGAATCATCATAGCACTTCGTGTTTCTCTCTTAATATTTATCATTAGTTTCCCCCTGATACAATATATTTTCATTTGTTATATTTACCTATAAGCACAAACTCGATAAAATTGTGTATCTTACATTGTCCTTCAAGTCTTAGTTATAGATTGTTTGAAACTTCCCACCTGAGGTCATTTAGTTTAAGTATAGAGCCAGTGAATTTGAATCTCAGCTTTGTATCACCTTGAAATCTTCACTTGTAACCATTTCAACCAATTTTGTTTTACTGCCTCTAGAGAAGTAATAAAAATCTTTGTTTGTTTTAGAGAATACCAGTGATTATGTATATTACAAGGTACAATGGAGACTATGATCAACATATATACCATTTTTATTTTTATGAAATATTATCAAAAAGTCCAATAAGTAAAAGAGAGTCCTTTCAAACATGACATTTATTGAACTATTAATTAAAAAAAGCAATAGTACCAATAAGGTATAAATATAGTTGCCTTCATCCTATTGATGAAAAAATTAAATTGCACAAATTTTAGGCTATTCAAATGACAGAGCTGGCATAACTGGGATCAAAACTCTGAATTTACATAAACAATTCTCTTGTATTTACAACTTTATGGAGATACTTCTATCAGCAACTCCAGCACAAACATTAATAAAATATTTACCTTCATTTTATTAACATACATTAGTGATGTGATTATGGACAGTCATAAATATGGATAGGTAACTTATAAATCAAAGGGAAATATAAGTGGTAGTTATTATATGACATAAACCTAAAGAGTATGTGGTGTCAGCTTTAAATTTAAGGTTTCTGGTTTAGAGCTGAACATTCCAGGATCTTATTCTCTAAATATTCACACAATTTAAAGGTCAGGGATTGTCAAAGAAAAAGGCAGAAAGATTCTAAGTATCAGAGGTAGTGGGTATCCAGAATGAAACAATATTTGTTGGATATGACAAGGATAATGCGTGAATTCACAGCACCTGTGACTGTGTATATAAGACCTGCACTAGATCAAGCCAGACAGAATCCCAGTATGGATGGCAAAATGGGTCATGAAGTCTCACTCTCAGCTCAGGAGCTATTGACAATTAATGGGGGTACTGGAGGAAGGAATGAGAGATTTATTTGGGAATGATGCACCCCCTGAGACTTCTATGCTCCGGTAGATGGTCTTACACTACTGGGTAGCACTATGTGAACTCAGTGGATTTTTTAAAGAAAAAGTGTGCATGAACTTTGGAAGGAAAAACAGGGTAGGGATGGTAAGGGAAGCAATGGGGAGGCGTTTGAACAAGACACATACATGATGATATGTAATTCTCAAACAGTATTGAAATTTTTAATGCTAAAATGTAAACTGAGTTTTATAGATATCCAATAACTTGACCAAGGTTGTATGCTATAATGTCACATAATCTCTATGAGAATTGTTTTCTAGATAATTAATAAGCAGAATACGGCCCTTGGATCAGCTTTATATTTAATTAATTGTGACAAGTTTATTGAGCTGCTACTGCTTTAATTTTATTATCTGTAAAATGAGATAATCTCTACCTCTCATAATTGCTGTAGAAACTTGATAAGATCCAAATTGTGAAAAGTTCTAGAAAACTCTTCCAAGTTTGAGATTTGTTTAACCAGGAGATGGTAGTAACTTGGGTGACATTTACATACACAGTTGATATATCTTGCCACTTTTGCTGCTTTTATTTACTTCTGGAAAATCAGATTTTAATTTCTTGTAATTATTGAGGTTTCTTTCCAAAGAGTTTTTTAAAAGCAGCTTTCACGTCCTTGTTCCGCAAACTGTAGATCAAGGGGTTCAGCATAGGAATGATAATGGTGTAGAACACGGAGGCCCACTTGTCTTGGTCCAGGGAGTAACTAGATGTTGGTCTGAGATACATGAACATGACTGTGCCGTAAAAGAGAGTGACACCGGTGAGATGAGACCCACAGGTGGAAAAAGCCTTTAGGCGCCCTTCAGCTGATCGGATTCTGATGATTGCAACAAGAATGAAGGCATAGGAGATGAAGATGATCAGGATGGTGCTGAACTCAATGAATCCACACAAACTAAAAAGCAATATCTCACTGACGTAGGTGTCTGAACAAGAAAGAGCCAAGAGTGGTGGGATTTCGCAGAAAAAATGGTTGATGATATTAGAACCACAGTAACTGAGGCTGAAAGTGAGGGAAGTGTGGGCCACTAAACTCACTAGACCTGCCAGGTAAGAGCCAAGCATCAGGGCCAAGCACACTTTCTTGGACATGAGAGTACTATAGTGGAGAGGTCTGCAGATGGCCACAAAACGGTCATAGGCCATGGCAGCCAGGACGTAGCACTCAGCATCCACAAATCCTACAAAGAAAGCAAATTGGGTGGCACAGCTGGAGAAAGAAATAACTTTGTTCTTTGTTAGGCAATCAGCCAGCATCCTGGGTGCAATGGCTGAGGAGTAACCCAGGTCAACAAAGGAGAGGTTGCAGAGGAAAAAGTACATGGGGGTATGAAGTTGATTGTCTGTCATGATCAGGATGATCATACCAACATTACCTACCACATTGACCAGGTAGACAATGAGGAAGACCACAAAAAAGATCATCTGCAGCTGAGGGTCTTGAGTGATGCCCACAAAGATAAACTCAGTCACAACTGAGTGGTTTTCTTTATCCATTGCTCTAACCAGTGTGTGTGTGTGTGTGAGAGAGAGAGAGAGAGAGAGAGAGAGAGAGAGAGAGAGAGAGAGAGAGAGAGAGAGAGAGAACGATAGATGAGAGAGAGTTTAGTTTTTAAATAGTTTAGTAAATTTCTCACTGAAAATACTAAAAATAAACTTGAGCAATTGTATGCTCAGGATATTATAGACCTTCCTTTTATATAAAAAAGAAAGCTTTGCTTGGAATATATTTGAAACTCTATCTACTCATTCACCTTTGTGACTATTATAATGGCTCAAGGGTCAAGGTTATGTGTCCTTTCCCGGTGCACACATACACGGAAGATGTTGAGCTTTGTAGGATAGCAAGTTCTGCCTCTTCATTGGCTTTAATAAGCTGAGACCATGACACCAGATGTTTGACCTGCTCTGTGTGATTATCCACTATCCAGTATGTACTATTAGCAAAGATCAGGTGTTATGTTCTTCTCTCTTTCTGAAAAAAAAAAAAAAAAAAAAAACAGGAATACCCATTTGTGATGTTTTTTTCCATCCCTGATTAGATGTCTGTCTATTCACTTGCAGAATTAAAGGCAGTGGGCCAACTAAACCAAATCAAATCAAACGAGATAGAGTAGAAGTAATTTAGAAATGGGTAAAATGCCTACATAAACCTGAGGAGAGAACTAGACTGTCTTCTCTTTCAGTGGTATACTACTTTAAAATTGAAGAGGCAGGAGAGGGGTGATGTATTTTGTGGGGTTATGGACATTTATAGTAGGTAGGACTAAATTCTAAGACTAGAAACAGTTGCAAGTTGTACCCTTAGCTTTTAATTTTTTTTTACAAAAATATAATCAATTGCAACAAAAGAATATTTTAGATATGCATTATCCTAGGATTTTATTGTTTCTCAGACATTTGTCAACTTATTCTCAGTCAATTGTGCACATTATTGCTCCATCACATCAATCAAGAAACAGAATAGAAAGATCAGCTTAGAAGAAAATCTGGAGAGCATCTTTCTGACAAAAATTTATATACCAAACTCACAAAAATACCTAAGAACTCAGTAAGAAAAGAAACAGTTCAATACAAAATGACCCAGAATTTTTTATGGATGTGATACCTGAATAAAAATGTAAAGATAGTGGTGAAAGTTGTCTGTTATAACTTCTGAGTGTTTCTTATTTCTAGAGGATGAAATTTCTTTTTAAAAAATATTCTAATTGAGGGTCAATAAGGATGGCTCAGCCATTCAGAGTACTTGTTGATATTACAGAGTATTGGAGTTTAGGCAATATTAGGCAGCTCACAAATACTTGTATCTATAGTTTCTGTGGTTTTGATGCTCATAGTAAACTGCACACATATAAGTATGCACACATGTGTTTGAGTATACAGGCATCCACATGCATACACACACACACACACACACACACACACACAGAGAGAAAAAAAGTCAAACCTTTGATAGGACTGTCTTTCACTTCAGCAAGTGAGGGAATAAATTTATTGGAAAGAGGAGGTCAATTTTATACTTTTTCAGATTAAAAAGACCCAGGCCTCACTTCTGAATTGCAGGCATGATATTGAAATGTAATATTTACAGGAGTAAGATATACCTTGTATGTAGTTAGGGCTCAAGTCCACAGCTGACTAAGAGTCACTCAGTTGAACAATGTGATTAGCAATGCAGCCGTCACTCCTGATAGATTCAAGACTTTATTCAAAGACAGCAGATGCTTCACTCAGCACAAAACACTTGTTTTCTTGTGTTGTGGATAGAGAAGTGCAGGCATTACTATTTGCTGCTACCAATTCCCAGGACAATATTTGTCTTCAAGGGTTTTCACTTGTTAAATGATAGGAAAAATATACCTTAACAACATTGTGCAAAATTCAGCTAGGCTATATCTTGACTTTATTGTGCTGGATGCAATGGTTGTTATGTATTGAATACAGAATGCATTTTGCTATTGTATGCTAGGATTAATGCTTAATTCAGTACTTAAGTTTGCATTCATAAATCTTTAAAAGTATTCAATGCTTATAGCACAGCAATTAAATATCACCTACTGTCTTCACTGCTAGAGACACAGTATTTTAATTCTATGGCAATTCAGATTTAAAAGTAGGTAGAAAGTAGACTGCAATATTCAGATTCAGAGTTTTTGCTAAGACAAAATAAATGGACATACATATATTCATATATAAAATTTGTATTTCTCGTATTCTCAAGTAATGGATGTTCAACCTCTATGAAGAACTGGTAGAACATTGGAAAGAAGGAGTTTATCACATATTAGTCACAAACAGAAGAAAACTGAATTTTCTTCTGAAGAAGAAAATTGAAGAAAAATACAAAAACAACATCATCTTGTTGAAGTAAATATTAGACAAATATATTTTAGATTTATATGCTTCATCTGAATTTGAAGTTTCTATGAAAAGAATGTGGATTAAGAATCTGGAGATGAAGGTGCATCCCTAGCACCGATTTTTTCACTTTTGTTAACTGCTCTGTTCAGTGCGGCTTTCCCATCTCTGAATTGGATTTGGTGGAGAAGATCTTTCTTTAATTATATCAGTTTCTGAATGTGAACTGCTAATAACAACGGAAAGTTAGAACCAGGCCCTTGTCTCGTAGCTGCTGAAATGTGGTATATGTACCTGGTATCAAGAAAGGCCAGTAATTAGAGGAGCACTGGTCAATGTCAGTTTACCTTGAGCTGGTCACATCTCTTTCTGTCTGTCCCAGTAGGGAGCTGACCTGTTTTCTACCTGTTAATAGCTGGCAGAAGGTTTCCTCTTCTTAGATGAGTGTTGCAGAGTGAGTATTCTGCTACTAATCCAAAGCCAGTGAATCGCCCTGGCTTTGTTTCAGAGCCACCTTCTCATCTTGCTGTGGAGCCTGTATGCAGGAGGTATTTAATTCTCATAATCACACATCATTTCCCAGAAGAAATAACATGAAATCATTTTCTGCACACACTAGAGACTCAAAGAAGAGCAGAATTGCCATCCCCTAAGAAGCTTTACTTTCTCTATCATTTGGGATTAATAAAAAAAATGAAGAACAAGTTTGTTTTTTGTTTTTTGTTTTCTGAAGATAGTTGTAATGATGAGCTGCTATAAACACTGATTGTTATTTTATTTTATTTTTTATTTTTTGATACATGGACCTACTATACAACTCTGACTGGGATAGAACTCCTTATGTTAATCAGGTTGACCCTTCCATTACTGGGGTTAAAGGCATGCACCACCATACCTGCATGTAGGGGCTTTTTTTTTTCTAGGCTATAAACTCCTCTGTGGTATTATTTAGAGGATATATGAGAAGGTTTTCTGTATATGTCTGAAAGTCTTTGGGAATAAACATTTCCTATAGAATGATATGACTGTATCAAAGAAAATTTATTGTATGGTTAGAAAAAGAAAGAGATACAAGAAAACGTTTAGGTGTATGAGTCCATTAATTCATTTTTGTGTATAACATGATTGTTGAAATGTGTAACTTTTCAAATTTACATATTGAATATGTGAAGTTCTTTTCAGTATATCTGTGGGTGATACAGAACCTTAAAAACAATAAATTGAGGGAGACTTTCCTTATGAAGGCCAGGCTGTGATCATCCACTAGGTGGATCACTAAGGTGATCAAGTCAGATTTCAGGTGCCTATAAGGTGGTTTTAAGGTCTTACAAGGGAAACTCACATAATCTGGTAATTTAATAATTATGTTTATAGATATTTTAGATATGTTTATTAGATAGGTGTAAGAGTGAAAGAATATTTTCTTAATTTTTAATTTTGGAGACTTCCATACATGAATACTGTATTTATACTCCTTCATTTCCCCTATAATACCTCTCGTGTCCCCTACTTCCTCACAAATTTATGCCTTTTCTTCTATAATTGTGTGCATTTGTGTAATCTCATCTATTGATATCTCTATGTACTAGATGCAGCAACTCACACACATTATTTTTATCTTCAAAGTCATGAGAAATGATACAGCTTAGAAAGAAAGTTTGGAAACATTCCAAAGCCACACAATCATTGAAGCACAGAACAGAGATGTATTCCCCTAAAACAACCCTTGGGGTCTCAACTACCCAGTGTCTCCACCATTTTATCCCTAACAATTGTCCAATCATCTAGCTTTTTGTGTGTACATGGCTTTCTTGTAGAAAGTGGCCTTAGAAATAGTACTAACCTACTGCTTTTTGGACTTAAATTTTCTAAGCAGATATCCTCTAGCATTTAGAGGAGACAGAGAAAGGGTATACAATAGTATTTAGGAACATAGTCTCAAAACTCATTCCCCAATAGATTCTGGATTCCCAAGGGAGAAGCAATGAAATACTAAGGCTACTAGATTTTATTTAATTTCAGAGGGGAAACATGTAGATTTCATGTAGGTCATATGAGATATCAGTCCCCAGATACCATATTCTAGTTAAAATGAGTGTGAGTACTATACAGTGTGTTCTGAAGTCTCTGACAACTGTGTACCACACACAGGTGGACTACAGTAACAGATGGTCTCCTTTGAAAGGAACTTCATTCCAATTTAAGTTAAGATATTCACCTTTAGAAGCATAAGTCTAAATTTCTCCTGTGTATGGAGTCAAGAGTTTCAATAATTCCTCCTCTTCTCACCAAGGCTGTGCTCTCTTGTGAATTTAGGCACAGAACAGAAACATCAGAATCAAAAGAGGTCAAGCAGTTATATAAGGTAAGGGTATTATTTTAGATGTTCGGCCAGTTTAGTGAACTGACCCTTAGAACAAGCCATCTTGCTGTTAATTTTCTGAATTATCCACTGACCCAAAGTTTCCAAAGCACTGAGAGGCTGAATAAAGTATGTTGAAGTGACTCTATATCCCTTTTTATTTTGTAGTTGTTAGAATATAGATAAACAACAACAAATAGCATTATTCTATGGCTTTTATAAAATTGCAGTTTTATTTTTGATATTGTAATATAATTACAGAATTTCTACCTTCCTCCTTCCTCCAAACCTTTCCATATACCTTTTTAAATACAGAAAATATCTTAGGAAATCTTAGTTATTTTAAGATACACACAAAATCAAAGGCCAGGTCAGTATTATCTGTGCTATTAATTTGATAGCAAAATCACATCAAGGTGAGAAGCATATTGCAGAGAAACAAGACATGCGTTTGTGAGAATAGAGGGGGGCTGTGAGGCTTGGTGGTTCACCCCTCTAATCTTAGCCATGGAAAGGCTGTGGTAGGAGGCTCTTCAGTTTCAACTTAGACATATGAGGAAATCACGTAAGAGAAAAAGAAAGAAGACAGAAGAGCATGATTCCCTAAAAAGGGATATAAACCATTGATATTTTGCTATAAATATATGATGTCATAGTTCCTTGTGCGAAGATGTGATATTTCGCTAATAATTAGGGTTAACCCAGACCTCAAACGTGCTAGGTCAGTACTTTCCCATGAGCAGCATTTCAGCAGATGTATGTGACTTTTCATTGCAACTAAGTTAGTTCAGAAATATGAAAGGAATTCATAAAATTGAGCTGCTGCTCCTCTGTGCAACTTTGCCCATATCATCATTGCTGGTGTTATTATAAATAATTTTGAATGTTGACTAAATGAGATTCTAATTTGATTGTAAACTTAAATCTTGTGACTCTATGGAATTAATAATTTGCACCTTATATTTGCTTCCTGCTTGTCCTATAGGTCTTTAATAAAATAATATAACCAAAACATATAACACAGGCTTGTAGACCACAGAACTTAATAAGATCATATTTGGTACATTATAATAATACTTTCTGTCTTTTACTGATTACTTTCTACTCATTATTAGTAGCACTTCAGAGGCATTTTATTTTCATTATTTTTGTTAGACTTCTACTCTTATGGCAATTATGTTTGAAAATGTGACAAAAATGGTCATTCTCATTATCTGGAGACGAAAATTTTTAGTGTCTATTTATTTTTATTTTACTTTATGTATAATAATGCTTTCTCTGTATGCATGTCTTTGTCCTACATTTATAGAGTATTTACAGAGACCAGAAAAGAGCATTGGATTGCCTGGAACTAGAGTTATAATTGGTTGTGAACCACCATATGGGTGTCAGTAATCGAACCTGGGTCCAATGTATTAGCAGCCAATGCTGTCAGCCACTGAGTACTCTCTCCAGGCCCTGAAGATGCCATTTTCAAAGTTTGTCTGTGACAGTAAATCATTGACATGGACAATATCATGTTGAGGAAAGGCAAATGTTATAACAATACAATATTTATGTTATGACACAGAATGTTCCACTGGTTAGCCAAGAACCCCCATAGTATAATGGATACTCTTGGAAATAGCACCTGCCAAAACTCCATCTCTGATTGGTGAGGCTCATATATAGTAACAGAAGCAATGACAGCTCAACCGTGCAATAGTAAACATGAAAATATGTGTGTTTATATGTTTACCTCCTGAGTATCTGTCTCAATGGAAACTATAAATCAATATCCACCTGAACGTATGGATGTTTTTGTAAAACAGAATCAAATTTTGTATTCTCTGCTAACTAGTCTCATGATTTAATAGAATCTTCATTAGCATTGTGAGCAAAGGCCATGAGTAATGTTGGCCCTTTGATTTATTTTAGGAAGTACTTCGTACTTCTCTCTGTGAGTGATAAGTGGGTTGTCTAGCACACTTAACTATAATTTCCTGAGTAGGCTATGTCAATTTAAACTATTGGCAATAATTGGAAATGACAAAAAGTGTGGAGTCCTGGAAGAAGCATGAAGAGTCCTGCTGGTAGAGAGTGTTGTCAAATGTTTTGGTTGAAGGATAAGGCTGGCATCTCTTCTGAGCTTTCCTTTTTATTATTTTCTCCTCTATTTGATCTTGTTGGTAGGTGTTAACTTTACTTCCATTCATATTTCTTGATATCAAACTATTTATTTTGATTCATTGTTGTTATTCAGTATTTCTATGTGCTATGTCTTCTGGTCATGTTATTTTGTTAGTATTTCTAATAAATTTATTTTAACTGATAAGGTGAATAGCAAAACTGTATTTCTTCAAGGAGCAGATTGTGGTCTTTTGATAATGTTTGCATTTGGGTAATAATTAAATCAGGTTTAAAATTATAATCATATATTATATTATATGAATATATATATATACATATATATGCACATTTGCATACTTGTCTTTTATTATGGTAAAATATTGAAAATTATTTCTTTAAGCTTGAAAGATCTAGTATACAAATGTTACCCATAGTTAACCTGCTTTATAATAGTTCTCCCATGATCTTGTGATTTTCAGTGTAAAATATGAACTGCATTGACTGCTTATGTTTTTTTCACAATGAGTGTTTACACATCCTTACAATCTGGTTGTCTAACTATTAGAGCATATTACTGAACTTCCTTGATGTTTAGCTGATTTGAATCCTGTGACTGACACTGTATGAGGATAGCCTCATGTTCTTTCTTTGGCCACAAAATGTATACTTACTCAGAGGTTCAAATATCCTTCTTGTCACTCTTGACCCACTTTGCTAACTTCTAATACTTTCAATTACTGTATATGTACTGAGAAAGAGAAGTCAGTGCTTTAAGTAACATGTTCCATGTTTCTTCAGTTGTATGCACAAGGCATACATATTTATGAATTTCTTTATCATTACTAATAGAGACAGTTATATCTCATCAAATACTTAATGAAAAATACAATTAAAATCAATGTATATTAAATCTATTTAAAGTCCATAGGAGCCAGCATTCAAGATTCAGATAGATGGGTTTTAACTTGATATCAGTTCCAAGATACTTCTGACAATGATCTGAGTATTTCACTATTCTGTTGGAATTTGTGTTCATCAAAAGTGTCTATGAGAGTTTATATTTGTTTTCTTATCATTTAATGTATTGGTATTAATATTATCTCTGTATCCATCTAAATAACATAATGTTCCAATATCTTTTATGTTGTATCACAGATGGTTAGATCCATGAAAGGAGTCCAGGGTAAAAATGAGACAGAAGTGACAGAATTTATCCTTTTGGGCCTTTCAGACAGCCCAGACCTGCAAGGTGTCCTCTTTTCATTGTTTCTAATGATCTACATGATGACTCTGGTGGGTAATTTGGGCATGATGGCACTGATAAAGATTGACCGCTGTCTGCATACACCTATGTACTTCTTTCTCAGCAGCCTTTCTTTTGTTGATGCCTCTTCTTCTTCTACTGTCACTCCCAAGATGCTGGTGAACCTCATGTCTGAGGATAAAGCCATTTCTTTCAATGGATGTGCTGCCCAGTTCTTCTTCTTTGGCTCCTTCTTGGGAACTGAATGCTTCCTGCTAGCCATGATGGCATATGACCGCTATGCAGCCATTTGGAGTCCCCTGCTGTACCCAGTTCTCATGTCTGGGAGAATTTGTTTCATGTTGGTGGCTACTTCATTTTTAGCAGGCTTTGGTAATGCAGCCATCCACACAGGGATGACTTTCAGATTGTCATTTTGTGACTCTAATAAGGTCAACCATTTCTATTGTGACACACCACCTTTGCTCAAACTTTCTTGCTCTGACACTCATATTAATGGCATTGTGATCATGGCTTTCTCCAGTTTCAATGTTATCAGCTGTGTTCTGATTGTTCTCATTTCCTACCTATGCATCCTAATTGCCATATTGAAGATGCCTTCTGCAGAAGGAAGACACAAAGCCTTTTCCACCTGTGCCTCCCACCTCATGGCTGTCACTATATTCTTTGGAACAATTCTTTTCATGTATTTGCGTCCTACCTCTAGCTATTCAATGGAGCAGGACAAGGTTGTCTCTGTGTTTTATACAGTAGTTATCCCCATGCTTAATCCTCTCATCTACAGTTTAAAAAACAAAGATGTGAAAGAGGCATTGATGAAAATCTTACAGAAACGCTTGTTTTGAGACCAAACTACATATCTTCACTCTATGTTGATTATGTTGTATTTGTATGTTATTTTAAGATATAATTACCTAAAACTCTTACCAGGGGAATATGGATGAATTTAGGTAATAATCTGAATTTCCTAGTCTCATATGTGTCTACATGGACCCTTATAATGAATCTACACATTAATTGAAGGAGGTATGGGTATTGAAATATTGAAAATTGTTTGCCATGGACTCAAGTTTCAATTTACATATTTAGATAACTGCAATTACTCAATTTACTTTAATATATATGTACTATACACATACCATGTTTATCTTTATATATTTGTATATAAATCTTCATCTTTATTATTTATTTATGTTGGTGTTTTTGGTTGAGTTTGAGACAAAGAGATTTTCATTTTCAGGAAGGTTATTGCAATGTACTGGCAGGGAATTAGGCAGGTAGGTTGAAATGTGGTAAATTATAAAAGAGATGAAATGTGATTAACTGTATAAAGTGGATCCTACATGGAGTCCCATTCTGGAGTTCTGATATTTCTCTGTTGCCTTAAAACTATAATTCCACAATGGCCCTTTTGTCTTGTGGGTGGGGCAATAACAAGTTACATAGCTTCAAGCAATTCTTTCATCAGGGCAAAGTTACAAAAATGGAAGTTATCTCTGCACTGTCAGTTGCACAGAAATCTATAATTTAGGGAAGCATCGCATCCTTCACTCACCAAAGAGTCATCTGAGTGGGCTGTATATCACTGACTGACTTCAGTTGGCAGCACCTTCCATGCAATCTTCTGTCAAGTATCCTAAAAGAGACACAAAAGGGAATTTTGGCAGGAATTATATTTATCGAAGATTGGAGTAAGAATAAGGAATTATTTGTTGACTTTGTCAATTCAATTCATTTATTAAAGTGTTTCAAGTCAGAATCACATTATTTTAACTCTGTTATTTTACTTGTCTAAATGGTTCGGATATCTTTCAGTAAACATTTGTCAAATTAAATTGTCTACTTCTCATATTAGTGTGTGTGTATGTGTGTGTGTGTGCATGAGAGAGACAGAGACACAGACAGAGAGACAGAGAGAGAGAGAAAGAGAGAGAGAGAAGGGGATGGGAGGGGAAAAGAGAGGAGAGGAGAGGAGAGGAGAGGAGAGGAGAGGAGAGGAGAGGAGAGGAGAGGAGAGGAGAGGAGAGGAGAGGAGAGGAGAGAGATTGGGCACTAGATTTGTTTGGATGGACCAGGATATAACTGTGCATTGTAAGATGAGAAAACTGTAAATTCTTATCTTACTTCTTATATTCTAGCAATAATGTACAGTGACTTTTTAAATTTTACCTTTAAAATGTATCTTTAAGGGCCAATTTGCTCATTATCCATCTTATAAACAAACCTTCTTAGCAAATCTGTCCTAGACTCCATGTTTGTTGAGTGATTATCTCAATAGGTCAAATTAATTTTGGCATAATATTAAAGGTCTACACTTTATAGGAACCCTCATCTATGAATAGTATTACCTATTCTTCTGCTGAATTTACAAGATGTCTATACTTTCAGATATCTTGTCTCCCCAAATAAGAGGGCTATTGGGGTGAAGGATGCCTCAAGTGACGGGAATTACAGAAGATGGGTGGTTTGAGAACATAGAGGTGGGTATAAATGGTGGAAAGATTAAGCAAGAGTGGGTCTGTGAGGATGGGGTAAAATATGGAGAAGGAAAATTAACTAGAAGAAAAGATGTAAGAAAAAGTGTTATGTGGGGAGTGGAGGCCTCATGAGCTTTCCTCTGTCTACTTGAGCATGTCCACAGATTAACTCTTGTTGAGCTCATGTTTAGAGCATCATGTTGGTGAGGCAATTCTGGCATGCTAAGAGAGAGAAATAGACTTCACCTAACTGGTGAAGTCAGCCCTGAAAATATAAGTACAAGTAATATGTAGGCTTAGCATGTTATATTTACGAAAATATATAGATATGCATGCACATATAATAATGCAATAACAATTAATGAAAAAGGAGCAAGGAGAGACATATAGGAGGAAAAGGGAGGGGAGAAATGTAATTATGTTACAATCTCAAACATACAAGTAAACAATAAAAGACAACTTTAGACATTGTGAAAAAAAAGTAATATGAAACCTAAAACCCTATAAACTAGCTACACACTCTAGGTTATGAGGGAAAGATTCTTAAAAGGTGCATGATGCTCTTCCTGAAAACCACAATATCTCTGTGCCAAGTATGGAGTAAATGAATATCTCTGTGCCAAGTGTGGAGTATTCCCATGTGAGCTCTTTGCTAGGGAGTGCTCTGAGAAATAAGGAGTATTATCAACAGATAAAGGCACTTGCTCCCAAGCCTAATGAACTAAGTATGACACCCTTAACCCCCATGATGGAAGGAAAGAACTAATTCCCCCAAAATTGTATTCAATGCCCTAGAAGTTTGTTGTGACATGCCTAAGACTTCGTGTACGTACACACACACATACACAAACCCAAACTCATCCCTTCTGACACCCCACACACATCCCATAGCACACAAGTACACACACACAAATACAATAAATGCATGTAAGAAAAGGCTTTAAATTGATAATCTAGAATTTTAAAAATATTGAAGGAACTATATCACATAAATACATTTAAAGTTTTCCCATGTTTTGTTCTAACATTTGTTCAATATTACAATAAAGTAGGTTATTTTCTTTTTTAAAATGTATTTTTAATTAAAATAGAATTATAGCACTTTCCCACTGCCCTGTCCCCCTTTCCTCTCACAACTGCCCTCCCTTTCCTGCATTTGTTGACCAAACGTTTATCTTTTTTGTGTACAAGTTAATATCTCATTTATATTAAAGTTGTGTTATATTTTTATTAATAAGATGAAAATGTTGATTCTCAAGGTGTAGAAGACATACATATGTTCATTTCTTCCATCGTTTAGTATTTGCTTGCTGATTGACTATGGGTTTTAGAATCCTTTATTTCTTCATAAAGTTTATTATAATTAAAATGTTCATACTGTATCTCCTTAAAGAATTATTTTTAATACTCTACACCTAGTGTGAGTTCTCAGACATAGAGATCACAGTTCATGGGATTGTTTCTTGATCTGCATTAGTTAAGTACTATGTCACCTGGTACTTTTAAAATAAGTTAAACTTTTTTTTAATATCCTGTTTTATAACATAACTAGCTACATTACACTATCTTTCCTGTCCATGACACTCTTTTGGTTCCTGTTCACTAGCTAATTTTACTACCTAGTAATTGACTGATACCTTGATCGCCTGTATAACTTATGATTCACTCAAGGTTGTGCAATCTTTCTCTAGACGCCTACCGTACTTCAATTTCACATGCTTAATTTGATTTTAATTTAACAAGAAATGTACATACAAAACAAATAGTCTGCATTTAAATAGGGTTTATTTGTTTATATAGTAAGTAAATCTTTGTTACTTGCCAGTTGCATTTCAGACTTTGTAGTAAAAGCATTAGCTTCTTTACAGTACAATAAGGTAGTAGATTAAAATTTAGGGCAAACAATATAAATACTTCTTGATTGATTTTCTGTAGATTAAACAGTACATCTGGATTTTTCATTCTCCAGGTGTAGTAAAGTTAGATTGACTAAAAGATACTAAGAGAAATTAATGGCACAGCCTTTACAAATAAAAATGCACTCATCATGTGATTTTAATAAATTTGTTTCATGCCTTGAGTTGCCTATAGAATAGGTGTATTTGGACAGTGTAGATTCAAAGGTCTCCATCTAGAAAACATAAGCAGACAACTGTTTCTTACTTTACAATGAAGGAGGATCATGTCTAGGGAGCATCTAACATATCTGTTATCTAAATGTACTGAGTGAGGTAGCTCACATTCATTATTAGATTTCTGGAGTCACTTATGATGTAAGAAACAGAAATGGAGATGCAAGGGTGTTCAGCTAAAGACTTAGTAATATAACCAGTGACCACCAGAGGAAGAGCTCAAGTGTACACAGCCTCTGTTCTCAACTTCCGTGTTTCCTCTCTACCATGCTGCTCCATCGCTGTTATCCATGCAGCCTGTGTTACTTAGCATCAGAAGGTAAACAGATGTGGCAGTAACCTTAAATTCTACAAACTCATTATTCCTAATCACACAAGCTCCTGCCATCAAATGAATCATAAATGATAGTGAATAGAGGTTAGGAATCTAGAACAACCATATTGTTCTCCACTGGGCTTAGGTGTCCCAAAAGTGAAGAAAAGAAATACTAAAGATAATTGAGATTTTCTTAATTTCAGATGGGAAAAGCATTAGATTACAATGAGGCCACATAGGAGATACAGTCTCTAGAGACAAAATAAAATGAAGTATATCCTACTTAAAATAAAGAAGAATAATTCAGTATGTCCTAAGACTCTGATGATAATTATACACAATTCAGCAGCAGTATTAGTAATCCTGTGGGTTGAAAGTTACTGTATTCTGATAGGAAAATAAAAGACAGAATCAATTATCTGTTGAATGCAGAGAAAAGACTACATGTTTCCTTATCCTTGTATTGGACAGTCTCTTAAGTCTATCTAACTATTATTCTTTATAATCAAAGAGCATGCCTACACTAAAAAGACTTATGCATTTTTTCTAATTTGTTGTTGTGTAGGAATTTGGGCAAGAAAAAGGAAGAAGCAGACAGATTTAATTGCAGTCTATAAAAGGTAATAAAACAATGTAAAGAATTTTGGTCTTTTAACTTCCTGACATGAAGAAAATTTACAATGTTATGAATTTCCTTAGTAATTCATTGACAGAGTCTCCAAATCATTGAGTGATATGTGCTATTCTCATTTTTATTACTAAAACAGGGCATTAGATAATCAGGGCAGAAAAGCAGTATAAATGCTATGATTTAGAACCTTTTTATGAGACAGAGTCTCTCTATGTAGCCATGACAGTCTTTGAACTCTCTATAAGACCAGGCCGACTTCAAACTCATAGAGATTTTCCCACTTCTGCCTCCTGAGTGCTGAGATTAAAATATGTGCCATCATGCCCAGCATGATTTAGAGTCCTATTAATCACAAGAAGCAGTTAAGAAAATCTTACAGCTAATTTTTTTTTTAAATTGGGAATTTAAAACTAGAAATTGTCATCTCTGGCAGAGCAGTTTGACTGAGAAATTTCAACAGTATTAAGATGGCAATGGCAGGGAAACTGAAAAGCTAATATGTTGAATACTAGAGGTAGAAGCTTTCTGTTTATGCTATAAGATGTAACTCCTATTGTGTTTGGGTAATAGAGGTCATTCAGTATTGGAATCTGGACAGATTATTTTCAGCAATTGTAATTACATGCTCTTGTCAAATAACAAACTAACTTTTAATGTAACTAAATATTTTCATGAGAATTATGGATGCTCAGAATTAACTATAGCTGTTCTGTGTACAAGTATTCACATCATGTGTTGACTTTTTTTGAATGATTATAAATGTTAATAAAATGAAACTTTGAGCATAAATATATGCTCCATTAGGCTAAGTTGGCCAGTCACATCAAGTTGATGATTATTAGTTACATTTCTTCTCTGCAAAAAGGAGATAACACTGTTTAAACCCATGGAACTTAAATAAAACAACAGTGAACACTTAACAAGCATGTGCAGCACAGGAAGTCATTAAAAATTTATACATTAGGTATGTGTATTTTTTCCACAAATTATTATTTTTGTATGCTTGTCATATTTGAGGCATTCTATTACTTTGTTGGTTTTATTAGATTTATATTCTCAGGAAGGCATTTTGAGAATGAGAAAACAGAAAGATCAATTCTTTCTTTTCCTTACTTCTGGAGTTATTGAAGTTCACAGGTGACTGTCACTCCAAGAAAGATGATTCATCCTGTCAGGGACTCATAGGTATACTGCAATGTGGTATTGAAGAAGGGGAAATTTTGTTGCATTTCAAAGTTTGTGTTATGCCTAAGAATGTACTACTGGCTAGTGAGTGCCCCTGTACTTTTCTGACATCATTTCATGAAGAGGATAATATGCATAATATTTAGACAGCATCTACTAATTCTCCAACACTGATTAGTGGGAAGACTCGTGTAGGACTGCAGGTTCAATGAAACCTTCATCATGTTATCCTACACAGTGGAAAAAAATAGAAAGTTTTATTAGTTCTTAAAGTCTTGGCTCAATGGAAACTAGGTAGAACAGAGTAGAGCACAATCTAATTTTGTAATAGTCCATCTCTTGTGAATTATTCAGAAATAATGCTTTGTTCCATAATTTAAAGCATGAATTTATACTTACTCTAGTATAATTTTCTACAATTTAACAATATGAGGATTTGATTATAATTGAAGCAATCTACTGATGGTTATGGCGGTCTAAATTGTATTTGGAATAAATAGACTAAAAATATATTTTGAGAACTGGGTGGTAATGGCAGAGCATGCTTTTAATCCCAAGACTCAGGGAGGCAGAGGCAGGCAATGAGTTTGAGGCCAGCGTGGTCTGGTCTACAGAGTGTTTCAGGATAGCCAGAGTTACAACAGAGAAACATCTCATGAAAATGAGACAAAAGTAACAGAAATATATATTTCTATATATATGTTTCTAAACAATAAATATATGTTTCTAAAAAGTATATATATACATACATACATACTTTATATATAATTTGGTACTATATCAATCTCCATTGCTATTGGCATGAATAAATTTTCCATTTAAATTACAAACTATTAAGTTATTCTATTGATCCACTGTGGTGCTAGAAAACTTCTTATGCTATCTTTAGTGTATTTGTGTTCTAATATTCATCATCATAATCATCATCATTATTAAATTTGTTTTTGGCTGATAACTAAAATGTAAACTGTATATTTTAATGAGCTAATGAGTGAGCATGTGATATGTCGAGATTACATAATATATAAATAAGGATAGTATATCTATTTTCCTTCAGTTTATTACTCAATAAGTGGAAAATATGAAAAATGCTTTATTTCAGGTCATGGAGATATTCAGTACATAATAACTGCATATCCTCAAACTGCCCTATGGTACTTCTGGCCCATAGGCCCCATGCCTTATAGTCTGCTACAATTCTGTGACTCTCAGTTACAAGTTTGCACTGATCTGGAAGTTCTTTCATTTTTAATCAAGGCTTTGTTGTTAATATTACAATCTGATTCTCCAATTATTAAAAATTCTAAATATTGGACAGAATAAATTTTCTTTATACTTGCCAATTCTCTGAAATTAGTGTGACATTGAAACACTATTGGCTGTATCAGAATATCCCCAGTTTCTTTCCTTGACAGTAGCAATTCATAGTCTCTTTCCTCATTCACAAATTCAACTAATTGTTATTTTTTCTCACTGTTATTTTTTGCCAACTTTTATTATTTTTACTTCTTCCATTAGGACTGAGAAGGAACACTCTGTGGTTTAAATGAGATGGTTTAAGTTCTCCAGAAATTTATCAACTTGATTGTAGTAACTAATAAACACAAATGCCTGTTAATAGATTGTTGTAAATAATCAATAAATAAAATGAAATGTGGTTAAAGTTAATGGATAATAAAGCACTTTCTCAAGGTCCTTAGGAGATGTCACATGATATTCAGACACAGTATTCCTGACATAGCTGATGCATTGAACTTTTTATTGCTCTCCTCACTTTTCACTATTCTTTTAGCATTTATATGTGTTTTAAATATATTTAAGCCTGTGAGACACATTCATCTGGCCAAATGTAATGCTCCAACTTCTCTTATGTTGCAGCACAGATGGTCAGATCCATGAAAGGAGTCCAGGATAAAAATGAGACAGAAGTGACAGAATTTATCCTTTTGGGTCTCTCAGAAAAGCAAGGCCTACAAGATGCCCTCTTTGCATTGTTCCTCATGATCTACATGATGACTCTGGTGGGTAATTTGGGCATGATAGCACTGATAAAGATTGACCGTTGTCTGCATACACCTATGTACTTCTTTCTCAGCAGCCTTTCTTTTGTTGATGCCTCTTCTTCTTCTACTGTCACTCCCAAGATGCTGGTGAACCTCATGTCTGAGGATAAAGCCATTTCTTTCAATGGATGTGCTGCCCAGTTCTTCTTCTTTGGCTCCTTCTTGGGAACTGAATGCTTCCTGCTAGCCATGATGGCATATGACCGCTATGCAGCCATTTGGAGTCCCCTGCTGTACCCAGTTCTCATGTCTGGGAGAATTTGTTTCATGTTGGTGGCTACTTCATTTTTAGCAGGCTTTGGTAATGCAGCCATCCACACAGGGATGACTTTCAGATTGTCATTTTGTGACTCTAATAAGGTCAACCATTTCTATTGTGACACACCACCTCTACTCAAACTCTCTTGCTCTGACATACATATCAATGGCATTGTGATCATGGCTTTCTCCAGTTTTGCTGTTCTTAGTTGTGTTCTGATTGTTCTCATTTCCTACCTATGCATCCTAATTGCCATATTGAAGATGCCTTCTGCAGAAGGAAGACACAAAGCCTTTTCCACCTGTGCCTCCCACCTCATAGCTGTCACCATCTTCTTTGGTTCAATTCTCTTTATGTATTTGCGACCTACTACTACCTACTCAATGGAGCAGGACAAGGTTGTCTCTGTGTTTTACACAGTAGTGATTCCCATGCTTAATCCTCTTATCTACAGTTTAAAAAATAAAGATGTGAAAGAGTCCATGAAAAAATTTTACAGAAACACCTGTTGTAAAACTATACTCTCCATATGTGTGTAATGCAGAACATCATAGGTTTTTAACTTATGTCATCTGATTTCTTAAGCTTTTACTATCTATTAAAGTTAATGTGTCAAAATTGTGGATACTTCTTAATCTCCTTTGTGTCATTAAATATCTACTAGACCTATGTGATGAATATATATTGCAGGTAAAGGATGTACACTGTCTACTAGAATCATAAATCTTGCCAAGACATTTATTTTTCAGTATGGTCAATCTCATACATAGAATTTGCTGTAAATTTTGAGTTGCTAAAAAACCTCACATATGAGAAATAAATATTTCAACCATGATAGGAACCTTTGACTAGTTTATCAGCTATGAATTCACAATACCAACTCTATTGTATCACGTTGCTTTCAAGAATATCATATATAATACAGAAATTCCTATCAGATATTATTATAGAATGTGATAACATGAAGATATTTGGGTGTTTTTAAATTATTTGAAATATGTTGAAGGCAGAATTCAGTGCATTTCAATTCTTTATCCCTATTGCTTCCAGTATGGCATGGAGTTGTTATTAAACATTTATGATACGTTTTTATGTACATTATGTTTTTCACTGGGGTAGCATTGAGAAAATCAACACTGAAATAATGTGACAACTAACATCTGTGATAATATACCACATTGAAGTAGATAATGAAAAAATTTAGAATCAGGTAAATGTCTCATCCATGCTTCTTTCCATTATATCAACCACCTCAGACCATGAAGATAAACACCATTGTGAAAATATTTTTATTTGTGGGGGGTTCAAGGAAGAATGAGATATGATCTTCAATCTGGACCTAGAGGGCTTCAGCCTCTGAGACTGAACTGGACTCTTGACTGGCTCCCTACTTTATGGCTTCTTCTCCACATGCCTGCTTCTTCAGTCTCCTGCTTTTGTCTCTCTTGCTTCTTTCTATGTTTTGTCTGCTTCTACCTCTGCTTCTACATTGTTTCTTCTCCACTTTTACTGACTACTCCTTTTTCATCCTGAGAGTTGGCTTTAAAGACATGTGCCAGTACTGCCTTCTGAGTTGTGTTTAAAGGTTGTGCTACCATTCATCGCCTTCTGAGTTTGCTTAAAGACATGTGTTAAGTTGCCTACTGAGCAGAGATCTGTGAAGGTGACCGTTTCCCAGAGCAGCTATGCTCTTGGATCAAAGATCAAGTGTTCCTCTACATCTCTACCATTTCTGTCTAAGCTAAAAGTTGTTCTGTGAAAACAGCTCTAACACAATTTAACTATCACAACAAGAACAATTATAAAAATTTCTAGGATAGGATTAAATGAAGCTAAAATATCTGCCAAGCCTTCCACAATGCCCAGCCTGGTTGTATCTGTCCTTTTTATAGACAATATCTATCTTATTTGTTTGAGTGTGAAGTTCTGTACAATGTTTGTATCAATCCCATAAGCTTTTCAGTCTGAATGTCTTTATGAAGATCCACTCCAGGTGATGAGATGATCTCCATATTTGCAGTCAGCTGATGAGGTGTTCTCCATATTTGCAGCAACTATCAGTCCTGATCATCTGTTGAGTTCTCTTTAATATTCTTTCTGTGTTTGTTTTAGCATCATCAAATTTAGTTCTGCAAGGGCCATCTCAATCTCACCAGTATCTGGACAGTTGTTCATACTCTATATAGTTACCACTGACATCATAGCAAGGAACAAGGTTGTGACATTTAAAGATTTTCCAGTTTGATGAACTATCATTTTTTCCTTCTTTAGCCAGTGTCTTGAGCTGTCCCCATGTAGGGAGATCATCTTTTTTCATCAAATGCATTGCTGTTTTTCTGCTTCTTTTCTTTCCTTGAGTCACACCATTCACATTAGCAGTTGGTGTCTAGGAAGCTTCTCTCACTCAGATAAAATCCTTATCAATTCAGATGGAACACACAGTTTTTTGTCTTCTGTGGGAGTATAAGCAAAGTCTCTTTCTTAATGTAATACATTTCCTGACTTCCACTCTGATGTTAACACTTCCTTATACTATACAGGCTTATTTAATTCAACAATTTCGTCTACAATCCAGTGCCTTTTGGCAGCTGTTGTTCCTGCTTTATTGGCATACAAAAACCTTAAAGTTAATAAAACATAATGCATTCTAACTCTGGGAGTCCTTATTCCCTTTTTCTGTTTATTAAGAGTCTCCTTTAAGGAATGATTAAATTTTTCTATAACTGC
This sequence comes from Cricetomys ansorgei, assembly GCA_026225945.1. Taxonomy (NCBI): domain Eukaryota; kingdom Metazoa; phylum Chordata; class Mammalia; order Rodentia; family Nesomyidae; genus Cricetomys; species Cricetomys ansorgei. The sequence continues at coordinate 1,202,685 of JAMJFZ010004027.1, read as the reverse complement.
TTGAACTGTTGGATTGTATGGTATATCTATAAAATGTTTTACATTATAATAGGTTAAAAAAAGCTGTTTAATTTTCCTGGAGACATATTTTGGGGCATTATCAGTTTTAACTTGCAACAGTATCCCCATGATAGCCATTACTTCTAATAAATGTTTAATTATAGAATCAGCCTTTTCAGAACTCAAGCAGAAGCCCATTGAAATCCTGAATATGCATCAATAGCATAATGAACAAATTTTAGTTTCTCAATTCTGAAAAATGAAACACATCTATCTGCCATATATCATTTTGTTGGATACCCTTAGGCTTACTTCTAACAGGTAATGAAGCTTGGTTATGCAAAGAGCAAGTAGGGCATTTTTTCATGATTTCTTTGGCTTGTTGCCAAGAAATGATATTTTTTTTCTTTAAGCCTACGCTGCAACATGATGTTTTAAATAAAATTCTGAGGCTTCTAGCACACTTCCAATGAATAATTTGTCACTCTTGTCATTTCCTTGTGCTAATGGACCAAGTAATCCTGTATGGAATCGAATATGTGTGGTATATAACTAAAAATTTCTGTTTCAAATTGCCTGTTGCAGTTGCATACATAACAAGGTTAATTCTAAATTATGAGAAATAAGTTCAGCAGTTTTTATATGTAAATCAACCCTTTCTGAAAATTGAGATTCAGCAATTATATTGACAGATTCAGAAAAATCTAATAGTACTATAAGAATAGAATATAGTTCAGATTTTTGAACTGAAGCATGTGGGCTTTGAATTACTTTACTTATATCTGATGACCTATAACTTGTCATTCAGAATTTATTTGTGTCAATATAAAATGTAGAGGCTCCAGGAATTTGTGTCTCTTTTACTCTATGGTGGTATATCCAGTTAGTTCTTTTTGTGAACTAGAATAGCTTGCTTTGGAGATATTTGCTGTTAATTTCTCCAAAATAATTTCTAGAAGCTCTTTGCCAGTCTTCTTTAATTACCTATAATGAGGTAATCTCAGTATTAGTAGAAGGTACTATGATTTCTGCTGGGTCTGTTAGCGCAAACTGAGGACAGAATTAGCCTGATTAACATTCTTTAGAGCAGCCATGCTGCTGAATCAATGACCAAATGTTCCTTTACATACCACAATCTTGTATGGTCTAAATTATATAATTGTATCTCTGAAAATAAATTTAAAGTGGACTGATGTGGATTTGTCTCATCTAGGCAGCATTTTAATCTTCAAATCTCCCGTAATGTCTCATTTTATCAATTAGCTATAATTTCCTTCTTTACTTCATTAAAGAATAAAGAGTTATAATATCCAGTTTTCAATTCATTGCAGATATAATCTTATATATATTATATATATATATATATATATATATATATATATATATATATATATCATATTATCGGAAATATTTTTTTGTGTGCTTTATTTCCCTTTGTCATGATCCACAATAAAATTGGAATTGTACTTATTTTACTATAATATAAAAATCAGTCAAAGCTACAATGCCCTGTTTTTTAGATATTTCTAGTCCTTAATGCAACAAGTATGGCTGAGTTGAACCTAGCAGGTCTTTGGGATACAAACACAGCTGCTGTTTATTCATCTGCGCAACATTCCTGTTGTTCCCAGGAAATCATATGCTGCTGCAGATGCCCAGTTCCTCCTACTCTTACAATCTTTTATTCCTTCTTCTCCAATGATCCCTGAGTCTTGAGTGGATGGAGTATAATAACAGACATTCCATTTAGAGTAACACTTTACAGTCTCTTATTTTTACATGTTGACCAGTTGAGAATATCTATTAATCTCCATCTACTGCAATAAGGAGCTTCTGTGATAAGGACTGAGTGATGCATTAATCTATGAATAATAATAATAATAATAATAATAATAATAATAATAATAATAATAATATCATCTATAAAAGAAAGAACTGAGGGAGAAGTTTATCAATATGTCCATTTAGTAGAGAAATAATATTAGGTCGTACTTTAGCCTTATGTGTTTGTCAGCCATGGGTTATTGGTCCAGTTAACAGTAGAATTCTTGTGAATCCGGTTTTTAATCAAGTCAAAAAGTGTTTGGATTCTATCGTAACACTCATGCCACTATTTACAAATATTAACTTTTTGTACTCTACATGCTTACAGTTTCTTTGTGTCACTTTATTTAAATTCCTTGTGACAAACAGTATTTTTTTTTTTACAGAGAAGAAATATAATTTGCAATGATTAGCTTACTTTTTCTCATCATTCTAAATATCCAATAGATGACTTGATTTGTTTGACTGTGAGGAAGCAAAATTTACCTTTACATCAAATTTATACAAATAGAATTATTTAGGAAAAACAAAATATTAAATTGTAGAGTTCAATGAAATTCAAGAAATGAAGAACAAATGAATGACTGTATTTTTACTCTACTCTTTTAGTGATCTGTCCTCAACACTGTCACTTATTATACCTTATCTCTCAATCCAAATGAATGACTTCTTTGTGTATACAGAGAAAAGTAGGCTCCAGATAGAGTCTCTTTTACTTTAGTATACTAAATACACAAAGCATCACCTTACTATATTTCTTTTTTTTTATTATTAAAAGTAACAAATAAAGCAGCACACACATAGGGGAGAAAGTGAGATAGATGATAGATAGATAGTTGTTTATACATGTTAGGGAGAGAT